>LQNS02277100.1:7895428-7911987 GCA_001587735.2 Parhyale hawaiensis
AATCAGATTCCATCGTCCAGTCTTCAATATTGTCAACACATCATCGAGATCTTTGGCTTTGGGCTCCATCACGATGTTTGATGAGTTAGATATAGGTTCACCTTGCATAATATAAATTTACTTCACCTGCACAGGTTTTGCTAATTAAAAATTCAGGATAGAATCGAAAACACTGATTTATTTAATAGCTTTAGATTCATTGCAAAATATCCGCTTCGGGCAACTAAGGAAGAAACGGGCAGAACAAGAGTACTCTGAGAGCGCATACCTCCGTCAAGTAAGGCAACGGTAACGAAAAATTCAATTTCTCTCCGAAACCATGATTTTTTTGTATCAATCAAATAATTTGTGCCTTTTAATCGTACTTACAGTTTTTGCATTTTTTAAGATCTCTTCACAACTGTTTGAATTATGCTGCTAAAAAACATTATGACAAACATTAGTCCACCACAAAAACGAGTCAGCCAATCCGCACCAAGATTTAACCATCTTTGCATTTTAATATTATTAACAACTCCTGTAAATTTCATAAGGATAAATTCAAAACTTTTTTTAGTTCTTGCGCAACAAACATTATGAAAAACACAACTCAAACATAGAAACAAATCAAGCGATCTGCAATAAAATTTAATCATTCATGTCTTTTAACATTACTAACTATTCCTGTAAGTTTCATTAAGATTTACTCAGAACTTTTAGAGTTATTGCGCTAACAAACATAAAATCAATCACAGTAACACAGAGTCTCGTAAGCGAATGAGCCAAGGTAGGCGGAGGTCCTGGATCACGGCTCCTGTACAGTCAGAGGGTGTGAGCTAAGTAGGGACCGTGTGCAGCGGTACAGGCGAGGTCATAAGATTGAGGTTGGGTCTGGTTCTGTGTATGTAGAGGGACTCTAACGTTGTGAGTTCGATTGGATTAGAGGAGGCTATGATAAAAAGTAATTTTTGCTGATGGGATGGTTGTTTTGCTCAGCATGGAGGCGAGAGGCTGAATGTGACGGTTTTGCAAGTGGTAAACCGGTTTGGCTAGACACACCTAAATGTTGGTAAATACGGGCTTTAAAATGTTGCCCAGTGCTACCGATGTAAGAGGCGCAGCAGGCCCGGCAATTGTAACGGTAGATAACACTCGACAGAAGTGGTGTGGGACGTTTGTTTTTAAACTTAAGAAAGGACTCTATAGTAAATGTATTTTTGTATAAAAATTTGAAGTTTATGTGCGGGTAGGCTTCAAAGAGGTGCGTCTTCAAATTGTTTACCGCGCTAACAGAGGCTTTGTTGTGGTATGGTAGTGAGTGACAGAAGTCTAGTTTACAGACAGAGGGTTTGCGGATGCCGGAGTCGAACAATTTATCTAGAAACAGTTTGCAGTAGTGGTCCAGAAAATGGTGCTGGTAGCCTTTATTTTTCAAGAATCTTCGGAGAAAGTCTACTTCGTTTGAAAATGCAAGGTAGGAGGAAGACGAAGGGTATGCTCGAAATAGTGAAATTTTTTTGCATTAATTTTGAATTGATCGTAGCAGTGACTGAAAAAACTTGTGCCGGGGCCTGAGAATGTGGGTTTTCTATAAACTCTAGTAGTATGTCAGTGTTGAGTCTTGGTTAGTTAGGTACTAAAACATTTAAGAAAGCTGAAGAATTATTTGATTGGTTTTCGGCAGTGAAGTTGATATTTGGGTGCTTACTATTCTAATATTGCAGAAAGAGATCAGAATCAGCTTCATGTTGAATACGAGGAAAATGTCATCTACTGAACGATTATAGTGGATCGGTTGAAGTCATGTGGGAAGTCGTTCAGCCAAAGAGTTTCATGATGGAATGGAAAGATATTTGCCATCGTGGGACTAAGCGGGGAACCCATGGAAACTCCATCTATTTGCTTGTACAGTCTGTTTTTAAACATGAAGAAGGAATCTTTAATGGCAAGGCTAAGGAAAGTTCTGAAAGTAGGTTTGTGAATGTCGTCGAATATGTTCGTGTCATTGAAGACTTTGTTACAGATGATATCTATGGTTTCATTCACGGGGATGTTGGTGAAAATAGAAGTGATGTTAAAGCTTGCTAAGTAGGCATTCGAAGGCAGTTGGAGATTTTTGATTCGGTTTCGAAAGTCATATGAATTGCGCAAAGTATACTGATAGGTTGTTAAAGCTTCAAGTAATAGGACGAGGAACGTTGCAATAGGGTAGGACGGTGTTTTATATGCAGCTAAAATTGGTCGTAAAGGGGTATCGGCTTTGTGTACCTTTGGAAGTCCGTACATGACTCCAGGGGAAGCACCTGAATTGTAAAGTGAAAGGTAGATCGAATCGGTAATGATGCCTTGGTTTAACAATTTTTTTCAAAAATCTATGGATTTTGTCCATGAATTTAAGCGTAAGTTTGAAGGGATCGGTATGCGAGTCACAAACAGTGAACTTTGTTGTATCAGCCAGAATTGCATCAATTTTTTGAAGGTATTGAATTTTATCTAGAATGGCAACACCTCTCCCTCTGTCGGGTCTGCTCACAACAACGGAATTTTCTTTGTGGAAATGAGACAATAAAGATACATCGGACCTAGAAAAATTTGGAAAAAAAAAAACACTTTATCTTTACTGTACGAGGTATAAATGCTATTACAACTTTCTTTCATCTTATTTCTTACTTTGGCACATGTGAAATTGGGGTGTAGTGGTTGCGATTTCAGTTTATTGGTTAAGCCCTCATAACCTATGAAATGTTTGTAATAATTGGGTTTGAATAAGGGTAGGCAGAATTCTAAGCCAAAGGACAATAGAAATTTAAGGCGTGGTTGCAGGGTTGCATATGAGTAGTTAAAAAATACACTGTCTGGATTGCACGAGGTTAGGTTTGAAGGTGCTCCTAATGCATTTATCTTTCTGTTGCGCCAGGTTAAGTTCTATCAATGAATTTCTTATTGTTGCACTGTACAAAATGAACAAGACTGCGGTAATCGAGAAATGAAAACGAATCTTGAAAATTTTTAAGTGAATTTGCATGGTTTGTGCTGTTGCTTTGCTGGGTTTGAATTTTTAACTCTAAGAGTTTGGATTGCCATGATCTGTATAGTTGGCTGTTCTGGAGTGATTGACGGTATAAAGGAAAGCGACGGAATTTTGGGATGACTTGGTAGACTTTGCACCATGTTAGGAACTGTACATCTAATTTCGATTTTTCGAGTTTCCTGAGAGAGAAGATTTCTCATATTTTCTGAAAATTGTTACGCCGTATTGTCCTACCCAACTGCAAAGTTCCTCGTCCCATTACTTGAACCTTTAACAACCAATCAGTACACTTTGCGCAATTCATATGATTTTCGAGACGGAATCAAAAACCTCAAACTGCCTCCCAATGCCTACTTAGCCAGCCTTGACATCACTTCTATATTCCCCAACATTCCCGTAAATGAAGCTATAGATATCATCTGTAACAAAGTCTTTAATGACACGGACCTATTCTACAACATGGATAAACCTACCTTCAGAACTTTCCTTAGCCTTGCCATTGAAGATTCCTTATTCATTTTTAACAATAGATTGTACAAGCAAATAGATGGAGTTTCCATGGGCTCCCCGCAATTAGTCCCTCGCTAGAAAATATCTTTCCATGCCATCATGAAACTCTTTGGCTTAATGACTGCCTACATGACTTCAACCGATCCACTATAATCGTTCTGTAGATGACACTTTCCTCGTACTCAACATCAAACTGATTCTGATCTATTTCTGCAATACTAGAATAGTAAATATCCAAATATCAAATTCACTGCCGAAAAGCAATCAAATAATTTTTTAGCTTTTCTAGGTGTTTTAGTAACTAACCAAGATTCAACACTGACGTACCACTAGAGTTTATGAAAACCCCACATTCTCAGGCCTCGGGACTAATTTTTCCGGTAACTGCTACGATCAATTCAAAATTAATGCAATAATAACTTTACTATTTCGAGCATACCTTTTGTCTTCCTCCTACCTTGCATGTTCAAACGAAGTTGACTTTCTCCGAACATTCTTTGAAAATAGTCGTTACCAGCACTATTTTCTGGACCACTACTGCAAACTGTTTATAGACAAATTTTCAAATTTTCATACAAAAAACACATTTACTATAGGGTCTTTTTTAAAATTTAAAGACAGACCTCCCACGCCACTTTTGTCGAGTGTTATCTACCGTTCCAATTGCCGGGCCTGCTGCACCTCTTACATCGGTTGCAATGGACCACATTTCAAAGCCCGTATTGACCAACATTTAGGTGTGTCTAGCCGAACCGGTTTACCACTTGCAAAAGCCTCACATGCTGAGCAAAACAACCATCCCATTAGCAAAAATGACTTTTCCATCATAGCCTCCTCTAATCCAATCGAACTCACAACGTTAGAGTCCCTCTACATACACGGAACCAGACCCAACCTTAACCTTATGACCTCGGCTGTACCGCTGCTCACGGTCCCTACTAAGCTCACACCCGCTGACTGTACAGGAGCCGACGTCCAGGCCCTCCACCTACCTTGGCTCATTCGCTTACTAGACTCTCCCGTGACGACACACATGCTCCCTTAACATCGGATGAATGCCTATAAATTTCTCTGATTGGGCTACGGTTGTAACTACCTTGAAAATTTTGGACCTAGTTAACCACAACCGTGAGCGTAAACGATCATTAGCGGTCAATGCATTTTTTTTTTTTAATTTTTAACATGAGGCTATGATGTTGCTTCTTTTAAGTCAAAGTATCTTTCAGTAATTTCGTTTTATACGTCACAGTAATGAGTATTACGCAGTACACTAATTACGTGCTACAGTAATTATGTATTTGAGTAATTACGCATCGCAGTAATTACGTACAGCAATAATATTATGATTTAACAACGGGTTCTTGTCCGTTTTCGCTGTGCGTATAGAATTATGTAAGCATATAACTTACTTCACTTTGGCATCTCTTTTAAGTATCAGCTAATATTCTGTGCCGTTTTCAAGTCGGCAAATGGCAGTATATTAGCCGCACAACACCGATTTGGCGAGGCAGTAACGAAAGGTAGATACGGTTGGAGCAACGCCACTGTTGCTTCCGGGAATGAATAATTTCGGTGTCTTTTCTCGTGGTGAAATAAGCCAGTCGTGGTTGATCCTACCAATACCACGCGATGCTACGCCACAACAAAGTATTTTTTTTTTTTTTCATAGGACGGAATAGGACGAAGAGGCACCTCAGCGAAATAACACGGTCTAGTTGAAAATAAAGCTAAATTTCTATTAATGACACTCATACATAATAACAGATCAGATTTCATGATTGACACCAACACATAGGACAAAATTTTAACGCTTTAGGGGTACATTTCAGTTAAAACATCTCGAATATTCCAAGCACAGCACACTGCACAGCCACCACCTACGCCATCCAGCCACTGTTTGCCAGGCAGCCGACACCGTGCAGTACATCACTGGTGCGTAGCTCGCTGGAGCTGAGTAAGTGAAAGTGATGTCAGGAGTGGACGCTTGAGAGTCAACTGTTGTACATTCAGTACAGCGGATCGACCAAATATTGCTACTGAGCAGCGATAGCGGGGGCTTGGGGGAGGGGCTTGAACAACCCCCTCCCCCCAGATACTGAGCTAGGTTCCACCTCAGCCTCTAAAAGATGCATTGCTATTATGTACCTAACCAACATACAAGTAAATTTATGCATGTATTGAACCAAGCCCCCACCTCAGCCACCTACCACGTAACCAACATACAAGTATGGAAGTGTTGTAAAGCCCTCCCACGTTTCATCCCAGCGGCTGCGTTATATAATACCAGGACTACACTGTGCATTCGCAAGCCCAACCTGACGCCAGGATGTGCTCTTTACACGCCATACTGATGCATATTTAAAATCGGCCGCATTGATACGGTAGCATGAATGATTTGTAGGCTATAAGTCCTCGCATTAAGTTGTGCGCACGACTGCATAGCGTGGCCCTGGTATAATAGCAAAACCAACTCTTTAGACTGAAATCTGAACCACTTGAAGCTGATGAGGCAGGTCGTTTTCGAATGAACTTTTAAAATCGGTGACGCCTGCCAGGCTAATCCTTTGAGACGTGACTTGTCTGAAACTTTAGACCAGTGGTTCCCAAACTTTTTTGGACTAGCGCCCCCCTGGCGGCCAGGTACAATCCTAACGCCCCCCGCCCGTTGCGCCAATTGCAATAAACAATCGAACACGCACTTTTTGGTATGAATCGAATCGGAATGAAGGTTAAACCGAAGTGTAAGTCATGAAAAAAGAGAAACTTAGAACTCGCCAACGCCACCAGGGGGGCGATATCGCCCACTTTGGGAACCACTGCTTTAGACAAAAGCTTTGGCTTTGCCACTTTGAATCGCGTTGCAAGTCTTAGAATAACAACCTGATTACGTTGAGCCACTTAATAATTCCCTTTTACGGAGTAAGATTGAGTTTCTAGCAGTCGCACGGGTAACCGATTGGGAATCAACGCCTGGAACTCAATTGTGCTGGCGAAAGCCAGCGCACTTGCGTGAAGTTGCGAACAAGTCAAACCTCTAAGGCGTAATTTTGGGGCCCAATCGAACATGCCCTGAAAAGTCCCAAGTATCTATATTATAATTTTGCTTGAGGCTCCATCCGTACGTCCATACGTGTGTCTGCACGTTACACTTTTTCAGTACCAGCCAAGGAGCTTCTTGGTATTAGCCGAGGACCTCCTTGGTATTAGCGGAAGCTTTAACTTGCAAGAATCTCTGATTTTCGCAAGAACGAAGTTCAACCATTGCTATCTTCTTGTGCTCGCTCTTTAAAAAATTTTCTGTTAATTGCGAAGGCAAGACATGAAGTTCATTTTCATGCGTATCACATATACCATACCGACCTTCATATCTTCTAATATTTACGTTACTGGGGTCGCATAACGATTCAAGTATGGGAAAATCCTTAGCGAGAACGTTGTTTGAAGCGTTGTAATCTTCGCATTTCTTAATTTTTGAGCTTTTTAATTTCTGCGCTTCAGTTGTACGATACATGTCTCAGAAAATATTGAAGAAAATATTGGCTTCGACTCTCTGGAATTTTTGTGAGTTCCTGGCGTTTAGCTCTCTTCAATTCAGCTTTTCAGGTATTGCGCAAGATCATCAAGTTTTGCAGGGCTGCAGCTTAGATTTCTTTACTCAGTTTGCGAACTTAACAATTTCGAATCATCTTAGTAAACGTCTCCAGGCTTCTTTTTGTTGGGCCAGGCTTTCAACGCTGTTTAAATTAGGGCCTTCCTCAGGACGAAAATCTTCGAGTGCTGCGGAGCAATCACATTGCTGTCGGTATACAAGATACGCCTATAAAATTTTATAGAGAAAGGTACATGAATCGGTTTAACGTCACGATCTCCCGCATCTCCCAGTAAGGATATCGGGCTTGAACGTTGCCCGGCTAAAGCCAGGACTTTGCTGGAGCTTAAGCCCTTTATTCACCGGATGCCCTTCCTGCCGTGAACCAATGACGCTTGCGGGACTCGAACGCTCAACCTGCTGATGCAGCAGCGAGCGCTCTAACCACTACGCCACGGCGGCCTATATACGTAGAGAAAGGTACATAAACTCTGCAAGCGTCTTACATAGATAAAGAAAAGCCTAATAAAAATAAATTAATTATTAAATAATTAAATATATAACTAATTACCTAATTAATTAATTAATTATGTACCTATAGAATCATTATATAATAAAACGCGTCGTGTATTTATTTATTTATTTCGTGTCCGCTTTGAAGGAAATAGATAGGCAAAAATAAGCCAGGTTGCAGATTTTGTAAATCGATGAGCAGGTTGCAGAAGATGGCGACGGCTGATCCTCATCCCTTCATCTGAAGACACTTCTTGAAATCGGAACACTTTATACAGTATATATGTCTGTAGCTTCTGGAGTCCAATTTTATAACTGTTTTCTCTCAGGTTACGACGTATAAATTCGGCAGATGGTCAACGAAGCGCTCTGGAGGGGGGGACTTTTCACGGGCAGTAGACAACTATTTCTTCTAGCTTACGTATTTCACTTCTTCTTCTTCTACAGCAGTATTATTCCCGTTTCAAGTTGGGTCGCTGAAGCAGATCTTGCTATTCCATGTATTTCTGTCCATTACCATATGCTCCTTCAGCTCCATACCCCGCATATCATCCATCACGCTGTCGTTCTCTGAATGTTCGAATTTTGTTTCATAGTCCAAAATTTCTGTGAAGCAGATATTTAAGTTCGCACGACCGTACCTTAGCTACGGAGAGTTGACATGCATACAAGCTGGCTAGAGCTACATTCAAGTTTATTGCAGTGTTTTACTCAAAAAAAATTCTGCCTCTCAATATTGGAGACGCAAGCCTAATCAAGAAGGAAGATAGGGAACATATAAGTAGACAGTAGTACGATACTACTACAGTCTCAAGATCGAAGACGTGTCACGAATGCACGAAGAGAAATGAATCGTCTATGCGGTATAGTCAAGAAAGACTTGAAGTAGAAAGGTTACAGAAGTGAATAAGAGCTGCTGATACGCGTGAGCAGGAAAATGAGGCAACGAGAAGTCAGAGAAAAAATAGTCCTGAGGTTGAAAGCACGACATAGGATCAATGAAGAAAATGAAACAAGTCAGAGAAGAGAAGATTCCGCGACGGCCTATATTAATAAAAAAAGTGTTGATTATTCCTTGAATTTTTTACGCGCGGGTCCACTAGTAATATATAGAGATCTAGAGATACGCTAACACTTACCGCCTTAGCTACCAATCCCTATCTGGTAACCTAGCTATCCCTGCCTCCTTACCTACCTACCTACCTACCTGTTGTGTATATCACGCTCTCCGTAAAAGGAATGTTGTGTACCCATGATACGGCCGAACGGCTGACCGAGCAGGGGACTGTTTTTTTATGTAAACCTACGCTTCTCCTTCTCAAGTTACAATGCTTACAAACGCAGGTTCACATGATACTCCACTTTGGGTGTTCTCACAGCTGATCAGTCGAATGTCTTACTGCATGCACCCTCGTAAACAACTGTGTGTATGCCACAAATATCCTAAAGCGTTAGCCATGCATCAAGTGTGTCTATCGCAAACCGTTACTACATGCATAGTTGAGTGTTGGTAATTTCATCAAATTTTGACAAAAAATAGAACTCTGAGAACTTTGTGGTTTTGTGCAGTTGAAACTGATAAGGGTCATTTACACGAGGCTAATTTACACGCTACCTGCTGGCAAGTTTACACGCTGCTAGTGAGCTCGCCCAGTGTCATTATTAGGGTGGAGCGAAGAAACAAACTTTCAATTTTTTTTTTAATAGTGTGATTATGTTGCCATTTTATAAAGGATTGATAATGTTAAAAGATTTTTTTTTTTTCGAAAATATAGCATCTCGAAGTGCCCCAGAAATATTGGAATTTCTGATTTCTTGTATTTTCAATATTTTGACGCAAAACAAAAGTTGTGGATGGTCACAACATTCATATATACATTATTTAAGTTTATTACACAATTTTGAGCAATTACTATGAACTAAAGAACGTGCTGTAAGTTCTATTACAGTAAATGAAAAATCAGCGAAATTTATTACGAATGTTAAATTGTTATTAACTTTGCGCCACCTGAAGATACTCGAATAAGCATTGCCGATTAGAGTATGTTGTATTTTGTTTTATTAAAATAATTTTGGTATTGGATGTAGCTTTACAGTCTATAATTATGATAAATAGATTTTGCATTTTTTTAAATTCTACAAAATTTAATATTCGTATGGCACCTCATAATATCCATCTACACTTTTGACCTTTTAACAATATTGTTTTGAAGAACTTTGGCAACTTAATTTCATTATTGGAAGTCACATTTCGTAAAAAAGTTGCAAACCCCCTCCCCCCATCTTTTTCGCTCCATCCTAGTCATCATGTTGTCCAGCGAACTAGCAGCTTTTAAAAAAGCTGCGAGTAAAGTTGGACGTGTTCAACTTTTACTGGCTACTCGCTGGCGAGTTGCCTTTTAGGTTGTAAACCTGCCCAGTGTCATCATAGTTGCTATTAATCTAACAGCAAGTAATTTACGGCATCCATCCCTAAATGCAGATTCTTTAGTATTGCGCAGCGAAAAAAAGAATAAATAAATTTCCCGAAAAACGGTTATTCCTGAAAAAGTATTCAAATGCTTCTCATTTTATCCATCTACAAGATAGCTACAAAAATTTTAAAAAATTAGTGGGGACTGAAAGCCCTAGTAAGTTGACTTTTTTTAAAATGTTGTGAAATGATTTTTTGTTCCGGATCGACACCAAAAAAAATCATTACAACAATATGTACATTGTATAGCACTACAATTTTAAAATTTATAACTGTTCTATAAAGAGGTAGGTATCGGGCGAACGGAACGATGTCCAGCAATGCCAATTACACTCGCTAGGTGGTTCCTGGGAGAGTACGCGTAATCATCACTAGCTCACTCGCTTACTCGCCAGTATGTCAACTAGCCAGCTAGCTGTGAGTAAACTAGTCTCGTGTAGTTGACCCCTAAGAGATGACTAAGAACTTGATGAGCTTTTGCATATAATTGCTTCACTCTCAATGCAAGGAGCTAAATCATGGACTACTTGTGACGGTTTGCTTCCATGAAAATTTGACCTTGACTACCTGCAGGGCGTATATCACTTCTTGCATTGAAAGTAACCAGCGTAAGGGTACCATGCATGCAGTGCAATGGCAGCTATCAACTGCTTCTAAAACTTCCACAGATATAGCTAGCAGATTTGCA
Organism: Parhyale hawaiensis; assembly: GCA_001587735.2. Lineage (NCBI taxonomy): Eukaryota > Metazoa > Arthropoda > Malacostraca > Amphipoda > Hyalidae > Parhyale > Parhyale hawaiensis. Next base: position 7,906,212 of record LQNS02277100.1, read on the forward strand.
GTAAAACCTTCTGCACTTCACTCGAGCCCTCCTCTTTTTGATCTTTTCAGGACTTTTGGTTCGACCGAGGCGCGGACCAGATGTTTCAACACTGTGGCAACGCTCACTGGGGCCTGTAGGATTAAAGGACCTGACCTTATCCCATTTACTCCTTGCAGTAAAATAAAGTAGGGCTTAGACTCCACTCTGGGAGGTTAACCAAGAGGGCGGACACACTTCCGCACTAATTGCTCATTCAACTTTTCGCTTCGAGAGTCAGGTTGCCATGACTACTTCTTTTGGCGTTCAACTGTCACGCTAAATCTATGCGACATTGCAACTTCAAACTTACTTAGAAGTAGGACGTATTCTCAAAGTTTAACCATAACTCTTGTTATAACGTTCTGACTGCAAGAAACAACTGGTAACTTAGATATTCTTTTTAGTGGCATAGCAATGTCCAAGCCGAAGCCGTGTGCGCTGCAACGCAATCGGATACAGAATTGTGTGGCAATGAAACTTTTGCGTAGATGTGCACGAGCCCGTAGTGACGTAGACCAGCGCTCGGTAATGGGACGATTACCGTGGGACTTCCTGTTGCTCCAGGAATTTTATTATGCCTCCTGTAAAATGATTGGTGCGCTCGGCATCTAATGCTAACGCACATCCGCTGTAGGCAACGCAATAACTCCACTCCCTCTATCACATATGCATCCAACTTCAAAGAATACCAACTCGTTAGTAGATGTAACCTTGCAGTTCAACCAGAAACAACTTCGAGGAATAATGGTGGCTGTACACGAGAATTGCAACACCGAAATAATTATCCCACGTACTCTTGCAATGACGCTTCATGGCTTCGTCTTACCCAAATAGCCAGAAACTTTGTTAAATCTCAGCCGCCAGTACAGTTTTGCACAATAGCAAATGGTAATTGTACAGTTTCGAAAACCTTTTCTAACTTTTGAGCCAGGTTAGTTTCTTAATCATATAGTTTGCACAAAAACATTAAGCTATGGTGACAGTCACAGTAATTTTGATTCCATGAACATAGATCATTTCGCTATTCAGAATAACATGTGCAACGAGCTTAGTACATATATGTTAAACATTGGTAGCTCTTGTCACAACTGAAAAGTTCTCTCGTCACAGTATTGTGTAGCATGTAACTTACGAGGCATTTTTCGCTCATTCGGCAGTGGCACATGAACGCCGTCAGTGCAAGATGGTCGGCAGAGACCTTACGAATTTTGTGCAATAAATATCCAAGTTCGTTTATTGTGATACATGCCTCACCTTTTGCAATGTTAAATAGGAAATCTATAGGGTAAATGGAATGCAGTAAGCAATCTAGTTTATTCCTTGAAAGACAGTCATGGAGAGTAGCTGGGATAACTCTTGATATGATTACCTACCTAGTGAGGGAATTTGAGTGCTAATGACTTCATCCATGATCGAAGGGCGGATTCAGTTATTGGGACATACACTCTAAGTGCTTAGCTAAACTCGAATGAAAAGTTAAGTAAGATCTTGTGTGATTGGGAGTAGAAATTGAGCTCTTTCAGGCTTGACTTGTTCAAATCTTCAGACAGAGGCTTTTGCTCTATTACCTACTCAGTATTGGGTTAGGCTACAAGTGTTAGAAGCAGAGTGGTTACGTTGAGCTTGCTGAGAATTCTATTTTACGGAGTGCATTTGGCTTTCTGGAAGGATTCCGGGATAACCGATTGAGGGTCACTACCTGAAACTCAATTAGGCTGACCGGGTCGAAGCCAGCACTCCTGTGTGAACAAGTTAAGCCACGAAAGCCTAAATTTTGAGCCCAATCGAACACGCCGTTATGTCATTCCTTATGTCACTAGGAATGACTGTCAATGTTTACATAAGGGGCTTCTTTATTTTGGCTATTTACGGACCTGATATTAGTGATAATTTCATTTATTAATGATAATGAGCGTAATTAAGGCTGCGAAAAACCATTTGTGAAGTCGTCGACAGTGAAATAACTATAATAAAGCCGTAGAAACGAAAAAACTAAACATCCTTGCTCCGACAGCGCTCCGGCAACGGCAGCTTTATTTACAGCATAGCGGCCGCCAGGCAGCGGATCGCGATATCGCTGGACACATTGTTTTCTTTTTCGTAGGATATTAGCAGAACCAGTCCTAGCTGCCTAACCTAGGTGAGTAAGAGCCCCGTTGTAGCTCAAAAACTATTTGCGGGGCTTTGTTACAACCTAGTAGGCTAAATAAAAACTAGTTTTCACGTTCGTAAACAAAGCTGGCCCCTGACGCTGGCAACATGGCGGTCGTAATTTAGGTTAGTAGCTAGCGTTATCGGGACAGTTAATTCCAAGATTTTCTCGTTTCTACAGCTTTATTATCCTGACATATGGTTTCCCGATTATTATCATTAGTAAATGGAAATATCGCTGAAAAAACCGCTGTAAATAGTCAAAATACAGAAGACCCTTTTAAGTAAACTTTGACCGGAATGACTTGAGCTTAAGGCCTTGTGCAAAGTCCGACAACTCATTTCTGCTCCGAAAATAGTTTTAACTTTTTCCGGCAAGGTGTGCTTGACATTTCTTTGGTCTAAGCAGCGACGGCAACCGCAAATTTTTTGGCACCTATATCGTACCTATTTAGCCTGCCAAACTTTCACGCAACTATCGAAATTTATTTTGAGCAACTCCCCAACCAACCTAGGAATTTGATACCTCTCTGCTAGTAGAGACTGATGCGTTGTGCACCAATTGATTGGTCGATCGCAGCCGTCGAAAATGCTCAGTTTTTTGAGTGGCTACTGTAACTGCACATTAAAACGGTGGCATTATTCTACTTTAACGCACATATACAATTTTTTTTTCTTGTCTTGAGTATGTTAAATATCCCAATTGAAGACAATTATTTCTTTAAGCTAACTGTCTCTCTTATTAAATTTCACAAAATAGCTTTCTCTTCAAGTATTGCACGGGCATTGGGCAGTAGACAACTATTTCTTCTAGGTTGCTGTCTTACTCTGAGAGCGCATATTTCGCTTCAGAGGCTGAAATTTGAGCACTTCAGTGAAGCAGAGAGTTAAGTAAGAAAGACTGTATTATGGATACGGCGCACTAACATTGCATATAGGCTGACTGGAGGGGTATTCAAGTTTATTGCAGTGTTTTAGTCAAGATTTTACTTTGGAATACGCACGTTTCATTAAGAAAGGGGATCGAGAACGTAAAAAAAGAGCGAGACTACTTCAGTCTCATGAACGAAGACGTGCTATCAATGGAGAGATGAAGCGCGTATGGGGGGGGGGGCACAGTGACAAGAACGACTTTAAGCATAAGGGTTACAGAAGGAAATATGAAAACAGCAAGTCAAAGAAGAGAGTGAACATATCGTTTATTGCGTGAATATTTTCGCGCACGAGTCCGCTAGTTTAATAGATAATGATGCACTGAAAACGAATTTAGAGGTTACAGCCTTCGGAAACGCTTGATTTTCAAGATATGGCCTACTGACGCATTAAATTCAGCATTAAATCTGTATTTATTCTCGTAATAGCTCGCTATTTTTTTTTTTTTCTGCAAAATATTGGCCTTTTCTTTGAGGTCAATTAGCAGAACCAGTGCTACGCTGCTATCCTTGAAAAAGTAAAGCCCCTTACATGTTATATGTGTAAATAACTTGTGGAGTTATCGTTTGCGACCATCAGTGATATTCCCCAATAAGCTAAAAGGGGGAAACTGGTTCAGTCATTATTATTATTTTTTTTTTTTCGCAAGTTACGATTACGACCCGTCGAACACACTACATAGGTAGAGCAAAAGCGATGGAGCTATGCAGTGGCTGATGTGTTTTTTTCATTTGAAAGAATAGTTGTATGATTTTGTGCACACTTCTACGTTGAAGCTGCCTCACCAAAATAGAAATAATTCGTTTCTTTGGTGATTGTTTCTGTGAAAATTTCATGGAAAGCCACTTCATATAATGTAGGTGTTTTATTGTTAAGAGTCCCAAACTATTAGTGTATGGAACTAATGCAGTGCTGAGCTTAGTAAACAAACATCTCAAAAGCTCGTCATTCCGACGGTTGTGACCATTAATTCGTATTCGGCGCATCAATATCTACCAGAATACAGATTAGATAGGCGGCAGTAGAACCAACAGGCCCATTCCCAAAGAGACACCGGGATTTACGCCCCGGCCCTCTATGAGCTATTGCCATTACGTCCGTATGGTATAGATGACTGAGGGAAAACTGAAGAAAAAAAGGGGAAGAATCTCAGCCAACGAGATACTTACACAGGCGCGCAAGCAAGTTGTGTAACTGCTGATTTGCTGAGCTTAGAGACGTCGGAATTTGTAAGCTTTGTCATATAAAAAATATTGTTTTTGTATTCTATGTATTTTCCGATGTACAGTAGAAGCCGAATCTGAAGTCCGTTTTCTTCGGTCGCCCCTAGTTTTTGAGTTATAGGGAACGATAAAACCTATCCCATTGTTTTCCTATCTGAGAAAATACCCAACGACCTAACCCCCCCCCCCAAAAAAAAAAAAAAAGATATTCCCCAAGGGTCCCATTGCCGTATGCTATTTTTATGTATTTTACCCTATTTTTGTGGTATTATCCCTACAACTCAAAAACAAGGGGAGACCGAATAAGACTAACTTCACATTCGGATTCTACTTCGAAAAATACAAACATACCAGAAATTGCTTTGAGATAACCTTGACACTTAATAATACTGAGACGTCTAGCTAGTTTGGGCGAAAGAGCGAAGAATATGAAATTATGCCCTAAGGTGACCTCTGAAGCAATTTGGCGGTTAAGAGCTTGTGACTCCCAGGGAGGTGTTCTTAGCTGTGGAGGATGCCTCTCCCTGTATGTGTCATGACAATTTTCAAATGCGTTGAATGTCTCTGCACTGACCACGTCGGTGCCATGGTTGGTCGGAGGGGTTGATTCCAAATGTTCATAATAAATTACGGAAAGAGCTGCTGGCTGAAAAGTACTTAGTTTTATGCTGGAATTTTTGACCATTGTTTCGCAGTGGTCTGGTAGATAAATGTCCAAAACAGTGCACAGGATGCCCAAAAACCAAACAACTGCTCGGTCGAATGGAGGTAACAAATCAGCCATTAGGCCCCTCGATCACGCGTTCCGGCAGTGTCTGATGCGTCGCAAATAATTCAGAAGACATAGCTGAAGAATTTCCCAATATATTAACCTATCTTGGGAACCGACATCATTCAAGATTGCCCGCGATAAGTTCTTGTTTTACATCCAACGATGTTTTACTTTCTAAGTTTAGAAGCTTAGGGCTGGTCCAGCTAATGACATCAATCACAGCTTTGGCAAACATTTTGCAGACAAATGGCGAGTAATTTATGTGAGTGCCATTACCTACTGATTTATTGCTAAATTTAACTCGTAATTATCTCCAAAACTAAGCATGGCTGCGACCTATCAAATCGTGTTCAGTGTATCAATATTTTTTTAGAATAGCCTAATGGTCTAAAATGTAGTTTCTAGTGGAGTGGATGGTTATATTGAAATGTTACCAAAAAAACGAAGACACGCTGGTGTAAAAAAAAGGTCGAAATCAATAGTTTACGACGATTAATAGCAGTAATTTCCTGCATGTACAAAATAAAGCATACATCTTTCAGAAAACGGAATTTCCAGAAAGAGTTGCTTGGATTTGAAACAGGGCTGTATTTTTTAACCGACAGATTTGCTTCCTTCCCGATTTTATACTCCTACTTGCTCATACTTTTTTCTGTTCTTCCTCTTCTTTCTCGAC
>LQNS02277100.1:7944762-7976864 GCA_001587735.2 Parhyale hawaiensis
GGATTCCGGAGTCGGAGTCGGGCTAAAAATTCCGACTCCGACTCCTAGAGCAAGTGAGATTCCGACTCCAACTCCGACTCCACCTCAAATCCTCCGACTCCGGCCGACTCCGACTCCGCAACCCTGATTTGTACTAGTACTATAACTTGTTTAATTCTTGCTTTTTTTTCACAGTTGAAAATATTGAAAAAGAATGGGCTCACTGTTTCGTAGTGAGGAGGTGGCACTTTGCCAACTCTTCCTGCAGAGTGAGAGTGCCTACACCTGTGTGTCCGAGCTTGGTGAACTGGGACTAGTGCAGTTCAGAGATGTGAGTATCTATCAGATATACAATTAAAATTAATTGAAAATCAAATCAAAATTGTACCAGGTTTGTTTTGGTGGATAGATCTGATCTAGCTCCTGGCCTGGTCCCCCTGTTTTTCTAACTCAGACTTGCTGATACTATAAGCATGTAGCATGAGTATTAGTTTTTTCCAACTACTTTTTACCTAAAGATACACACATTAAGCAAAGAGAGTGTTTTTCACATTTAAATTGTTGGCACCACTATGAGCATTTGGGATTGAAATTTTTATATACCTTTAATTCATAAATTATTGTCATCCAGAAAACTGTTCATATAGGCTAAGTAGTGAATGCCAAAATCATACACCATCATAAGCTTGAGAAAATGTATCATTAGCGTTTGTCCTGGAATTGTTTATTATTTATATCATCTGGCTTCTGAGATTATAAAGAACATAAAGTAAATACAATTAGCATTAGAAAATACTGCATGTAGTCTATATAGTTATACGTGTAGCTACTACATATTCTCTGTAAATGGCAAACACATGGGATAGGTTAAGCCAAAACAATATTTGTTAGCATTTTTGATATCTTCCCTTCTTTTTACTACTCACAACAAAAAATTCTAACTATCCTAAATAATAAAAAAAAATATTGGAGATTTTGTTAAGTGGGTTACCAGAGTTAGAGTTGGATTCTAGATTCCAACTCCTGGTGTAAGTGGAATTTTTACTCCACAACTCTGGTGAAAATGCCATCTTTTGAATATCTTTACTTCTGTACCTGCTTTGCCATTCTGTATTTCTTTTTATGGTTTATTTGCTATTTTTTTTTTCTTGTTCTTGTTTTCTATTGCCTTTGCATGGGTTTCTCATTTAGCTTGCCATGCTAGATGTCCCTTCTTCCTCTCTTTGGATTGCAGCTTATGCTGCAATTAGGGAGGTGTGGGTACATATAAGAGCTGGGATTCGGTATTTTTTCTGTACCGTCATATTGGTATTCAGTGATTCATTGCACATCGAACGTTGAGGTGAATAATCGCAGTCGATTTTTCACCTCAAATGAAAAAAAAAAACAGAAAACTTGATACACCATTGGAAAGTCCATCTTTTTTTCTATAAAGTGATGTATTCATTCATTTAGGATTGTTTAATTTTAATGAGTTTATTTACCAAAGAGAAACAGTCATAGTTTTCCTCCCTAAAAAACTTTTTTCGCGAATTTTGCGAAATTCCCACAACTTTGATGCTGGAAACCAAAGTTTCTGGTGAAATTGGTTCAAATTTGGCAGAAACGTAGGTAAAAGACCCATAATGAATGGGTCAAAAGTATTTTGCTGTTCCGTCTGGTTTGTTTCTTATAGTTAATTTAGTGAGTGCAATTATTCACCCCGATCCAAAATTCGTATGGGGTGAAAAATCACTCTTTTACAATTGCATTTTTCAAGTTTTTCAGGGCTCAGAATGTATGAATATTGCTAGTCACATCATTTAGCATCATTTCTAATGTATCTAACAGTTTGTTTTCATTTTGTTTTATTTTAATATCTATCTTTTGAGCTGAATATTATATTTGTATTTTAGTATTGAGACAAATATGTCATTACTCTCAGTTGAAGCTAAAATCTTATCACTTCTTTGGTATTAAGCATCATATCTTCCTACTGCTCTAGTGTTGAGCTACAGAGCTAGCCTATATCATTTCTCTCAGTTGAAACTAAATATCTTACTACATACTCTTTTGGTGTTATGCTGAGCCTGTCATTACTCTTTGTTGAAACTATTTTATTACTCATTTTTCCTGGGTCTAGTAGCTACTGCTTCATCAAATGCCTTAGCTAATTTCTTTTCCATTAAGTTCTGCATGTAGCTACATGATTTTTCTTGCTATTGCGTTATCAGTGCCACATGTTTGTTCAGCTGCTCTAGTTTAAACCACAGTGCTAGGTAGTTATGCAGTGTTAGCCAAGCTGTTGCTCAAAGGTTGCTATTTACTGCTTAGCAGTTCTGATAAAACAGTACTATAGCTACTGTTCCTCTTTAGCTCAGCTGTTGTTATATTGAGCATGTCTTTGATTTGCTTAGCTACCTATCTAGAGTGAGATAAGCTGATCTGCTGTCTATAGTTTTGGCTCATCCACATCTTGGATTCACAACTTTGTCAAGCTTTGGCCATCTCCAGCTGTAGTGACTAGAAATTAGTGCCTGAAAAGCAGTGCAAAGTTGTAGGTGCATCCAATGCTCAAGATGGAATTCCAGGCAAGTGAAAAGTTAATGAAATTGGATTATTGTTGTCATTGCTCAAAGTGGGTAGAGTAGCAACTAGCTTCTTGAATATATCTCTATGAATTCTGAGTAAAAAAATGCAGTGCAAGAAAGGAATCTTCTAGTTGCCTTAGCATTGGTTTGGCCGTGCAGTACAGTAATGTTTTATGTGCTGGTATGCTAATGAGGCTTATTGAATCATTCCTTACTTTTTTCTACTCATTTATTGGAGATGTATTTGTTTCTTATCTCTCATGTAGTTCATATTCTGATGTGCCCATTTGATGAGCTATAATTCTCTGCTTACTGGCTTCTAATTACTGTATTGATATACAGCTTAGCATATGTACTGTAAACTTGTGGCTATGTATGGTACCTAGCTACCAAATTTATAACATCACTTTATTATGAGGTTGCACTTTGGGCAATCTAAACTTAAGTAAAATTTCTAACATTGAAGTAAAGACGGCTTCACTTCACAGGACAATTGAATTTAGTTTTTTGTCTTTGGTAGTAGAAAGCTTGATTCAACAAATAAAAGTTTTTTCTTACAATAAATATAAACTAAATAGCTACTATTATTCAAGTTCCTCTTTTTCAAGTACTACTGTGTAGGTTGCTATTGGCTTTCACCTAGTTATATTATATGTTGATATTTTTTCAAGTCCTTGCTCATGGATCTCACAGGAGGCATAGGAAGGGCCATAAGGTTAGATTAGTTAGCACCCCAGAGGAATCCTGCAGGTTACTTAAGCTTTCAGTGCCACTTTGCTTACTTCCATTTTTATTCTCCTACGAATGATGCTGTGTTCTATTTTTCCTGCCTTGCTGTTCCCATACCGGTATGTAGATCCCGTATGGGAACGCATGCTTGCATGTGTTCCATGCTTCTGTAGACCTACTAGGTGCTTGCTACTCATTTCTTCATGTAAAATTGCTATTGTAGTGAAAAGGAAAACTTGAACTACCTATTCAATACACTAATACTAATTGCTCATGGCATGAAGATCTCAGATGAAACAATAGTTACCTACTCTTATATTTTAAAATGTACTTTCTACTTTACTGTATTGCTGCAATTTTATTTATGTTTTTCATAAGCACAGAACTCAAAATGCTTATCATTTTTATGTTTGCAGCTGAACCCCGATGTCAATGCCTTCCAACGTAAGTTTGTCAATGAGGTGCGTCGGTGTGATGAAATGGAGCGCAAGCTCCGCTACCTGGAGCGAGAAATCAGGCGAGATGCTATCCCTGTCCTGGACACTGGTGACAACCCTGAGGCCCCCATGCCTAGAGAGATGATTGACTTAGAGGTTAGTAAAAACTATGAGCTACTGACTGTGGGTTAAACAATGTGCTATAATAATAATAATACGTAGGTACTAACTGTTGGTGTTGATGTAGCAGAGTAGCCAAGAGCCCTGATATAATATTTTAAATAGAACATCCACTTGAATTATAAATGCATTACAGCGTTCACTTGTGTTTTACCAATAGGTAGATAGTGGTTGAATTACAGTCAGAGACATAATGAAAAGTAGTCTGCTTTATTATTTTAGCTGGTACATAGTGCCCTTGATGACCTCAATAACTGGAGGTAGATGCCTGATTGCTTAGCAATAAATTTAGCATAGCTACAGTATCAATATGGACGGTATAACTCCTTGAACCAATGAAGGGCTGGGTTCTGGTCAGAATAGCACCTTATAAAGTAAGGTAGGGTTGGTTTATGGCCAGAATAGTGCCTTTCAATAAACTGAAGGTTGGTTTCTATGATTGTGTTTTTGTACCAGTGATTGGTAAGCCCATAAAATGCACACAGCTTCATTGCCTTGTTCAGGTGGCTTTCTGATTTAAGAGATAGTTGCGTTGTCTAGTTTGGCTCAGACAAAGAAGTCCATTTGGCCTAAATAATTTTATTTAATGCAGAGTTTGACTTCTAGCTATTTTATATATATACCTACCAGAATTTTTCTGTGGCGTTCATTTGAAGTTTTCATTCCTACTGTTTCATAAATTAACTAGAACAATCTGAGAGTGCATATCTCTGCCAAGCAAGGTAACTGTAGCAAAAAATTTATATTGGCTCTGAACCCATAATTTTCTTTGTATAAACTCCAAAGTTTAACCATTTGTGCCTTTTGATAGTAATAACAGTAATAACAACTTGTGCAATTTTCTTAAAGATCCGTTCATAACTTTTTGAGTTATAGATGCTGATAACAAACTCTATGACAAACAAGACTCAAACATACAAATGAACAAACTGATCTGCACCAAAATTTAATCATTTATGTCTTATAACAATACTAACAACTCGTATAAAATTCATTAAGATCCATTCATTATTTTTTTTGTCAACTATTTTGCTAAGAAGCATAAAATTGAAAACAGTGACAAACGAATGAACAAACAAACGGATCATAACCGAAATTTGGTCAGTTACTCTTTGTTATATACCTAACAACTTATGTTAATTTCATAAAAATCCATCCATAACTTTTTAGTTATGGCATTGAGGAAAATGAGGCAGACAAACAAACAAACAAACGGATGGACATATCTTCGTCAAAGTTAATCATCTGTTCCTCCTAACATACCTAACAATTCCTGTAAATTTCGTCCAAATCGGTTCGTAACTTTTTGAGTTTCTTGGTGACAGACAAACACAACAAAAATATAACCTCCTTGGCGGAGTTAACTATTAACGACAGAACTGTTGATAGCTATGTATAGTTTTTGGTTTTGAAAGCAGGGCATATCTTTTATTCCCTGAAAGACTTGATGGCACTGTCAATATCCATTCCAGAAGTTTTGACATCTTTCGTTTCCTTTTCAAAACTAAATATCAATAATGCAACTTTGATATCTAGCTATGCAGGTACTTTTGATATTATGGCAAGAGTTCATATAGGTTTGGAGAATGAATCCCGACTGCTTTCTGGGCCATCTACTGCCAGCTATTTTATCAAATAGCTAGCTATGATTAATAAATAGCTATTGATGTTGTGAATGATTGGTATAGAATGTAGTTATTTTAAAGATAATATGACCAATACGAAGTAGACTATCTACATATGCACTGATTAGAAAAACTAACAGAGCTTTAGTGCCATGCTTATGGAAGTTTCTTTTGGCCCGTCAGTACTGTGAAACGTAGTCTAACTCTGTTCTTTTGTGTAGGCAAATTTTGAAAAACTAGAAAACGAGCTCAAGGAAGTGAACAGCAATGCAGAGGCTCTGAAAAGGAACTACCTGGAGCTCACTGAACTGCGTCACATCCTAAAGAAAACTCAGGTCTTTTTTGATGAGGTAAGTCTTTAATTTTTATGTTACAGCTGTGGTGATTTAGTGTACTTAGCATTAGCTACATCAGTTTTCTTTATTGTCAATAGATATTCCTCTGTCGTATTGCTCTTCACTTCTTAGTTCTTGCACTTTTTACACGATCGACTTGATCTAATATTTTATAAGTTACTGTTGCAGTATTGTTGCCTTATGTAGCACAACACCTGTGCATTGCTGTGTTTTATAGGTAGCTATCTTAACTGATTTGCTTAGAACTGCTCTTCATGTATTTCACTTTTCTCTTAGCTAGTAGTTGGAAGAGTCTCGGCCTTGTAAATCAGTGGAGTGGTGCTGTCGTCCTCAATATATGTACTCAATTTTATTTTTCTCTGCTGCCTGATTTTTTATAGTGTCAAGCTATTTTCATTCCAGTATTCCTACTGGACGTGACTTTGTCGTCATGTGCGTCTGTGAAATTTGTGCTTGCCAGTTGTCCCATATTTGTTGCTTGGCAAATAAGTATTATGGCCCCTGTTCTGCTACTCTTGCCTCTTGTGTTAATGTTTAGCGGGGGACCCCGGTAGGTAACCTTAGCCATTAGCTAGGCCTTCGGAATGTCTGTCTTTCGTGCCCACTTTGCTTCCTTCCATCTTCATTCTCTTACCGATGATGCTTTATTTTGTTCTTCCTCATCTTTCCCGACTTGCTATTCTCATGTGCATTGACTCGTTCGTGGATTCCACTTTCCCTTCACATTCTTTGTGTCCCTTCTTTCTTCCTTTCTTTGGATCTCACTGTACTCTGTTGGTAGGGAGGCTTAAACTAGGAGAATACTAGGTATTACTAATGCTACTGTTGGTTCACGAGGGTAGTATTACTGTTGGTTCGCAGAGGTCCGTTTATCTGATGTTCTGCTTTGCTCATTAACGTTAAGCCTACACCTCGGGTGTTCCAAGTAAGGAGACCTGAATTTTTCAACTTGAGCACTAGTCTTCCCTTCTGTTAGCTACATGTCCTTCCTGTGCTGTGTGTCCTACCTTAAGAAATGGCTTCTGAACGTATTCATTCATGAATTAATTTAATTAGCCTCCCTCGTTGGAATATTCCTCTGAAGTTGTACATATATGGTATATAACGGTATGAAGGAAAGTGTCGAATTATTTTTCCCGTCGTCGTATTTGACATTTGTTAAATTTTTTCTGGGAAGCTATTGCTTAGTTCAGAGTCATACCTAATGAAATGCTAGTATTCTTCAAATGATCACTTAATACTCAAACAGTTCAGTCTCATCAACTTTTCACCTTAAGAAATTGTTTTCGTACCATTCATTTGCTTTTATCCATCTAAAGGACCCACTGTTGCAGGATAGAGTAAGAACTGTTGTGATGCTTCTTCCGAGACTCCACGTGCACTTGATATTTCGAACCCATAATTATATGTGCACTTCTTTAGCTTCCCTTCTCCTGCTAGCCTAATTGCTTTACACAAACGTTTCTCTTCTTTACCGATTTTTTTCCCGTGAGTGAATTACTCGTTTTTGCCTTACCTATAACCTTGGCCGTCCCTTTTTTCTTTTGTTAAACTGCAGTAGGCTAATTGTGCTGAAGTCCCTTGTTGAATTACAGCTATTACAGCGCAACTTGGCAAGCAATCACATACAGTACTTGCAGGTTATCGTGAGCAATGAACATTACCTGATCAAAATATCGAGATGAATGTGTATGTACTGAGTCGAGATGATATACTGTATACAGTACCTATATTCATTATGGTTCTTCATCAGTGCTCGTTGTATTATCTGCCTAAAATTTTCCAAGCAGTGTTAGTTATAAAGCAATGCAGAGAGAACGTTTAATATGTATGAGCCATCGTATTGTAATAATTTATTTGCACCTTTTTGTGCTGCATTGATGTGGGGAGGTGTTTGCCAAACACTTCATTGCCACTCGCTTCATTCGTGGCGGTATTCATTTTCTCACTCTTGATAAGAGGCAGGCATTAATGATAAGACTTCTATCTTGGTAGCAACATAGTACAGTACTGATAAACCTCTTACTCACTCTCCCATGGTGTCACTTATTACTCACTCTCCCATGTATTATGCTCGCCGCATCATCATGTAGGGTCTCCTAAAATTGGTATATAGGTACCTTAAATTATGTTACAATGCATTAGTTTCCTGGTGAACCACGAGTATGCTCACTAAACCACTTTTTATAGTTAATCTGTTAGTAGCTAATATCTGGAGAGGAAAAAAGGCAAGCGAGGGCAGTGGTGGTTGTATAATAAAATATCTTTCTTAGAACTGTATGGATATTTTTTGATAACTCTATATCAATATAAATATATGATAGCTATAATATACTGTAAAATTACTTGCCATTTTGATGATGCCAATCTTCTGCATCAACAATAAGGGAAATAGTGCAAAACCATTCAGAATATGAAAATAATGAGCAACTTTCTCATGAGTTCGAGTTATTTGAATATCACCCAGGGACTATGGAAGTCTGTGGTGTGCTACACACCCCACCCCCAGCTCCTCCTTTGCATCGTTTTAAATGGTGTTGGGCCATTCTATTACTGATAAGCCTTTATACTGTGCTTCCTCTTCTTTTCTTGTGTGCTGTCTATGGGTTATTTGTATCTGTACATAGGCTAGATATTTTATTTAGGGGGCCTCGTGACGCATAGGGAAAACAAATAAATGGTAGCTAACTGCTTATTACTGAAAAAAATCTTGATTATGAAAAGTAAAGTGAAGAAAAGGCATATACAGGTAGCTGTGTGAAGGAATGCTACCACGTATTAGCACCATGAATAGGTACCTCGATTGTTTTACTACATACATTGCTATCATTATTATCGTTCTACAAAAAGCAAGACTGCATAGGTACGTATAGATGCAAGATGGGTCAACTTACGGGTGAGCGGCATGTTTATTTGATATGGATGAGTCACAGGATGTCTGTGGTTTGCACATGTTTTAATAAAAATAAAATTCTAGGCCCTTTCTTGTAATAGGTAGCTACGGTTTCCTTTCCATTTCTGTGTCGCTCTACACTAGTCTTGCTAACTCATCAAACTGGACCGCCAGGGCTGTAGGTCGGGTAGCAATATAACGTCCAAAAGCGACTTCGGAGGTTACCTTAGCCTTGGTCAAGCGCATGTGTCTTGCCATACCCACTTTTGCATCGTTTCCTTGCACTACTGCTGATGATCTTTCTTGCTCGACCTCTTCTTGTCTTTCCCGGAACGTGGGTTCTTCATTTTTCCTCACGTCTTTACTTCCTCCTGCTAGAATGCAGCGCACTCTATGGAGAGTGGTACTTTAACTAGCAACGTAACCTTTAGATGTAACAGCAAAACTAGCGATATCATCAAAGGAATGGCATATTCTCTAGACCCTGTCAGAAAATTATATGCGTTTATCTTATGATTTCGGGTGTATTGTATAGTGAGTAGCATAGGCTGGGTCTTGAAGATGAAAGCTTAAAAATTTTTGATTGGGGAGTACCATGATATCTTTCTGTGAACAGGTCTGCTCATCTGCTAGCCACTGTAGCACCAATATTCGTTGAAAAATAAGTGCCTCTCTTGTTAATTTTTCTCTATGATGTAGTTGTTAGAGAAAAAGCTATATTGAAAAATACGAAAATGTTAAGTACTGCTTCTGTTTTTTTCTTCCAAACCTTTCCTGAGGCAAAAAATGCAATTTTTGTTAAAACTCGTTTGCTTCCTTGTTGTTATGATTTTGCAAGAATCTAAATGTTATCGCTTGGCACTGGATTTTGTTGGAGTCATCATGTCCCGGGCAGAACTAAAGTGATTATTTGTTGTAGGAGGTGCGTCGCAGTCGCTGGTTATGGCAGGTGAGGTGAGCTTTTCAGTATTGGTGCCTCGTCCCTCATTTGATGAGGACCAAGCCGTGTGGGAAGCTTCTGGTATTGTTGTTCAGTCTACGTCAGTGATTGGGAGCTTTGTCTCGTCGATTTAGACTTGGTTTTCCTGCAACAATAAGTAGTGTTAATTAATGGTCTTCCTTGATGCTACTTGCCGCTGAAACGATAGGGAAAAAATGTCCCTGCCTTAGTTGTGAGTGACAATAAAATACCTTGCAGCTTTAGTTGTGACAAGGCTTCTTATAATTTTCTAGGTGCAATTAAAGAGACATAGTACCAGTATATACCTCCTTCGGAACTCTTGATTCCGCCAAGTAACTCACCTCTTTGTTCAACTCTCCTAAGAGGCTTCTTATAACCTTCAAGGTGCAAATAAAGAGACATACCCCCACCCTCACAGAACTCGTGGACACCCCAATAGTCAGTATTGTAAAATAGGTTCTGTTAAACTGCAGGAAGCAGTAGTACAATTTGCAGCGTATTTTACGTGCCACTAATACTGTCATCAGAGATCTTTATGTGGCGATTTTTTTTTTTTCTTGGACAATGTTTGAGTACAAATTTCATACCTTTTTCTTTGCTTTGGCTCTTACTCTCTGTCAATGCTTTTGACCGTGGGCTTACTTATTTTAGGGCAGTAGTTATCTACTGTGGCTAACGTAGCCTAGTCTGCGTGAGTCGTTGAGCTTGATCAGTGTTGCTTAACAATTCAGTAATGACGACCTAATGATCAAACTGAAATACCTATCGATAATATGAGTGGCTACATAAGTTGAACAAGGTGCTATAATCATAATCTTCAAACAGCAATAGGGACTCATTCCCAGGAACACCTGCTGGTCCTGAGAGTTAATCGGGCTGCTCTTGTTTACTATTCATTTTTGTTAAAGATTCTGTTTTAAGATGCCAGTAGTCTTTGTCAAGCACTTCGTGCTAGCTGGAGTTGGAGCTTCGACCTTCTGATTCCACAGCCCTGCTCATTACTACAGTACATTTTAATCATTCAACCAAGGCTCAATTGTGTCTTTGTTTGCTTGAGCTTTTGCCCACAAATATTAGAGCATCTTACGTGCTTCACTCATTACTTAAGCTTGTCTTTGGCAAGGTCTCGCCCCTGGGTCCAGCCAATTTCCTGCTCCGACTCCTTGAACCCGCAAAATTATTACCTCTTACTGACTCCTACTCGATTTTTTCTTAAAAAAAGTGGCTAAAGGCCTTTTTAGACGTGATACAATTTGTATCAGCAACATTGTATATATACATATGTCGCACGAGTGTTGCTGTATACCGCGCACAAACCTTTCAGACGGGTCTGCGNGCACAGAGGCTGTGCATAAACCAAATCTCTGGCTTTACGACCATATGGTTTTTCTCAATGATGGAGAAACTCATCGCTTTGTAGCTCATTAAAAATTTGCCTGCAACTGCCAAAAGAAGTTCGTCGCTCGAGCCGTGGCTTGCACCAAGTACGTGTCTTTTTCTTCCTCCTTTTTTTTTTGCACAACAAGCAATGACAAACCCGAGGAGAGCAACAGGGTCACACACAGGCGCGATACTAAATGTCGCCTCGCACGACGCACCGCAGACCCGTCTGAAAGGTTTGTGCGCGGTATACAGCAACACTCGTGCGACATGTGTATATATACAATGTTGCTGATACAAATTGTATCACGTCTAAAAAGGCCTGTAGTCTGCGTGAGTCGTTGAGCTTGGTCATTGTTGCTTAACAATTTAGCAATAACGACCTAATGATCAAAATGAAATATCCATAATATGAGTGGCTACGTAAGTTGAACAAAGTGCTATAATCATAATCTTCAAACAGCAATAGGGACTCATTCCCAGGAATACCTGCTGGTCCTGAGAGTTAATCAGGCTACTCTTGTTTACAGTTCATTTTTGTTAAAGATTCTGTTTTAAGATGCCAGTAGTCCTAGTCAAGCACTTCGTGCTAGCTGGAGTCGGAGCTTCGACCTTCTGATTCCACAACCCTGCTCATTATTACAGTACATTTTAATCATTCAACCAAGGCTCAATTGTGTCTATGTTTGCTTGAGCCTTTGCCCACAAATATAAGAGCATCTTACGTACTTCACTCATTACTCAAGCTTGTCTTTAGCAGGGTCTCGCCCCTGGGTCCAGCCAATTTCCGGCCCCGACTCCTTGAACCCGCAAAATTATTAGCTACCTCCTATTGACTCCTACTCGCTTTTTTCTTGAAAAAAATGGCTAAGGCAATTTTTACCAACTCAAGCTCCTGGAAAAAGCAAGTCCCTGACTCCACCTACTGATCCCCAAACAAGTCTGACTCCTACTACTTACTCCGACTCGGCCACCTTGGTCATTACTGGAATCGCCGCTAGGAATGAATTGCACTGAAGAGCATAGATAATAAATTGGAAGTTTTGGGGCATGACATTCTAGGCAAAGTCTAGATAACCTGCTGGATCCGGCCATTGAAATCCGTTGCAAATTTGCTGGAAATGGGAAGGAATTTAATCGTTTAACACTGTTGGCAACTTAATTTTGTTCAGAGTTAGAGAGTTAGTTTTAGGCACACTAGAAGACTAATTTAACCTTAGCTGTCAACTCCACTATCCTTGTCATGAGATGGCACTGTAAGTTGCTATATTCGTGGGTTGCCGCGGCCATGTGGGCCTTTCCTTTTATTTTCTTTTTCATAAGTTTTGCCTCTTCTTATGTGCTGCCCTAGTACGCCTGATCTATTTCCATGTGGGCCTTTCTTTTTATTCTTTTCCTTTTCATAAGTTTTGCCTCTTCTTATGTGCTGCCCTAGTACGCCTGATCTATTTCTCATGCAGTGATATTGCATTGATGGCCTGTATACATTTTGTACAGCTGTCCACGATTTGACATTTATATATTCAGTTCTGCAGCTGTTGATTCTTTTGACTTATCCTGCTAGTGGGATAATCGATTAGTACTGCATGTTGAGCTGAATCTATTCTTTTATGTGTTGACATAGACTATATGCTTAAGACACCATACACCTTAAAAAATAGATGTTGAACACCAGAAATAATGAAAACTGACAACAGTCTTAACTGCCAGATGTATAGTAAAATTAGTTATGGGCATCTTGCAGGAATTTATTTTTTTATTGGTCATGGAAAGTGGGTTAATTTGTAAGAAGGCTGGGATTAGATATACTGTACTTCTGCTCATCCCCATTAGTAAGACTTTTTTCCTCTTGCGACTTTTTTTGATCAATTCTTCTGTCAATTTATCTCCTTTTGATAACTTTGCATATGTTCTTGTTGGTGATTATCATAACTGTATTCTGTGCAGTGTAATGTGGGTTTGTGTCTTCTGTGGATCTTCATGACATCTTCTTTTTCAGCCCACTTATCTCTGTAGTCGCACCGTACTGGTGATACTTCCTTCTGTCCCTCCTCGTCTTTCCTGACCTGCTGGTCACATTCGTGTTCATCCAGCGTGGGAAAAATGTATCGACGTCCTACCATAAATCTGCCCTGCTTTCTTTCTCTCCTTTATTTGCCATTGTAGTGAAAAACGAAAGACTTCAACTCTACAATACAGCTAGCTAGGTACCTACTTATAATTAATCTGGGGTCTCGGCTATTGCACAGTAAGTCAGTAACTATATATAAATGTTTTATTGCCTTAAATAGGTAGCCATCATATCTGTGCAATAGCTGGCCTGGTAGAAATTGCTACGAGTGCATCCCTTTCACGATTATGCAACTGTTGCAACAATAGTTGTGCTTCATACCTACTGTATTACATATAATGTATATAGCCTAGACAGCATTCAAGCTATGTACTGTACCCTGTATCCCTGTGTTTCCTCAACGTACATTTCTTTTCCTTTTTCTTCTCACAAACCATCATTGCAGTGACTAGTTAGGCTTAAGCCAATGTATGCAGTATAATACACTATATAATATTCTATATCGTGATGGTAAATTTATATTTTCGAAATTGGAATTAAAGTATTACAAAAATGAGACAACGAGCCATTAGAAAAATTTGTTTTCCTTGCGATCTCCTCAATCTTAATACTTACAGACTTCCAGTTTCAAAAGAAATCAATATAAAAAAAATGAATTTATAAGTTGGAGTTGCTCTCTTGGCTTGAAGTAGTTTTTTTTTACATTATAGGGGAAGTAAAGTGTTTCTAAATGCATGTTTTGTCACCATGGCAGTACTCAGTACATTGTATAACAATTCTTTACTGCATGACAAATTAATTCCATAATGCATGCTGTTTCGTTGTTGAAGATGTATGGTCTTCAAACCTCAACACTGTCGCTAATTGTGATCTGGTGTGTAAGAGCCAAGGTCATGTTGGTTGTCCTATTTCCGTAGTGTATGCTGATTGTTGGCTAAAAATTTGTTGACAATTCAATTCTGTTGCTGATTGTGACCTGATGTTTCAAACTTTCAGTTTGTGTTGCTTTTACTTTCTCTGTGCTACGTATTCTGTGAGCCACTTCCTCCGCAGGAAAAGATATTCATTGCTTCCCAATTTTGTTTATTGCGTTCACCTTGATAGTTGTTTTATTTGTTCTCCCTTCTGTCAGTTAGCCTAGTGGTATTGATACCTTCAAATTTCTCCACTGTGCTGCTAGTAGTGTCAGCTTTCTTTCTGTAGTGTAATAGTTATTTGCTCTCGGTCCGTTTACAGTAATCCAGCACTTAGCCAGTCATGAAATTATTAGTTTCTTGCATTTTGCTCTTACACTTGGCCTTTGCAATTGCCTAAACCATGCATTCCCTTATGCTTAGCCTTTTTAAAAAGTCAAATTTTTGCATTTTCGAGGTCTGTTTGTCACAAATATATTTTTTTAAGCTCAGTTTGTTCAATACAATGTTGAATTTGGCATTAAATTTATCAAGATTATGTTGGTTCTACTGACAAGTTGAATTTTGTACTCATGAATTGAGCGTCACAGTTGGTAAATTCTATTTCATTAGATGCAGTCACTTAAAAATTGCATAGTGGGTTATGTACCTATCATTGTTATATCAGTTCCATTGCCAACTTGGAGCTTCTTTGCTGGATGCTAAGGTTTCAGATTCATAATAGATAGTGCACTGAATATTTAAGTTAGTATGCCTTGTCTGTGTTTTTTTGTCATCAATAGCTATGAAAGGTTCCCAAGACCATAAGTTTGCTGGTATCTACTGGCAAGTCTGCCTCAACGTGTTCTCCCATAGGAAATTTTTTCTTTGCATTTCTTCACAAAATGACAATGAGCTTCCAAAATTCGTACATGCACAGCTGAATCCTTGGAGCAAAGTAGTAGTATAGTTTTAACATTATTCTTCTTTGAAAAGCTAGCTGTTATTTACATGCAAAATAGAAGTTCAGAGTTTTGGAATTGGAGCTGTAGCTAGAAGTTGAAAGCTGCTTGCAACAAATCTCTGGATTCCTCCAGTTCTAACTTTCCTTAGCTATTCACTATAGCTAGGTACCTGGTACCTACATTATTGTGAGGTGAGCGAAGATTGTTACTCATAGGGCGTTTTTCATTTACTGTAGCACTGCGCCTTCAAGTGTTGGAATTTAAAAGGAAATTTCGTAAGATGTGTAGCTTGTGGAGGAAAATTTCATTTCCTATCTACTGTCCATAATGTGTTAGAATTTCACAAAGATTGTATTAGAGTCTTGTTATTTTGTGAAGAAATATGTGCTGAGAATTTCTATGGGGTAAATTCTGTTGCTTTTTTATCTTTATGTTTTTGTTGGTTATAACACCCACACCTCTCCATCAGGCTATGTATCCTCCCAACCTGCCTCCAGATCAAACTCCTTACTATGATGATGACGATGAAACTGTCAACTTATTGACGGACACATCGCTACACCAGCTCAAGCATATTGGGTAAATGCCTCATGCCTATGTGTTTTCTGAATATACAACATATGTAAAATACCAGGGGTAGAAGCAGGATTCAATCTGGAGACCTGTGATTAGAATGCTGATATTGTGCTTTTGTTTGTGTCATAGCAGCTCCAATTCCTGTATGGTACTTATTTCCCACTTTTCAACAGCAGTGTAGAAAAGCGTTTTTTTTATGGGAGAAGTTGTCAATGAGTCTGACAACCATGAAGTATTTATATTATTTTACGTAGCTGAACAGTTTTGGAAAATTTTGTAATCGTTTCCTCTAAATACAGTATATACATGAGCATTTAAGATTTTGCTTTCAAAATTCTTAGTAATACTAAAGCCACTGGGATTTCCAGTAAATAATAGCCACCTCAACTTCCCGTCCTGATTTAGCTAGTACATGGTAGGTATGTAACTTCTATACTTGAAGTCTACATTTACATTTCCTTTGTTTGAAGTCGTTGTACTCGAAATACAGTACCGTATGTAACTAGTAACTACCCGCAACACCTCTTGACCAGTTTCGATTTACGTAGGTGAAAGGAAGCAGTATGGTTTTATGAGGTGGAAAATTTGTATCCCGCCTCGTAGGTGCGTGGCAACATCTTAGATTGAGGATCGAGCTGTTTAAGTCAAAGTCGGCTAGTAATATAAAGGAGCCGATTTTTTTTTGTAGATGCACGTGCACAAAGGGGGTGCAGACCCCTATGCTTTTCATTGCTTTTTTCTATTGAAACAACTTGTTCTGCCTTTTGGATGACTCCACACAATTTAGCACGACATGCCTTCACAGTGCAGCTACAAACTAGATAGATTGACCAATGCATACTCCTATGTCGCCTATTATTTAGTCATTACAATATCTTTTAATGTCTTCGTCACATGTGGCTATAGGTATATGTTGACAATAAAATTGGTGTTCGTTTCGTAATGCATAGCTGGGTCTTGAACTATGTGTTTTTCTAGTCACTAGAGGAACTATCTTCGTGATGTAACATAATAAAGTTCCATTACTAGTTTATCAAGTACAATTCTAGAAAAAGAAATGCATCAACAACTTAAACATGCTTCGTTGTAGTGTTGTGCGAAAAACTTGAGTGTAGGTTCCTGTTAGAGACTGTTGCTGTTTTATCCTCTTCTAGGGTCTCTTCCATATAGATAAGACACATCAGCATTTAGCTTAGTAATAACTAAGCACTTCTCTTCGACCACTCTAAACTGCAGTTATTTATCTAGCAGCATTTATATGCATTTCTGTGACGATCACCACAAGGCCGCTCCGCCCTATGAGACCATAAAAATCAATTCAAAGTACTGCATAACTTTACAAGAACCATAGAAGCAATAAAAATTAAACTCAATAGTCCATTCACTAACGTAAGATACATCGAATTCTTCAATTTTTTAAAACTCCAATAGTTAAGATGGTTTCAGAAATACAGCAAGCTTCATTTCATGCGCTGTTGCCATGAAGTAAACATTACCTTTGGTGCTGCGTCTTGTATTTTTCTACGTGCATCTTGTGCTGTTGATAGCTTCTTGAAACTTTAACTACTGCAATATCCTAGTGCTACGATTTTACGTTTTATGACTGTCATTTTCTCTTGTATCTATGTATCTTCTTTCATTATATATATACGTTTTTAAATGTATTGACGATGACACCAGTCTGCTGTCGATATGTTGACACAAATTTTAAACTCTTCGTAACTTGAGCTGTGATAAGTTTTTACTCACGAATTGTTTTAAATAAATTCGATACTAGTACAGTAGACAAAACTTATTTTAGACGGGTAAAAAAGAAGTGCAAAGTTATTACTTAACTGTTCCATAGTAGTTGCTTCTGGACCATTGTTCGCCATCTACCAAAATACAGGAATCGCCGAATTCCTTCGTTATTTTTTAAATTTGGGAAAACATGTTCAAGGGAATTGATTGAAGTCAACATGTCCAAGGGAATTACGGTAATTGAAATCAACATGTCCATTCGAATTGATTGAAATCACTTAGCTACTACATGTTGGCTAATATCAAAAGAACTAAAAAAAGTGCAATGCTTTTTCTCTTGTAGGTGTTTTTTGACAATACTACACGAATCTATACTTATCAAGTTTGCTCAGTGAACCATGTAGCCAGCTTCGGTTTTCTTGTTGTACCTAGTGTACAAGTTGAGAAGCGCGAGATGGTTGGTTAGGTATGTAGCCCTTACTGTAAAGTCATACGTCACTTCATTATGTAGCAATTGTAGTCATATGTCTCTTGGTTATGTAGTATTGTTAGTCACGTATATATCCAAAGAAATACAAGAAAGCATAATAAAACTTTGGCTTATTCATATTTTTTGCCATCTCGGCGGTGATTTAAAATTTCTCTAATTTGCCCAGTGAAATTTTTCTACTCGGCTCTTGTAGTGTTTTATAGCAAAAGCTTATTTTTGCACCACATTGTATTTTGTTATACAGTATCGACTGCATGAAAAGTGCTCTCTGCTACCAGTATCAGTAACTATGTTATTATTTTCTTACAGAGTTTTAGTGATATTTATGATCATTTATGAAACCTGCCCTAATTTCTTTCTTTTATGAATAGGTACTTTGTCTTGGTTTGTAAAATGCAATAAGCCAATGGCTTTGTACATTAAATATTGTCCTTGTCTGTAGCATCAACCCTTGAATAGGTGCATGAATGTGTGTTTGTCAACTTTCTGTTTGAGAGTAACCCATATTATATTACATATTTTGTTTGCATTCATTTCAGAGAAGCTAACAGACTTTTTTTCCGCTGCTAACCCCTTTTTTTGTATACTGTATTTTGGGTTAGCTCTCTACTTTCCTGTTTGGGGTTACCTATTTTATATTTTTGAGGTTGCTACTCATTATCTATTGCTGGATTTATATATTTTTCAATTTTGGGTTAGTAATTTTCTTGTTTTGAATTATTAATTTTCTTTGTTAGGATTATTTTTGTCTATTTTGGGGTTAGCTATTCATTTTTTGATTAGTCATTTTCTATTATGGGTTGAATATTTTCATCTGTTGGTGGCCCAGTCTCTTTGCATGAGTGTGTAATTCTGTGTTTCACTAAAGCTAATTGTGCCTGCACTTCCCATCTTTTTTAATTTTCTCAGGTTATTTGTACTGTATTATACTCAGTATCCTGTTGCATATTAATGGATTATCCATTTCAGCTACCTAAATTGATTTGTTACGTACAGATGATTTTCTTTTCTCATACTTATTGTTTAAATTTCTCATCAGCGTAGTTACTAATATTTATGCTTATCTACTTGATATTCATTATCCTGAAGGCTAAAGATCAGCTGTATTTGCTGTAGAAGTTTCTATTTCCCCCCAAAGAGAAACACTGAAAAGACCAAACTAGTTACAATTGTTGCAGATTTTAGCTTTTCCATCCTAAGTTAGGTTCATCCCGGCAGAAACTTCTCGGTGATTCTGCAATTCTGAGGATCACATAAGTTATAGGCGTGTTCCACTTTGGAAAGAACTTCCAATCATAACTATTCGTCGATAATATAAATGCATTTTGCATTAGCAGCAAATACTGTATTATTATGGAGTAGCTACATATAATGGAGAAAAAATGGCGTTTCACAGTTTTACATGCATTTCATTTTATATTTATTCACATGCGTCTGGTATGCGATTGAACTTTTAACGCTTCAATTCTCCTGCTCTAAAACTGAGACTTGAAATCATGTCTGATGTCTTCTTAATTTAGGGTTCATATTTGATCTTGGAGTGGGGCATGCTTATATAGAGTAGTGGTACAGTTGTGGTCTGCTTGAGATTCAGGTATAATATGTGTGCCTGTAAATCTGGTTAAGCACCAATTATAGCTGAATCAAACCCATTGTGATTTATGCCCAACTTATTCTAATGGAACCTGACACACACTTGGAAGCAGGCTACTTGCAACCAATACCGGACTCCCGCCCCATATTCTTAATTGCTTCTTCAGCATTTTTTCTTTGGCCATCTGTAGCTCTGTGAGGTTCTGAACTAATTCGAAGGTAATGGATTAGCCAACTACCACTTTTTTCCCCGGGAGGGAGGGGGGTATAGGATGGGCCATAGATCATAGGCGTTAGGTTAGTTAAGGTTGCCCATTTTAGGTTGTTGTTGGGTAGCCTCCAAGAGGGTGGCGCTTGAGTGCTATGTAGATACCTTCTTCTTAAGTTATGGTAAGTTACGCCCATGGGGGGGGAGAGGGTTCCTAACCCCTAGTCACCTTCTACAAGAAATGACGTGACCGAAATTGAAAAAAATAGGTGGTTAGAAAAACTAGACCTGCCCTCACCTAACTTACCCGAAGTTATGAAGGGTTCTAATCCAACTTACCCAAAATTAGTTCGGGTTTTCCAACAATACGGCCTAAAAAGAGCAATTTGCGGGTCTACGTCATTCCTAGGCGAGGGTGACGTAACAGTTGTTAATGGGAAAAAAGCTCATTGAACTCCCTACACTTACAGTATAACTGAACTCATACTATGAACCTTTACTTGTCAACACGGAGTTGTGATATATACTGTACTAACTCCCTCTGTCAATTTCGACTTGGTCATGGAACGAATTGACGTCGTATTTTAAGATTCTGCTGTAACTAAGTAGTTTACTTCAACTGCCAAAAATGCTGCGCGGATGATTGGGTGTTCTACAGTTCTTGTACTTGTTTCCTTTCTATACGTTGAGGATACGTGAAAATACTGATAGCTACGTTTACCTTTTTACCTTGGCTACTCGGCAGTTTTATTTCTGTTCTAATATGTTTAGCGTGCAAAGTTTGCAACGTTCTGTATCTAAGTAATATTTACCCCTCCCTGAATCCAGAAACGGTCCTGTAATCTGGAAAGAGGAATTTGTCCTTAGAAAAAAATGAACTTGGTTTGGACATTTTTGTTAGGCTAGTCCTCCTTGTATTTGTGTTACTGGTGCTTCACTATTTCTTTTTTTTTTTTTGCTGCTTTGAGTTGAGTAATTATATAAGTTTACCTTATGTATATATTGTGCATGGCTTATATTTGTGTGGTGATACACGTTCATGTTTTATGTGCATTTTGTTTCTATGTCTTCAAAACACTTAATGGCTTGCTTAACTTATAATTATCCCACATTTTAGCTTAGTGGCTCTGAATCTTGTTGGCAATATGGAATCCAGTAAGGTTCATGCATGCACCAAACCCTTCATAATTTGATAGAGTACCTAATCCTACTTTTCTTTAATTCTAATCATAGATACATATTTTTATTGCAGTCACCATGTGTGGGTGTATGCCTTGACCTCTGCTATATCCCTGAGACAGATTCGTGCTAGGGTTCAGTGAACTCCTATTCAATTACCACTCCATTACATATACTGTATATACACTCTAATTTTTTCCACGCCAATCCTTAATATTACAAATATTATACAGTATGTGGTAGTATGATGTTTTGTGTGTCTGTAATGAAACGTCCCAACAGTCTATTTCATACTGGTGATATGTTGCATACTTATCGCCATTGAGGCAGAGTTATTCCCAATATACTTGAGCTGGTGTTGGAGTACAGTCCATTTATTACTAGTTTTGTATATATATTACTATGTTTTGTTTTTTTTTTGGTTGCAGCTGAGGAATTTATATTATACTGTGATGTTTCTCTTACAGCAGTTGTGTACTTATAGCAGTATGTATTTAGCTGTATTTTCATTGCCTATTGTTGTTTTAAACCATATTGTGAATATTTGAAAATCACAGCTGCAAATATATTAATCCTTTAGACATTCATACCAATCTTCTTCGATGAAACTATATTTAATGATTGTGTTGAGTAAGATTTTTGAGAGGAACATAAATATATTTTCAGCTGTGTTTCTATTTGTCTTTGAGAGTGAGATGTCTAATCATTGACAGACAGAAGCTGCAGCGTTTATGTGAAACTTTATTGATTTATGCATCATTGCTCATGTGTTCTTGCAAGTATGTTTTCCCATGAATATGTGGGGTGCTCGAAAGTTGGGCTTTCACTCTGTTCCTGATAGCCTACTACAGCCAAAGTTTTCGTTTTATGTTTTGTGTCCGTTTTTTTTTATCGACTTTGTTTGTGGGTTTGTAAGGCTGTCTTTGGCTTGCCTTAAATTTTGTCTTTACTACATACAGTAAAACCCCTCAAATTCGCACAGTGCGGGGGGAAGGGGGTAACGGATTAGTGAGGATTTCGGATTACCGGGGTACTTACAAATTCGAAAAAACCTCTGTATTTCGCACTAATACGGATTATAGAGAGATTGTTCATACCTTCTGGGCAGCACCTCGCGCAGATTTTTCGTTCATCACCCCCTTAATCCGAAAAATGAAAAGCTCTTTGTACGGATTACAGAGGTAACTATTTGTATGAACTCTGTACTGGACCCTACGTATTAATCCGAAAAATGCTTATTTGTTAGGATTGCATTTCGAATTATCGGTATGTATAATCTAATGTTTGGATTAGGGAGGGGTTCGGATTATTGAGGTGTGAATTAGAGGGGTTTTACTGTAATAGATTTTTATATTGAATTTTTGTAGATACCAGAAGCTCACAGCAAGAAGTTGTGCACAGGAAGCAATTTTCCCTTTGTTTTCCTGTCTGATGAGCAATTTTTAGAGTTTGATGCTGAAGCTTTCAAGTGTAGCTGAACTAACAGGGTTTGTACTCACTCTCCCCAATTTAACGCTATAACAAGTAATCCCTTATTATAGTGAAAATTACTGCTATGCAGTGCAGCCCTGTTTCACGAGCAGGATTTTTCTGAATATTCCTTGTTATGTAATGCTCATTTTACCCTGTCGTATTTATCCTTTTGTTCTTAAATTATAATTTTCTTAATTAACATCTCCCTTATCAAGTAAAAAAACGAAAGAGTTATTTTGTCCAGTTTTGTGAGAAATGAGACATGCAAAAACGAGTCATCTTTACAGTGCCAACTATAGAATTGAGTGAAGTTGTTGTAGCTGTCATGAGTATAATGCAGTAATGAAGCAAAGCTTCACTACTAATTACTAGCTATGCCTTACTCATTTGTCAAACGTCAAACTAGTCATTCCTTCTGCAGATAAAAGAGACGTCTGGGAAAACGGGGTTCCACTGTAATTTGGTGCTGTATTTGTGAATTATTTGGTGAGTGATGGCACCCCTTTTCCGTAGCAGTTAGTGTTTATGGGATGTAGCTACAACTGTGTACAATGTTTTACTATAAATTTGAGAGCTATCTAAGCAATAAGTTTGTATTGTTTGCATTATACGTTGGCCATAGACCGCAACAGTACTTAACTCTTAGATCCAAAAGTGGCCTCTGATACTGGCGGCCAAAATGGGAGAAATGTGATTTTCTCAAGAGCTATTATGAACATGTCTAGACATGGTCATGCAGGTAAGCGCCCAAGTTCGTCCCCGCCGTATCCAAGATACCTTCTCCACAAGAAAAATGTTTGGCTATCTTGGAATAAAAATCACATTTTTCTGTTGCTGACTTTAGGTCGCCAGCGTCAGACCTATGAGTCAAGTACTGTTGCGGTCTGTGCATTGGCTATGAAGCATTTGGGAATGAGGTGTTGGTGGCAGTTTTGTTGGGAGTGTTCTGCACTTGTTTGGTCTGGCTGACCTGTTAGTGATGTCCGTGGTGTACATTTAGCGTGACGGATGTGGAGGCAATCTGGATGGTGCAGGATCAGCGAGCCTCACGCAGAATCTCCTGCCTGATGAAGCTAAGGGACCGATTCAACTGGGGTGAGTGTGTTCTTGCACTTCATCCTTAATCCTTTGATGGGTGGCTAAAAAAAAGGTTTTCTTTCATGTGAATAGCAATATTGAAACTTGTAAGCAGGGTTGCGGAGTCAGGCCGACCACGTCCGACTCCATCCCCTGGATCCAGCCAGTGTCCGACTCCATCCCCTGGATCCAGCCAGTGTCCGACTCAGATTCTCCAGCTCCTCAAAATGTTAAACTTCTACCTACTCCGACTCTACAAAATAGGCTCATTTTTGCTAACTTCCACTTCTGGGACAAGTGACGGTCCATCTCGTGTTCTTGGTGTCCAGAATTGACTTCTCTGACTCTGCAACCCTTACTGAAAGAACCCAATTTGTCTCTGTGTCTACTAAAGGTTAACCCTTAGGAGATGACACGGCTAATTGATTGATCAAAAAGTCAAAGACTAAGACTCAGCTGATTCATCTGCTAGATTTACAGCAGTGTACAATGAAGATCTATAATAACAATTGTGTAATTTTGCTTTGCTTCATGACTCATAACACAGAGTTTAGAGTTTTCTGCCATTATATTCATACTGGTCCAATAGTAGCTACTTATATGTGCAAAACATTGAACTTTAAATGAAATCTACAGAGGGTTAAACCTTTTAGCTCTATTTCCAGTGTTTAGAAATTTGTCATTCAACTATTCACTCCTTTCAAGGTACATCTAGTGAGTTTTTTTTTTTTTTCTGCAAGGTTATTGCTCTACCTTAGAATTTCAACAAGCTCTGGCATTTGAAAAATTTTCAGTTGTAGTGACATTTGCCATAACTTGTAGCTACCATATCTTCCATGTCATTAGATGCTAGAAATGTAAAATGCACCCTATGACAGCTAAGTAGTTTTTGAAATAGTTCAGCTTGATTTTCACGTGTAAAAAGCCAGGTTGATTTTGGGATAATTTTTCAGGAAAAAGGTGTGTCCTTGACATGGAAAATACAGTATATTTATGGGACATCCATAGCTATCTTGTAAATCAATCATATTACAGTACTGATGGTTTTGTTCCTTTCATGGAAGTGCGGTCATTTTTTGTGGTGTGATGCACTATTATCTCGTTGCTTTATTACTCTAATATGAATGCGAGGCATAGTTTAGATTAATTAGTACCGCAATTGTGGTGCTGATGTAGGTTTATCATGACCATGCTTTCAGCAGAGCTTGTATAAAATGCATCTTGAACACATAAGTATGGTTTGAATTTTTCATTCTATGTCGGTGGGTTGGTTTTTACGATTGTTTGTGGTATGAAGATGTTTTCATGTTGTGGGGGGCAAATTTTCTTATTGAACATTTAGTTATTTGCCAAACAGCATTCTGAAATTAGTAGCTTCCAAGTGAAGAAGGGTAATAAATGTTTATCTTGTTGACTACATGGCTTTCTAGCAAAATAATTTCAGGATGCTAATGTTATAATGAAATGTTGACTTTCTGGTTTTAGCTACTGGCTGGTTCTCTAGGGTGACCACCTTTATGTAGCTGTACAGTGACCGAGAAACGTTCTATTAGGATAACCTCGGTGTAAGGTCAGAGCAGGGTTCAGAAACTTGCAGGAACTGGAGAAAAAGGAGAAAATTTTAAGNAAATAGCTCTTTATCGCAAGAGGTCTTTTTTCATGGTACCTAGTGTACACAATGATAGTGTTATAGTAACATTATACAATTATTTAAAAAAGCATCCTTTATTAATACTAGATGCAGACTCGAGAAATAATTGTGTGCTTGGAAGGTTCTGCCATGGCGTAACGAGCAATTCACCTCTAATAAACCGGGAATTTTGTATTTCAGAACAAAGCGCAAAAGCCATTCCAGTGCACATTCGTACCGAACTTGATTTTTCATTAAACTGTGATATTGCTACAAAGTTTCTTTGTAGAACAGAAACGTTGTCATCACTAGGCTACCCACTGCTCATGATAGCCAGTCTTTCCTGTTTGTAGTAAGTTACTTGCTCTACCGACCCCTTCAATAAGTAGCACTCATACAGTCACAGTAAATAATAAAATTTACAAGAAATTGTGGTATAATGATATTGTATAAGTTTTGATTTCATGAGAAACATCAAGTGAGTATGATTTACCCTTCTGAATTAGCATCTAATACGTACCCTTTGCAAAATTGAATTTAAGTAGCTATTGGTACCATTTGAATTTTTATAATTGTATTTAATAATTATGAATTTTCTTCCAGTTGGTAGCTAACCACTGACTGATGCACGTTATACTTCCGGTTTAAAATTGAATTTTCAAATTTGTATTTACATTTCTTTTCTAGGATAAATTAATTGAAGGTAAATTAGATCAGCCTACAGATTTCTGTCTCGATATGTACAGTATTGGAAAATTTTGTTAGCCAATCGATTATTTTATTGAAATTTACCCAGTGATAACGTTACAATGCAGGAGTGGGGTGACCGTCTCTAACAGGACATGGTGTTGTTCAAACATATTACCTTTTTCAGTAGCTTTATTTTGGAATCGTCACCAAAAATGAAGTGATGTACAATTATTGCAGCTCATCTTTGTTTATATTGCTTAAGCAGTTTACTTGTTTTAGAGATTCTACCCGAAAGTTTGCACATAATCCATTTTTCAGCTTATTTTATGTTTGGCGTCTGTTCTACATGATTCATTTACAAGTTACCCCATATCTTTATTTTACACCTGCCTCCACCCATCTCCCTCTCCTCCCGAGACAAATACAGACTTGCTGCTTTTGTAGCTAAGTTATACTCAATTTGCACTTTACAGGCTAACAGGTTGTCTACAACCTCACAACTTTCTTTAGAAGACTACCTCATAGCTACCCTTTGTTGTACTAATAAAGGATTGTTGCAGTTTTTTCTTTTGCTTTGTACTAACATTACAGTGTGTGTTATCTTCCAAAGTGTATTTTCTTTCCTACTGGAGCTTTATTTTTTTGGACTTAAACACTTCTCTTTCTTTGTGTAATGTTTGTGTGAAGTGTGTGTGAATTCTCATTCAAGGGTTGATGCATCAGGACATAGGATTGTTTACAGGATTTCTTTTTTTACATTACAATTGCGTATTGTTCAAATTTTTTTGTTAAAATGAGAACGTTTTGTTCTCTATGTGGGCAGTCTGTACTTCTAAAGATAGGTACCTATATAGCTACATGAAAACTTACACTTTGGCCTATTATCGCATAAATATACCTATCACTGTTTGCATATTATGCAAAGTTGCTTCATACACCAGTAAAAGAAACACTTGCAGAATATTGAAGAGAAATAAGCTAGCTAGGGACATATTGTAATTGCAGTTTTTCATTCAGTTTATTAAAAATTAGCCAGTGGCTTATTGTCCTCCTACTGGCAAATGCAAGAGTACTTTCCTTTCTCTGCTTTTGAATATAGCTAGCTAATATGTCTTCTGGATTTTAATTTTATTTTTGATATACAAATTTTCAACAATCTCTGTAAGAATCACGTTCAAGCTTGTTGAAAAAAAAACATAATAGTATCCGGAAGATGCTTTAATTTAAGAAATCTGAAAATATGGAACATGAGTGTCCTTAATTTCAATTATTTGGTTACTGTTACTTTGGCAATGTACAACCACGAGCATATTAATCATGAACTTGGTGTAACGCATGCTTATGTAGGTTCGTAGCTGGTGTGATTCTGCGAGAGCGAGTGGCATCCTTTGAGCGTATGCTGTGGCGAGCGTGCAGGGGCAACGTCTTCCTACGTCAGGCACAAATTGAGGAGCCTCTGGAGGACCCTGCAACTGTGAGTACTGGGGCCTTATACTGTGAGATATTAGAAGATTGATCCATGAAATTTGATAGGTACTCTTGTAAGGGTACGGTATATCATTACACCTCGGTGGTGCTATTGGTTCCCTATGGACTTTCCACACGATTAGGGCATGCTTAAAAGACACGTCTGATTTAGCTCTGAGTCTCTTTTTTTGCTCTCTATCTGCTTGAGAGCAGGGCATGCCCTACTTGTCAGTGAACTCGACACAGACGGGTTGAGAAAGGACGTGTCACCTTGTGAATAGAATAACGGCGTGTTCCAATCAAAATAAGGCTGCATTGACGTTCAAGTATTTAAATCGCCTGCACTCTCATCTCGGGTGCTGGCCTACTACATGTGGAAGCGGACACGGTCACTGTCCCACGGCCATGCCCCATCGTGTGGAAAGACAGTTAGTCTAAACTAGGCCATTGCCACGTGTTTTTGTGCCCACTTTGCTTCCCATTTCTCTTTCTTCTATTGATGTTGCTTGCTTCTGGCAGGCCCTTTGACTGCCACAATCTATTTGTGCCTCACAAACCCTAGGGTCCCGAGTGCCTTCTCCGCAGAGGATGTTGCAGCTAGCCACAGTTCCTGCCTAGAAAGTGATTATGAGAGATGAACAGGCTGGTGCCATAGCCGGGTACTCAGTCTTTCACAGTCTGCTCCTCTCTCTCTCTCTCTCTCTTCTGTCAGGTAGTACCACTTGATGCTCTTTTCCTTTCTCTTCTTCCTCTTTTTGGCCAAAGCCTGTGTTGGTGATGGCAGGGTCTGGGTGCCATGGATAGCTGGCCGCTTCTGTAGCTATCTTGACTGCCGATTTGTTTGGTTTTGTAAGTTTTTTATGATTTCCATTGTTTATGGTGTACGTTTATTTATTGTTCTTTGCGTACCTGATAGAGATAGGCCTATCTGGGCTTGGAGGTGAACTCCGGACCTCGTGGTTCTGGGTCTCGCTCCTGCTGCATCTTACGTACTAATGTTCGGGGTCTATGTGGTTACTTTGGCTAAGCTCGCCTTAGCCTCTTCCAATTATGACCTGATGCTATGTTTGGAGACGCTCATCTCAAGCCATAGACCCATCTCAATCACACCTGTCTTGTCAAAAGTTGATGAGAGGTTGGTTTCATCGAAGTTGGGTTGTTTTCTTGAGAAGCAGGGTATTCTTCCCTCAACACAGTATGGTTTTTGTAAGGGCTTGGAAACTTGTAATGCTCTGCTTCATATTTCTCATGTGTTACAGCTGGCTCTTGATGGGGTTCATGAGGCAAGGTTGGTGCAGCTTGACTTCAGTGCTGCTTTTGATCACGTGAATCACCATGGGCTGCTCCATAAGCTGAGATTGATGGGTAGCTATTGGTGGTTCCGTTTTCACAGTAATTAGTTTTTATCTAACAGACGTCAATGTGTAGTTGATGGGAATAGAAGTGAGTTTTTGGATGTGGTTTCTGGTGTCCCTCAGGGTAGTGTTCTGGGCCCTTTGTTATTCATTGTATATACAGCGGACCTGTTTGATCTTAATAATACTGTAATTTACTTGTTGGTTACACTGATGATGTTACTTTGCTGGCTGTTTGCAATAAGCCTAGTGATAGGTTGGAGGTTTCAGAATCCATTCAACATAATTTGGAAGTTATTGATTCCTGGTGTTCTAGGTGGAGGATGAGGCTAAATGCGGGCAAGACTAAGACCATGATCGTGTCCAAGTCACGTACAGTGGGACCTCCTTTTCCTGCACTCATACTGGATGGTGTGTCACTTCTGTGGTTGATGACTTGGTAATCTTGGGTGTCAATTTTGATCCAAAGTTGACGTTTGAGCCCCACATTCGTTCGGTTGCCTCACATGCATAGCAGAAAATTGGTCTTATGAGGCCTGCTTGGAGGATGTTTGGCCAGTAGAATTGATCCGTCGCTGCTTCAATTTTTCCATTGTGTGGGTGTTTGGAATCGTCTTGATGGCTCTTGTCTTTACTGGTGCGGGTATTGGCAGCTTTAAACGATCTGTACACAGAGCTATTGTATGATCTTGGATCATCTCTTTCTTTTTTTTTTTCACTCACTGGGCTGGTTGCGTGGGGGTTTGTCAACGTCATGGAGTTCCTCTGTTCCTTCGTCGCCAGTCTGGTGTGATTTAATACTAATAATTCCCAACTTGTACTCATGCACATTGATTCTGTGTGGTAATGTCTTTGATTAAATTGCAAAAGCGCTAGTAAAATTTCTATTACTACTACATCTATGGGCATCAGTTCCACGTTTCTGATGATGTACTACATGTCTTTCCTCTCTTCAAACACCATAGTTAGATTGTGTCGAGGGAGGCATAAAAAACGTGTTCACTCGCTCACAGGAATTAAGAAGCAACTGTTTTCTGTTGTCATAAGTTCCTGACTATAAAGATAAATTATCTCCACAGGGTGAGCAAGTGTATAAGAGCGTCTTCATCATCTTCTTCCAAGGAGAACAGCTGAAGCTACGGGTTAAGAAAATCTGTGAGGGTTTTCGTGCCACAATGTACCCATGCCCTGAGGCTCCTGCAGATCGCAGGGAAATGGCCATGGGAGTTAAGACCAGGCTGGACGATCTTAATACGGTGGGTGGTGGCTTTAACACACACCTATGATTTGGGTGTCTCTCCATTTTTGTATATAATTAACTCCATTATTTTTGGGCACGTCGGAAACAAATAGTTTCGGTATTTATGTACTGTGCAGCACGGACACACCGTCATAGCTATGGCAATATCGTTAGTGTGATAACCGTGCTGTAAGTTTTTAATATTTATTATTCATGACATACCTATTAATGAATTGGTAGAGCCTACCCGGAGCACTTCCTATAGTGTAGGTACGTGCTTGCAATGCAGTGAATATATGTACTACAAGGAATCACAATTGGCATGTTCATGATATGAGAGTTCCTTGGCTGTTAGCACTCAGAACATTTTGCTTGATATTTGGCGAGTTCTGCTGCTGTGCAAAATCAAACTGTACGAATGAAAAATAATAAAATATGTTCCAGGTGTTAAGCCAAACCCAGGACCA
Source organism: Parhyale hawaiensis (assembly GCA_001587735.2). Lineage (NCBI taxonomy): Eukaryota > Metazoa > Arthropoda > Malacostraca > Amphipoda > Hyalidae > Parhyale > Parhyale hawaiensis. Next base: position 7,974,987 of record LQNS02277100.1, read on the forward strand.
CCGTCACCGCGTGCTTGTCTCTGCCGCACGCAACTTACGGGGCTGGATGCTCAAAGTCTGGAAAATCAAAGCCATCTACCACAGCCTCAACATGTTCAACATCGACACCATCCAGAACGGCCTCATTGCCGAGTGCTGGATCCCTGTCGCTGATTTGGAGACGGTGCAGCTTGCCTTACGACGGGGCACCGTAAGTCTTCTTGTTGATTAGAAGCTTCCCTGACATATTTCCCTTGTGTTGAGATCTTTTGTATATTCTCTCATGGCCTTATATTTCTTTTATTGCATCAATTGACAGTTCAGCTTTTGGCCATGTGGAACTATAGGCGCTTAAGTCAGCTGTTAATGGCTTTTGGATGGACTTTTTTGGCAGCGTTTTGGGCTTCCCGATATTGCATGATACTTAATTTAAGCTATGCGCGCACCAAAAGAAGTTTGGTGAGAAGATAGCCGGAAAGAGTCGGGATACATGCTCTTCCTATCGAACCACGCACACAAAGAGAGGCAAAAGATGGCAGGAAGTAAAGAAGGAAAAGCAGCAACCGTCTGCAAAGATGGTTTCTCGCCGCAGGATGAGCAGAAGCAATACCAAGCACTGGCAGGCCTTAGTGGTTGAAACGCTGTTCGGGGAGGTTGTGCGTGTCTCCCTGCACCTGCCAGCCAGGGTTGCCAGATCGCTCTTCTGAAAAGTAGCGGATTGCTCACAAAAGTAGCTCAATTCTAAAATTTTGCAAGAACATCGGAAATTTCATGAGCAGTGTCACATGTTGTAAAGATTGTCAGTTACCTTCAGAAAACAAGGCGTAAAAAGTATTCTGCATGCATCTAAATAGTAAAATAACTCAGTAGCTACATACTCCTAAGCATTTAGTACGAGAATGGGTGTTGGTGAAGACTTTCCTTAATCGCTCTATGTTCAACACGACTCATCTTAATGCTCCAATCGAGTTTTTTAAACTTGGAAATAACTTGGACCAACAACTATCAAATGAAACATTCATGCATGCAACTGCCGTAGCTGCTGCGGCAACATTGAAACAAGGGCGGAGAGATCCGAAAGTTCAAATGAAAAACTGATGCCGCAACACCCAATCGGGTCCAAATATATCCAACAGGGAGTATGCAACAGCGCTATAACGTACTTGTAACCAATGAGTTGTGTTATTTTCAAGCAAACTGGTTGGAAATGATTTTGGAAAGCAGAAAAATATCGATGTTCAACTTTGAAACGATTTACAAAAAAAGTAGCGTATTGTAGACCAAGCTGCTTCCAAAAGTAGCTCAAAACGTAACGTGTAGCCCAACTAAAAATTTTTTTAGCTTGGAGGCCTCAAAAGTAGCCCAATCTGGCAACAATGCTCTCAGCCAGACACTGCCGTGACTTCCCTCTTCTGAACAGTTCTGGTGTGCGGGCCTTCTTCCTTTCACTCGTGCCTGCCATCCTGCCCTCCTGCGTTTAGTGTGCCAGTAGCCCTATGATTTGGACTTAATTACCTATCCCCTGAGGCCCAGGCGTGTCGTTTTAATAATAATAACAATTATAGTTTTAATCACAGGATAGATGGGTAATAATAATATGCTTTATTAGGTACACATAGGGAATGGTACACAGGAGGCAGCTTAATACTAAAGTTACATTAGATACTAAGATCAGGTAATACTATCATTACAAACTGCACTGCATTGCGGCCCATTGTTTGGCCCCTGCTTGGAAAGAGTATGCGCTGCCATCGGCTATACATGTTGGATAGTTTGTAGCCAGGCCCGTTACGGATCACCTTGAGTAAGGCGTTATCAGATTTTTCTATCCTGAGCTGGAGACTCAGCGCGCATTTTCTTGATCTGACTTTGAGACAATCTGTATACTTTTGAGCAAAT
>LQNS02277100.1:8012144-8027286 GCA_001587735.2 Parhyale hawaiensis
TGTAGTGAACTGCTGTTATGCTATGGCCGGCAGCTTTCCAAACACGACAGAATAAGATCTCTCTTTGTAGTGTCATTCTGAACACATTTAGCCATGGCTGAACAACGTAACAGGTTAACTCACCGCTTAACCATTTTGAAACTGTTCTGCGTATCTCCTCGTATGACATTAGGTGAAGTGAAAAACATCGATGTTGTGCAAGTATCAATAGTAGCTATTCCTAATTCTTTTATGCCAATATTTCCGCTACAATAGGCTGATAATTGATATTCGGCTATTTTGAACACGAAAAAAAAAATAACTTGGTAAATCTTTATCTTTTTCTTAAAGTTCTGGAGTAGTGAAAGAAGTGTGTTTTGGCAGCAAGAACTGCAAAAGAGTATACAGTGAAACCCCTCTAATTCGCACAGCACGGGGGGAAGGGGGTGACGGATTAGCGGGGATTTTGGATAACCGGGATACTTACAAATCCGAAAAAACCTTTTTATTCCGCACTAATACGGATTATAGAGAGATTGTTCGTACCTTCTGCTCAGCATGCGCAAATTTAAACGAGTAGTGGAGAAAATAGGTTTTTTACTTTTCGCGGAACGTGCCTAATGTCTCCATAAGCATCCTTGAGGCATGAAATGGGGTAATTAGGTTTTTTACGAGTGAACAAGTCTATCGTAAAGCTTGTCATTACTGATATTTGGATTAGGGAGGGTTTCGGATTATTGAGGTGCGGATTAGAGGGGTTTTACTGTACTAAGTTTTCACTCTCACTGGTAACATCTCTTGTATTTCGAACATTTTTTTGTCCTAGCAAAATGATAAACTACTAGGTACGTAGTAATTAGTGTATTGCGGGGCGGAGATGGCGAAAAATGATCAATTCGTCCTAACTTAAATACTTACGGTACAATTTGGCTGCAACGTCACATCAATACATCCCTAAAGTGCACCTACCTGCCCTNGTCCTCTATATCCTACTAACATAATGGCAATAGCTCATAGAGTGCCGGGGCGTATGTTCCGGTGTCTCTTTGGGAATGGGCCTATTGGTTTGTCTACTGCCGCCTATCTAATCTAATCTAATCTAATCAGTCCAGCTCAGAGATTGATATAGGAAGTTGATTGCGCTTCACTCCTGAATCGCCGTGTTGCGTCTGGGGTGGTAAAACAATGAATGTAATAATATTAATAATAATCCTTTAACTACGTTTCTGCCAAATTTGAAGAAATTTCACCAGATACTTTGGTCTCCAGCATCAAAGTTGCGGGACTTTCGCGAAACTCGCAATTTTTCAAAAAGCCCCAACTTTTGATACTGTGTTTTTCGTCGGTAAATAAACGTATTAAAATTGAGTGAACTTAAATGAATGAATACATCATTTTATAGAGAAAAAGATGGGCTTTCCGATGGTGCATTCAGTTTTTCTCTTTTTTCATTTTTGAAGTGAAAATTCCACTGCGATTATTTACCCCGGCGTACGAAGTGCTTTGAATCACCCCGGTCGACGCTACCTGTCAATGATATCTGCCTGGAAATCAGGCATGTACTTATGTAGAATAGAGTTGAGAAAAATTTAGAAATTACAGTAAAACCCCCCTCTAATTCGTACAGCACGGGGGGAAGGGGGTGACGGATTAGCGAGGATTTCGGATTACCGGGGTACTTACAAATCCGAAAAAAAAACCTTTACTCCGCACTAATACGGATTACAGAGAGATTGTTTGTACCTTCTGCGCAGTACCTCGCACAGATTTTTGCTTATCACCTCTTCTATTCGAAAAATGAGAAGCGCCTTGCACGGATTACAGAGGTATTTGTAGGAACTCCGTACTTTACCCCATTAATCCGAAAAATGCTCACTTGTTCAGCAGCATTTCAAACAGTAATGAGATGAAAGTTTACTACGTAGCTATGGATTAAGGACAGTGTTTGCCTGGAGAGAACCAAAGGCAAATGACAGCAGCGTGCAACGGGGGTCCCTATATATGTGACGGATAGCATGGGAAGCGGGCAAGCACAGTCGGAGGCAAAAGTGTCAATCATGGATCGTGACGAGAGGCACGGCTGAAGACATTATGTTGAGGCTAGGTTTGACCTTATGAATATATAGTGATTCCAGANGAATAAGCTATTATAGAGAAGTCTTTCCTGCTAATGGGATGGTTGTTTTGCTCTGCATGGAGACGGGGAGCTGAATGAGCAGGTTTTGCTACCGGTAAACCAGTTCTGCTTGATATACCTAAGTGTTGGTCAACGCGGGCTTTGAAATGCTGTCCAGTGCTGCCGTAGTACAGAGCTGAGCAGCTCGTGCAAGAAAAGGCATAAACAACACTTGACCGGAGGTTTGTGGGAGGCTTATCTTTGAATTTATAATAGGATCCTAACGTAAACGTATTTTTGTAAGAGAACCTGAAGTTTATGTGCGGGTAGGCCTTGGAGAGGAAAACTTTCGGGAGTAATGAGATGTTCGGATTAGGGAGGGTTTCGGATTATTGAGGTGCGGATTAGAGGGGTTTTACTGTAGTGATAAAATACAATAGAAGAAATATAATTCAATCTGACTCCACAGGTGTACACGACTTCAAAAACTTCGTCTAACAAATAAATATGGTCAAATAATACAGGATAAACATCTGTAATCATCACTAAAGACATTTGAGTTTCTAAAGAAAAGTTATAAAACATGTTTCTAACTTTTTTACAGATATCTCTAGTAGCCCCGCATACCTGGGTAATTTGGGATGCTCGTTTTTTGTTCATTACCAGCTATGGTTAAAAGCTACAATTTTTTCTTATACACCATTCTGTGGCTCTCATCCAGACCTACAAAATGACACCCATTTTGCATCAAAAGTCCTTCAAAGTAAGAAGGTATTAACAAAAAAAACCTCAAAAATCGTCCCGAGTTTTGGTCCCTGTTCTACGGTACCTATATAGCTATTTGTCCACCTAATCAGTGGTTGAAGGAGTTGAGCAATGTTCATAATTTCTTGCAGGGAGTCTGATGGGTTTCCCTTGATGTGATCCATGCTGCCATGGGGGACTGGGAATAGCTGGTGATAAAAAATAACAGCGATGAAATTTGTTCACCCAAAAACAGTTACAGGTGTTCCTGCAGGACCACGCACTCCGCGTTCCAAGATTAATCGCCATCGTCAGTGCGTGCCTTTTCCAAATCAAAAGTAAAGTTATAAGTTCTAGCTAAAAGTCGCTTGTTTTCTTTGCTGCATTTTTTAGATGAGATATTTTTTCATGGTGTAACTAATGGAATGTTAGAAAGGTTATGTGAAAAGACTGGTAACCCATCTTCATTTTGTTCTAAAATCTAAATGTATATAATTTACATACATACTGAGTTATTTGTATGTTTCTAAACAAATAGATTAGATGAAATGCACACCAATACGTGTACAGCAATTACGTAGCTTCTTCCCGGGCGGAGAAGGCGTAAAATCTTGAATTCATCCTAACTTAAATACTTGCAGTACAATTTGGCTGAAACGTCACATGAATAGGTACATCCCTAAAATACACGTACTGCTCTTTATAAATAAACATTCCTTGTATATCTAGTTTTGTAACTACTCACATGCAAAAAAGGATTTTGGATCCCCGCGAATCGGGTCGGAAATGGCGAACAGCAAGGGTGGACATGGCGAACCGCCAAAAAGCAGGAAATAAGGCATGGACAAAGCTGAGCTATATACCATATGGAAGCCTATAATGTAGTCTAATAACCAACTAAGTTTCAAAACTGTAGCAGGTTTCTAAGTACTTAGAAAAAATTTATTGCAACCCTATGAAACAAAACACCTTACAAAAATTCCTTTTCCCCAAAACCTGTTTACAATTAGCCTAGTGATTTCTCGAATTTTAATGAAGCTAGAATAGCGAAAGTTTGAGTGTTGGAAGCTGGTAAATGCATGTTTATTTTCTGTGTATTTTGACTCTTTACCCTAATTCATGTAACCACAAACGGGGGCACAAACATTGTTTGCTATTTCACCCCCGGTTGTGATCGTAACACAGGGTCGAAATGATGAACATAAAGGCTCTGTTTTTATGCTTATTGCATTTGCAGAACACCATATTTTATGTACATAACATTGTTTGTTACATAGCTATAACCCTGTAAAGATGCAGGTTATTAATGTTTCATATCTATTTCAGAGACATTTTTGAACAAGAGGCGTAGCTAACTAGCCATAATGGTGCGCTCTCTTCAGAGAAAAGTAGATCGTCTTTCAGATGATGAGAAATAGCTAGATGAAATGTTGATAATATGCGTCTGTACAGGGTTATTTGTTATAAAGAATGTTATGTACATCGAAATATTAAGTTCTGCCAAGGCAATAAGCTGAAATACTGAGCCTCTACACTCACCATTTCCACCCCATGATACGATCATATCCTGAGGTGGAGATGGCTAACAATGTTTGTGCTCTTACGTACATGAAGAGGGGTAACATGTCTAGATACAAGAAAATAAACACACACATATATATACCAGATACCAACACCCCAAGTTTCGCTATTCTAGCTTCATTTATAATTCGAGTAATCACAAATTATAAAAAAAGGTGTGTCAGGTTAATGAATTTACGTAGGGTGTTTTTTCATAGGGTCTCAGTCAGAAAATTTTTTAAAATACTTAGAAACATGCCGGAGTTTTGATACTTAGTTGGTTATTAGACAACATTATAGGCTTTCTTATGGTAGCTATAAACAGTAGCTCAGCTTTGTCCATGCCTTGTTTTTCCTGCTTTTAGGCAGTCCGCCATCTCTGCCCCGGCATGTCGCTCGCCATCTCCGCCCCAGCATGTCGCTCGCCATCTCCGCCCCGGGCGGAAGACGCTAATGAAAACAGAACTTTAGCATACAAATTAATCATGTTTAATTTCATCGTATAATGGTTTATAGTGGCTTATTGCACCATCAACTACTAAAACTTTCTCTTAATTTCTCGATGTTGCGCAATACATTTCTTTTGAACCATTTCTCAATAAGGTCCAAATGTTGAAAATTTGTAGTTAACTGCTGTTATGCTATGGCCGGCAGCTTACCAAACATGACAGAATAAGATCTCTCTTTGTAGTGTCATTCTGAACACATTTAGTCATGGCTGAACAACGTAACAGGTTAACTCACCGCTTAGGCTAACCATTTTGAAACTGTTCTGCGCATCTCCTCGTATGACATTAGGTGGAGCGAAAAACATCGCTGTTGTGCAAGTTTCAGTAGTAGCTATTCCTAATTCATTTATGCCAATGTTTCCGCTATGATGGGCTGATAATTGATGTTCGGCTATTTTGAACTCGGAAAAAATAACTTGGTAAATGTTTTTCTTAAAGTTCTGGAGTAGCGAAAGAAGTGTGTTTTGGCAGCAAAAACTGCAAAAGAGTACCTACTGTATACTAAGTTTTCACTCTCACTGGTAACATCTCTTGTACTTCAAACATTTTTTGTCCTAGCAAAATGATAAACTACTACTTAGTAATTAGCTATGAGTTAGTCTTATTCAGTTTTCTCTCCAAAATTTCTGTGTAGCCTAACCACAGACTACACGAATTTCTCATAAAGAAGTCCTGAAACTTGAAACAAATTTTTTCTTGTTAAACTATGAAAGCTTGTCTAGCCCAGTTACCCTAATAATTATGATAGATATGTCGAGGTCGTGAAGGTATACCTGTAGAAGGAGTTGAGCTATGTTCATAGTTTTTTGGGAGAGTCTGGTGGGCTGTCCTTGATGTGACCCATACCAGAAAAAAAGGATTAACTGGCCATCAGAAATGACTGCGATAAAATTTGCTCCCACCGCAGGTGATGGTCTTATGCCACGAGGCGTTCTAGCCTAGTTCAAAATGCCTTAGGTACGGAAGTCTGATAGATGGTAGGTAGATATGTTACTAAGCAATTAGGTAATGACCTATATTATAGTAAATGTCATCTGTAGGTATAAAGTTATGTAATGAATCTACTACCAATATGTATTTATTGCTACCTATTTTTCACAGGTGTTTCAGTACCATACCTATTTCATCATGCCTGATGTCAACATTGATGCCATCAGTGAGCAGATCCAAGCTGAAGTTCAAATAAAACAATTCAGGGACTTTCTTACTCAGTACAATAAACTCAGCGAAGATTGCTTCAAACATTGTATATGGGACTTTACTTCTAGAACTGTAAAAAATCAAGAAAACTCTTGCATTACCAACTGTGTGGAGAAATACACCAAGGTGAGTCTAAGGTTGGGTTCACATGACTATTGTTTTACCATTGGCTCATTGCTGCTTCACAATGTTCTAGTGTTCTGTAATGTCTTTGCAACACAACTGTCTGTGAATAGCAAATGATTTTATGAAATATTCGCCATCATGATGTCGGCGTGTTTCGCAAATGTCTCTAGTGAAGCCCTCAGGGGTATATTGTGATGGGCCGTTTCCCTGTCACAGTGCAGCTCACCTCTACCGTATGGGTCTCACGAACCCAAGTGCCTTCTCTAAGGATATGTTGCTGCTGGCTACAGTTCCTGCTGAGAAGGTTAGTTTGTTAGGTAGGTTCTCTATATTCCCCTTTCTGTTCCACGATATGGGCTGTCAATCAAGTTAGCCGACCTAGTGGACGGGACGCCTGTGGACGTGGAGGGCCTCGAAAGGGGCCGTCCACCTGAGTGTCTTTCTTTTGTTCTATGCACGGTCTTTCCACCAGTACGTAGTAGCACACTGAGCCAAACGAGACTCCAGCAGGATTGGCGAGATAAGATATTCCTATCGAGTTATGTAGAACGACCAAGTTTGCACTCTATGGAACACTCATCGAGTGGATACAATGGTAAAACTATAGACTACAATACTATAATAATGTCACTAATGAAATTTTTAATGCTTCCTCAAATTTTGAGTGAATGTTATTGAGCTGTATACTGTAGCTAATTCAGCAAGCTTTGCACTTTTTTTGCTGGATAAACCGACAGTGCAACAGATTAAAAACCTTTGAAATGTGGAGCAAAGACACTACCTATCGTGTGAACTGATGTATATAGGACCTAGCATTTTAGCTGCAGCCTAGTCCATTTTTCAACCAACTTTGGATTTTGAGAAGTAGCTAAGGAATTTTGTTTACAAAAAATCCTCAAATTAGCCTTTGGTATGGTACTGTCTTATTCTCTCATTCTTCTCATTGCAAAATAAAAAATTGTAATTGTAGTAAGTTACCCAAAGAAAACCGCCTTAGTTAATTTAAATATTATAGCTATTCACTATAGCAAAGATAAGACAATCGTGTCCAGTGATTGGTTGCTCGTTGTAATTGTTGTGCCCATTGATTTACAGTTCACTGTGACAGTTATATCATTATTTGGCTGTTAATTGAAGCAGTTGTATCCCTTGGTATAATAACGCACAGGTAGCCCCATCGCTTGACCAGTTTGTGGCTCTTCTGCGCATCTCGCTTCATAGCGACATCTGGAGACCTCAGGCAGGGCGAGTGCCGTTCTTGTGAACGAGTTTATGGAAGCAATGTGACCAGTAAAGCCCATTATCCTCTGTTTCGGTGTTTTTTTTTGTGTAAAAGAAAGTAAATAATTGACAATGGGATTTTGTTAAGATATCATGAAGATGCAGTAGATATCTACGCACGAAGATGATAAATCGGCAAGTTATCGCAGTAAACAGGCTGCAGCTCTTCTTGACATTTTTCCTGTGCAGTATATGAGTAAAGGTTGCGTAGTCTATCGATTTATAGGTGAAAAGTCGCAGAGTATTTAAATTTTATCATATAAAGCTATATTCGAGTAAAATTAAGTGTAATATTTAACGATATCTTCTTGTCTTAGCTTCGGCCTGGGTGCTGGTACGTGGGCAGCCGCAAACCTCATACTTGTTACTTCAAGTTTGAGTTACTTAAACTTGAGGCACTTACCGCTGCAGTAATATACCGTATTTAAGCATGGATTGTCATTATTAAGCACTGCAGACGATAGTCTTTTGTCCTGTGTTTTCTTTTTGTTTCAAAAGCCTTAGCACATATATCAAGGAGCTAGCTACTAGTTAAAAATTTATGCTCGTATTTGTTTAATGTTTTCCGAAAATGATCTAATGTCACTTTGTTTCTTCATAAGCTGCTTTAATTTATGCGGTAAAACAATACAGTGACTGCGCAAGGGGTTTTCTTTTACAGTATTTTCAAGTCAACGAGAGCTGTGCAGGACTTTTGCAATGAACCGCAACATTTTAACTGAACTGGTTAATCGTTGCCATAAGTAAAGAAAGTTTAATCATTAGAGCAAACATAAATCGTAAATAGACTATAGTGAATCAGTACGTTTTGGGCCCCAGAGGACGTCACAGCTGGCCAACAAGCAAAGGGGTCGGAGTCGGAGATGCGCGTGGGACTACCTGCACGTTATTATACCATGGTTGTATTCAATAGGCTAATTTATTTTTGAAATGTAGTTACTCTGAAGTTTTGATGCATAATTTATCATTTTCTCTTCATTTAGCTACATTTAACAGCAAAACTTCAAACTCTGTTTTTTTTTCTTTATTTATTTATTTATGTGTTAATATATAATTTATTTATGTGTTAATATAGCTATACTAGATGTACCTACCTACTATCTAATGATTTGGGATTAAAATGGGCAATAGCTAGGTGTCAACCACGCCTGGATATACATAACTGATGAATTTTCATACCCTATGTATTAAATATGTTACCATATAGCTAGCTATCAATTCTGTTACTAATTTCTTGTGCAGCAACTTCTTTTGAGTAAAGTCATGACTTTTCAATTGCATGTATGTTCCTACAATATTTTCAATGCATGTGTACTTTTATTTCATGTTCAAATAATATTCATTACATTTTCCATGCACCCCTCGTCTTCATTCAGCATAGGCTAAATTCATTTGTGTATAGCTAGCTACCGTGAGGTTGGGCTATTTTTTCACCTTGTGGGGGTTATTTTGCCACGTGGCAAAACTGTCAGTCTTTTAGTCATTGCGGCAAAATTTTAACAATAGAAAAATGGTGCAAGGTCCATTTCTAAGGTGACAGAATTGACTTCAATTTGAGACAAAAAACAAGCCCCTCAGACAAATATTAAAGTCAGTTGGACTTCAAAGTTGTATACTCATCTTCGACGTCGAACTGTGAGGGGCTTGATATTGTCTCAAATTGAAGACAATTCTGTCACCTTTCAAGTGGACCCTGTACCATTTTTCTGCTGTTAAAACTTTTGCCGCAATGACTAAGAAACTGACAACTTTTGCCACGTGGCGAAATAACCCCCAGGGTGACGAAATAGCCCAACCTTACGGTACATAATGGAGAGTGTGTGTAAACTAAAGTTATATAGATACTACTGTATTTAGGTTGGATGAGGTGAGATGCAATGTTAGCTATATTTAGCTATTTGTTAATGCTAAAGCCAAATTTGATGAGCTAGTCACCAAAAATGAGCAAATCCGCGAAAAATGATAATGTATATGGTAGCTACGGTGCATTAGATTTGGCTTTAGCATTAAATATGCACTTGATTAGGTATGCCTATTCCTTAGTCTAAATACAATGTGACATCCAATATCCATAGTTGTGTAATTTTGGATGAAATGCTAGATATCTTATGTCATTGTACATCTGCAGAGATTGTTGCTAATTATATTTAACCCTATCTGCATCTGCCTGTAATATACCTAGTTTACCTCCCGGAAATAGGTCCATTTCCCTCGAAATATGTAGGACAAAGAAATGGAAGTAAGTAGTGTCTCCGTTTCTGTTTATATGTCGAAGCAAAAATCACAATTAATTGCATGATGAGATGATTTAATCATATTACATGCTTTGCCTTTGTCAAAAACTATTCTGATGAGGGTATAACTTTTCTTCTGCAGGTGACACAGCGAGTAATGGAACGCTTCCAGGAATTGCAAATGATCTCCAATGAAAATGCTCTTGAGAATGCAAAGAAGCTTGGTAAATCTCCATTATAGTCTAGATGCTGCTTAGATGTAGCTAGCCTATGTACAAAAATTTGCTTGTTGGTCTTGTTTTTAGTCAGTGTTTGTATAGTCATTGCTCTCACAGACCTATTTTCACTTATGTGCTGGTATGAAATAGCTTGCTGGAACTATAGCTATAGGTACATACTGTAGCTATATAGGAGAAGTGTGTTAGCTACTATCACATCTCCAAAGTAATGTGTATTGCTGTACTTTGCCACTCAAAATTTGCTTCAGACAGTGCTATTACCTACCAGTTTCACACAGCATTGAAAGGGGTTTACATCCGTGAAGTTTCCTCTGCCTATCAAATGAAAGCAGGTCTGTCCGGCTAGACAAACGCAGTTCAAGAGCCCGCCTCATCGGACACCACTTCCGACATTATTATTAGCTATATGGAGACAACTGCACTTTTTATTGTGATTTCGTGATGAACGTTGAGTGATTGTAAGATGCCTGTGGTAAAATTCACCCCAAAAGACGATGTTAGACACAGGTGAGTTTCGATGGAATGAGGGTTTTCCCACCTTACAAGTGGTCCCCACCGTCATTAAGTGGTGGCAGAAGATGCTTCCATAAAACCCCCATTTCCTTTGGTTTAATCGTGGCGCTGTTCTCAGCAATATCTTGTCTTCTTCCTTGGTTCAACTCCCATTGGGAAATATAACCTAGCATCTATGATACTACATACAGGCAGGTACTACCGACATTTTCAGTCCTGAGACTTTTTATATTTGGCGAGGCACCGGTCCTCTTGCGTTCACTCAATGAATTTTCTCCAGTCTAATCCTTCACCCCAGGACGAAGAAATCAACCAACAATCTGTGCATTAATACATAGTGGGGATACCCCTCAGGGGGCATAGGATAGGCCATAGGGTTTTGTTAGTTATGTTCGCTCATCCTATGTTATGGGGAGCTACGCCCCAGGGAGATTGTATGGGTTACCTTAGCCATTAGCTAGGCCTCCGTCTTTCGTGCCCACTTTGCTTCATTCCATCTTTATACCCTACTGACGTTGCTTTGTTCTATTCTGCCTCTACTTTCTTGACTTGCTGTTCCCATGCGCGTTGACTCCTGCAGGGTTTCCAAGTTTCTCTTGGCTTTCTTTGTGTCCCTTCTTCGTAAGTTCCTCTCTTTGGATCACAGTGTACTCTGTGGGTAGAGAGGCTCAAAGAAGAATACTACCTACTACATAGTGTGATGTTGCTTTGGGTCAACTCGTGTTTGGCTGGATTTCCTTGCCACGATGTTTGGGCCTCACGAATCCAAGGGTCCCAAGTGCCTTTTCCGCTGGGGATGTTACAGCTGGGCGCAGTTCCTGCTGACGATGTTAGTTTTGTAAAGTTAGGTAGGTTCTCTACTTTTCCTTTCCTTCTGCGAGGTGGGCTGTCGATCGAGACAGTCGAACTTGTTCGCGGGACCTTTTTACTCTCTTTCAGGTGGAAGGCCACGTAACGGGCCGTCGATTCGAATGTCTCTTACTATTCTTTGTGCCTGGTTTCCCCTGCCCGTAGTAGCGCACGTGGCCGACTCGAGACAAATAATGTGTCAATGAATACATGGTCGTCCGTGGTGTAGGCCCTATTACGCCCACGGCGGCCGCACCGAGCCTCACTGCTTGGATCGCACTTTGTGCGGGTGCGGTGGTAAAACGTGGAGTTAATTATGATAATAATGTTTGCCTGTACCTGATATTGCCGCAGGAAGCCTAATTTTGGCTCGTTGTTTTCGAGTAAAAATGGGTGTTTGCTAACTTGAAAATATATTTGAACATCATCATTTGGATGGCTAATACGGGAAGTGCAGTAACACCTTAGATTGTAGGTACCTTAGTTGTCTCTGCACTCGACATGTTAACCCTTCGTTTCATCCCCTGCCGTAATGATGAGTTCAATTGCTTGTGCACATTTCTCTACCCTTATTGTCTTGGTCACAGAAAGAGGCAAGTGGGATAGTTAACCCTTTACGTGCCTGCATTAACCATCACTTTTCATCTGGAAAGCGCTATTTGTGAGGTCCACAAATGTGTTCATGAGGCACAACATAGGTGACACATTTTCAGCATTGCTTGTGTTAACTCCTGTTCAATGCTCATTTTAGCTTAGCCTAGGGGGAATTTTTTCTAGGGTCTATTAGCTACTATTATGTGCAGGTTTAGTTGGGGGATTTGTATAGCATTGTTGGTGTACTGTGGGTATAATCTAAATTACCGTTGTCTGCTTTTGATGAAGACTACTAAAGAAAGCTATTATGCTAGTAATGTGTTACCGTATTCTGTAGCAGCTACTAAAAAATTCAGTTTTTTGGAGTCTTGAAGCACATTGCCTGCTTGAAATCTAATGTAAATATCACTCCAATTTTATCTTTCTTGCCTGCGACTTTTGTTCCCACACTGCAATCAATGCACGATATTGTACTGCACTAGTTGGGCGATATTTGTTTGCCACATGTTCTTTTTGATTCTTGGTTCCGGTTTTTCTGTCTAGTGACTAGGAGAGCTCAGTAAAAAAGTTATGCATTCTAGTTGTATCAGGATGCACTGTCAACAGAATTTCATCTTCGTATCAACAAATAGCTACTGGTTTTTATTATTACCGCAATACAGTTTGTTCTCCAGCCGCGTTTTAGGGATGTGTGTCATTCATTACCTACTTTAGTTTCAATGCTAATTGACCATGTGCACAATTAGGAATTTGTTCTCCTAAGTATAGGCTATGGCAATCGTGTGAATTTCTAATAGATGGAGTTGAAGGAGTTGTAGTTCATTAACCTAATCTCAAGTATTTTAACCCGCTTGTCGTTTCTAGGAAAATGATACAGCTCATATTTTCTAGATTGGTTACATTTTATTCACAAACTAATTTATATACAATCGGTCTCAAATGTTAAACATTTTCTTGCCTTATATGTACCCAAACACAGGTATTTCTTACAGGCTACCAAATGTCATGCGTAATAGTAGACTCGACCATAGAGGTCAGGACTAAAGTTACAATGAAATAAAACGATCCATCTAAATGAGGTGAAGGTAATACGGGTGAAACTAAATACTTGATATGCATACAAATTTCTGTAGTAATAAAATTAACTTAGGTAAAGAATCTTTGGAACCCAACAACAACAGCGAATAAGTATAGCTATATATAAAACGAAACTAAGCCAACAATGAAATGAGGTAAAAAAAGACAAAACATCAAAGTTATAAGTTTAGGGCTCTTCATGCTGAGCCCTTCTTTTCAGGTCATCACACGCGACAAAAATAATACATGGGCAATTTCCTCATCCGTACGATTTCATGAGATGACGTAGAAACGCTTGTGATACGAAAAGCAAAAACCTCAGCACTAGACCTGTTACTTGACGGTGTCATCCACTGACTTGGGTGACTTCGTACAACGGTAGACGAATGCCATTGTTTAAAATCACCGAAAGAACCAATTCAGGGCACTGTAAACTAAGCTGGTTGTATCATGACGCCCTGTGCTGTTAAGTGCCCAAATTATTGCAAAGTAATGCTTCTCAGTCAAGGCTCCCTATAAACAACGCCGACCAACTATTTGAGACAAGTGAAAGGAAGGTACATAAAGCAACTAACGAAAGGCTAGAAACCGAATCACGGAACACCGCAAAGAAACAGAAAGTTGGAAAAAATACGAGATTGTCGCAGGAAGTAAGAAAATAAGAAACAGGAGGTAAGTTTGATATTATTATTGTATTGTGGGTTTTCCCGAGGTAAGTTTGAAGAACACAAGTGTTGCTGAAAGTAAGGAAACTATTTTAAAGGTGAAAGCCTAATGAAGGTAGGTAATTTAAGGGGTCTTGCTGGAAGTAACAAGATTCGCAAGACTGTGGAAGATACCGCAGGTTTAGTAGAACTGTAATAGAACACTTCTCGTTCTTTCTTTCACCTTGACCGCTCACCCCAACTAGGTACCTTCATGCGCTGCTACAAATAAATCCCCAAGAGGAGTGTATGCTGCAGTCAAGCAAAAAATGTTGCAACTAGCCTATTGCGTTACCGACTGAAGGCTTTTGACAACTGCGAGCCTTCCCCCATTTCTGAACAAGTCACTGCTCCCTCCCCTCAAGGACAATGAACAGGAGACAAATGCTGATGCTCCATCGTCACACAGCAAGACTTCCTTTCCTGCCTCGGGAATCCAGCGCCCACTATCACAACAGCGACAGAACCAGCGATCTTCACCACTTTGAAGTACGACTGTCATTCAAACCTTCAACTCTCGGACAGGCAATAGTCATTTAGGAATGTTCCCAGTTGTGTGACGTAACCAAAGCTTGTCATTAGCGCCGTCAATGACACCAGCCTATAGTTCAGGTTTTACTTTGAACACACGTAATATTTTATAAAAAAACTGCGGTTCTCAATTTACATCAATGATCTGGATCTTAACATCCGTAGTAAAATCAGTGAATTTACGGAAGATGCAAAACTATGTCATCCTGCCACGAAAAGACCCGAGCTCCAACAAGACATTGACCGCCTCATGGAATGGAGCACGACGTGGTAGATGAGCTTTAATGCCGACAAATGCTCAGTAATGCAAGTAGGGCTCGTGAACCCTTCAACTCCATTGAACAACCTTAGGTCAGCAGTTCTCGTCGTCTTTCATACTCAGCATTTGGAACAGACTCTCTTCCGACGTTGTGAGTGCGGAATCAGTCAACGCGTTTAGAAATCGTCTTGTCATGCATTGGGAGAGACAACCACCACAGCTAAGGATTCCTCCTCCAAGAGTCGCGCACTCTTAACGGCCAAAGCCTCCCAGGCTTCCTTAATCAGTCTTGTTCTCTCATCCGCTTCAACTACACTCTGACATCTTTAACTCCGCATAGCAGTGACTATTGAACGTGATCGCATGCGTTCGATCTTGATTGCATGCATTCGATCGTGATTGCATGCATTCATTATAGTCTCTTTTGCTGAGATTTGTCTTCCTCCTCATTTTTTTCTTCTTCTCTTTTCCGCAGTCTTTTACAGGGTGTCTACAAGGTAGTAAAGTAGTAAAATGTAGTAAAAAGTAGTAAAATCTGAGAGGTAGTAAAAAAAGTAGTAAATAGTAGTAAAATTTGCTACTAAGTAGTAAATTTATTTCTATTCACTGAGCATAACCGTGATTTGT
>LQNS02277100.1:8039465-8054480 GCA_001587735.2 Parhyale hawaiensis
GCTCACTCACCTGCCAACACCAAATAATAACAGCTCACTCACCTGCCAGCACCAAATAGTAACAGCTCACTCACCTGCCAACACCAAATAATAACAGCTCACTCACCTGCCAGCACCAAATAATAACAGCTCACTCACCTACCAGCACCAAATAATAGCAGCTCACTCACCTGCCAGCACCAAATAATAACAGCTCACTCACCTGCCAGCACCAAATAATAGCAGCTCACTCACCTGCCAACACCAAATGATAACGGCTTTCTCGCCCGCCAGTAAGCAATAACAACACACTCACCTTCCAGCAGCAAGAATAACACCCCCACTTGCCAGCACAAAGCGATAACAAGACTCACCTGCCAGGAGCATGTGATACTCACCGGCCCCGCCAGAACTAAGAACTATTTTACTACTAACTAAGAACTATTTTACTCACCTGCCAAAACCAAGTGATAATCTTGCTGTTCTTGTTATAATTGCGGTAAGTGGTATTCTTTTGCCAGTCGTTTATATCAATTTCCTGCATGCCACACAACAGCAACTCCAGCTCGCGCTCATCGAAGTACTTGAGCCACTCGAGCGGCACCACTTCGCTGAAGCCCTCCAGGAAGTTCTGCGTCTGCGGCTCCTGCCCTCTAGTGAGCCGCCACTGCATCATCAGGTTGATGTACTCCTCTTTGTTTTCTTCCGTTACCTGGATGTTCTTGCCGTCAGGCTTGAGTTCAACCTCGGATATTTTTCCCAGCACTTCGAAGTCGGTGCAGAAGAACATCTCCAGCCCGCACTCCTGTGAACCAAAATTAGAGCGTTTAATTTCACAGGTCACATTCAATGTAAAAGAGCGTCTCCAGCCCGCACCCCTGTGAATCAGTTTAGAACGTCAAATTTCACAGGTCATATTAAGTGCAGAAGAACATCTCCGGCCTGCCACTATTAGAAGGTACGTACCGGTATGTTTCACCTTTACATCTACGGTAGGCTTCATTTTTCACAGAACTGACATAACTTGACAGCGGCCCCTGACATCAAATGGCTGGTGAAGCGTTAGGCCTTCCTGGTCTATGATAGAGGTTAGGTAGTTTAAGCCTCCCCGGTCCGAGCTTAAGGCGCTTAGAGGAAGTAAAGGAACATGCAGTACGGTACCATGAAAGAGCAATCAGCAGAGCTGCGGAGTTGGTTGGACCAAGGTCACTCCGACTCCTTAGTGCATTCAGTTCCCGACCCCGATTCCTTCGACCTCAAAACTATCAGACTTCGATTTTTCCCTGACAAATAAGCCCATTTTCACTAACTCGAAATCTAACGCCCTGGGTCAAGCCACTTTCCGAGACCTGGCCCCAACAAATATTCGGGTCCTGGCCCCAAAAATATTCGTCCCTGACTCTGCAAATCCGGTAGCCAGTGACCAAAACCAAACACACACTTTGGCCAAAATTTTGAAAAAGAGTCTCCATGATGTACGGTGGTTTACCTCGATGTTGTTGTCTCGTATCCAACAGAGAGAGTTGTAGAATTCGGGATCGATGGATTCCAAGTCCTTCATTGTTAGCTTCTTGTTGAGCATTCGTTTGTAGAAGGGCATGGTGAATCCGGAATATATGAACTTGCCGTGGTACAGAGCCTGCACATAATACAGACAAATGTTGGAGAAGCATTTCTCCACTTCGAAAGAAACAGCACGAAATTTTCGTTTACTAATTATTAGTATGGAGACAGTATCGAGAATTGATGACATGAGTTTCAAGCGAGACAAGCAGTGAACTTCAGTTTGGTCCGGGTAGAGTATTGGACCCAGCAAAGAGCGTTAAGTTAGAAAAGATTGGGTTAGCTAGTTCAGAATATAGATTATTATGTTGAGGGTTTGCGCCGTAGCCGAAAGGAGCACAATACAACGGTGAATAACAATTTAGATTAGGATGAGTCCGGTTGAGCTACAATAGGTGACTCATCCGACTTGGAGACACATAGATTGTACCTAAATATTAGGTAGGCCACAATATTTAAAAATAAGACGACGTTGAGAAAAGACGCCACACTTCTGAGCAGAACAAACAGTACGAGTGAAATACACAGTACATTGCTTTGTTGATTGAAAAAAATCTATAAGAACACTAAGTAAAGGTGACACAGAGTCATGCTGAAACATACAACAAAATGTTTGCAATAACATAAAAGGAAGCCAGAAAACAAGCGATGATTATTTGGCCCACCATGGCAATAAATCGTCCGATGAACTTGAAGTAGCCTAGATGGTCAGGATTAACTTCTGATGCAGGATTGATTTGCAGTGAGTAGTTGCTCTTGTTGGCGTACTCGAAGAGGCAGTACATCGGGTTCAGTACTTCATGACTCAGCTGGAAGAACCATTCTCTGCACAGCAATATTACCACCTATGAAAATTCATAATCAGGTAGCTTAACCTACGTTTTGGACATAACAGTGATACTACTTCGAAAAATGAGGGCATGGTAATTTAACTTCGTCCGTCAATGGCTTAAACCTCTTTTCTATATTACAACGGCGATCAAGAGAGGTGGAAATTACGGGGATAGCTATTGCATGTTGATAGAAACGTGGAATCCATGCACAGGGATGTTTCCACACGGATTCAGCGTGCGTAGGCTTTTGGCACGTCTTCTTTTTTTTTTCTCTGCGTTCATTTTCATACGTACCTACTCCAACTGAGCACATACAGTTACGAAAAACGGAAACACCCTAACTTCAGTTTTTATAATCCTAATAATTATGGCAGGAGTAGCGTACAGTACACGGCACTAGAGCATTACAGTTTATTTTCGATTCGAATAACAACAAATGAGACCGGCTAAAATGACAATCTTGCTGCTCGGCAGTGCGGCGCCAGCATTGATATCATTCATAGTCCACCTGGGAGAAGGGCAGTGGCCTATCCAGAGATGGAGACAGACCGAGGGAGGGGAGCACATTTGTCAACAGCCTCCCGTCTACGACGCCACAATCTCAGGCAGTCTTGAGGTCGACTGCAGCCGCACACTCCTCTTAGGATTTATATGCCGCACGATAGGTGCATGTACGTAGCTTTCCTATTTGGAGTGTGTGGTATAAACAACTTAAGCTAGAGCTAGACAGAAATTAGGCATCACACAACCCCCAACAAATATATGTTATCAATTCTCTGTTTTGGATGAACCAGCTATAGGCACACACTCTACTTTTTCTACGCATTGCGGCACGCAGAATGATATAGTCATAACTACTAATTGGTATACAGGTATTCCTCCACGACCGCGCACTCTACGTTCCAAGATTAGCCGCCGTCGTCAGAGCGCGCCTTCTCCTACTCACGAGTAAAATTATAAGTTCTAGACAAAAGTTGACTGATTTCTTTGCAGACTTGTTTAGGAGAAAATATTTTTCCATTGGGTAACTAATAGATTGTTAGAAAGGGTAAGCTAAAAGACTGGTAACCGAGTCTCATTTTGTTCCAAAATCCAAAGGTATATAATTTACATATATACACACTAGGTTATTTGCATGTTTCAAAACTAACAGAGTAAAAGAAATACAAACACACAAATACGTATACGGCAATTACGCAATGAAAAGAGAACCTTAGCATACAAGTTAATGCTGTTTAACTTCATCGCTGGTCGCACCATCAACTACTAAAACTTTCTTCTACTTTCACAATCTTTTGCGATGAAATTCTTTTGATCCATTTCCTAATAAGGGCCAAATGTTGGAAATTAATAGTGAGCTACTGTTATGCAGTGGCCGGCAGCATTCCATACACGACAGAATAAGGTCGTTTTCTGCAGGGTCTTTCTGGAGACGTTTGGCGTTGTGGAGAAAGCGCAGTCACAAAATGATGGGCGATAAGGAAATCACGCGGATAAATAGCCTCTGTCGCGGTCGTGAAGGAATACCTGTACATTGCTGGCACTAAATATACAAAAACAATGACGTTTAACATTCCTTCATGTTTCAAAGCACTTGAGGTGCTTAAACATCTCTATCTGCTAGGTATTGTTTTGACCACCACACCGTAACGCCACTGGCAACAAGTTCGATTTGCGGGCAAAGGTTTGCTACTAGCAGAGTTGCCAACTTGCTAAGAGACATAGATGCGATTAGACGAGCTTTTGAACACTTCGTACCTAGCTTATTTAGGTACTGAACGATTGAATTTAAACAAAAGTCAAAAGAACAAGCTGGCAGCGGACGTGTTAACCTACTACCCCCATTAAAATTACTACAAGCTAATAATTAACTAGCAGTGGACGTGGTAACCGATCATCATCGCCATTTAGAAAATCAGCAAAAATTAACTGGCAATGAACGCATCAACCCATTATCCCACAAAAAAAAAACAGAAATTATGAAGCAGAAGGCGTGTTAACCAATTACCTTATTCAAAAACAATAAAAATTAGCTGACAGCAAGCATGGTAACCCATTGGCCCATACACTTCATTTGTCTAGACGGTATTAATGGTCAATGTTAGGAGCAATGGTTAATTTTAGGCGTAAATTAGTTGAACTTAATTTCACTGGACAGCACTGAGCATTACCTTGCTACGCCTCCATAATCGAGTCCTTCCTCGCCCCTGAAGATGATGAAGAGCTTTCTTCTGAGCTCATAGGCAGGGAGTCGCATCACCTGGTGGTAGCTGTCCTCGAACATGGTGGGTCGGGAGACCGTGATCTTGATGTGGCCAGTCACGGCATTGCTGCCACACACATTTACACAATTAGCTTCTATGCTACAATGCAAACATTTTCGCCTATTTCTAGCTTTGTACCCTGAAGGGAATTTCAAAATAAAATTAAAGCCTGTAAAATTTGGTCAGTTTCTTGTTTCGACGTATGACGAACATAACAAACCAACAAGAATCTTAGTCAACTCCAAACTTCATTAGATTGGGCAGGATATTCAAATCAACTCAATGCCCACAAAATTTGATGAGTTTCTAGTTCTGTTGAGGAGTGCCTATTTTAAAAAACCGAAAGCCTGCAAAATTTGGTCAGAAGTTATCTAATTTTGTAGTCAGAAGAGGATTTTAATATAAATCGGAACCAACAAAATTTGGCCAGTTTTTAATTTTGTAGCAGCAGAGGCTTTTCATATAAACTGAAAGCCTGCAAAATCCGCTCACTTTCTAATTTTGTTGCTAGATGAGGATAGGAATAAAAACTGCAAAGCTTGAAACTTTATCCGTCACTGTTGTGTTTTGACACTTAGAAGATACTTCCATAATTAGTCCTTTACCGCCCAATCAGACCCCCGGGTCCAGTATAAAGGAGTGCTAGTCCTATGAAAACTTATGTTCAATGTAGATGACAGAGAGTGAGGTGCCACTTGCCAACAAGAAAATTTGTAGCAAGCAAATGCTTGCATACCCCCATTATTACTGGATCTACTTAGTTTAATCAATATTTACCTCTGGATTTGCCAGGGGTGTCACAGGAGTTGAAGATTCGTATGGATAAAGCCCGACTCCGACTCCAGAGTTCAGCTAGGTAGTTTTCCGACCCAATGGATTCTAAAAATTCTGAATCCTACCGACTCAGACTCATTTTCGTAACAAAAGAGGCTCACTTCCACTAATTCCGACTCCTGGTTCTGGCCAATTTGCGACTCTCGACTTCGCATCCTGGCATACAAACAATACGACCTGCCTCTGTAACCCTAAGACTTGCATGACAAGCATGACTGCAACCGCCAAGAAATAGTTAACAAAACTACCAGTGTCACTCGGGCTTACCATGCGTGAGGTAGAAAAACTGTGGTAGATGAAAAGTCAGGCTGGGGCCCGCACAGCCGTCTAAAGCAGGCACCATGACTCAGACCAACAACAGCCTCCCTACGTCGCTGCTCACTTGCAACTAATCAATCAACAGGACAGACAAATGTGGACACACACAACACTATAAGCTGTTCCCAATACAGCCAGCTTGCACTACAGCGAGCTGCAACAACTGTTGGTCGCCCATACCTACCTATGGCTCCTGTAAGTTGTAACGCAACTGTGGTTCATAAAACTACCGGTGTCGCTCACCGTTACATATAGCACAGGCATTGAAACTATGGTAGATGAAATTACCGGTGTTGCTCACCCCTACCTGAGGCACAAGCAGCAGGACTATCTAAAGTAACCAATACTACCGGCGTTGCTCACCCCTACCTGAGGCACAAGCAGCACGGCTATCTTGGTAACCAATACAACCGGTACTTCTCACCCTTAACTGGGAGAGAGGTAACGGAACCATGGAAGGTCAAACTAAGAGTGTCGCCCAACGTTACCTAAGGCACCAGCAACACAACTACGGTAGCCTAAACTACCAGTGTTGCTAACTCTTACCTGTGGCAGAGGTAACGGAACTGTCCGAGCTTCCATCGGAAGGACCGCTCATAGGTGATGGCTACACCATAGGCGCCGCGGTTCGCACTGCAGAGATAGAGGAACAGTAAAATCTATTAGAAACTCAAGTCAGTCATATAGAAAGATATTTACAGGTGAACATAGTGGAAAATATCTGAAAATTAGGTATAACGTAGATCACATTAAAAAAAGCCATGAATGAAATTCGAGAAATTCTAGCATTATGGGCACACTATTTTTTTTTCACTACGTAGTGCATACAAATATTTGTATGCAAGTAGCTACTTACCAAAGTTAAATTGCACATTCTAAAGTTTAAGAGAGGCCAGCACAAAACGAATTATCTAAAGGACTAACTTAGGCTAGCACAATGATTTCCTAAAGATCTAGCAGATGCTAAGATAATCCACGTAGCTACATGTTATGTTTGACAATGGTAATATCAGACTATATCATATCAGTAATACAGTACATGATAACGATCGTAGTACCAACAACAGTAATAACAGACTATATTATAATTTCAGCAAGACAGTGCATGATCACAATCGTAGTACCTGTGCTGGCCGCCCCTAGGATCGTGGAAGGTCGTGGTGCGGGTGTTGTGATCAACAAAGTACGGACGACCATCTTCAGTAAAGCGCATCTCCCAACCGTCAGGTAACGGCTCCTCCTCCACCACCAGACTGGACACGCCAAGTATTGTAGCGAACATACAGCATTTAAATATAAATGAAACAGTATCATAGGTTCAAGTTCAGTGGTCTTGCCTGGGGAAGATATCACTGCAACCGCGTTTAACGGATTCCACCATTTTGTACCCAGATCGTTAACAAGAAACTTTTCTCTCCAGTTAAAATATCAAGTCTGCTGCACCCACAGTTAAAGCCTTTAATTGGAAGATGCCGTTCATCTAATACACGGTATTTTTATACAATAAATTTCACAAATGTACAATATGTTCAGCCAATTTTATTAAAGGTTCAGGTCAATCTTAGACTTAGATGTATAGTACTTCACAAACACAAAGTGAGTCTTATAGAAATTATGACGCATTTCCAAAGCGAAAGTCTTAGAGCGCGAGCAGACCACAAACTAACTGCACATAACTCATTTCCTGTGTCATAAAGACGCACTTCTTTCTTGAAAAATACCAACAAAAATTACCCGTGTCTCTAACGCTTGAAGATCAAGTTACATTTTTTCCAAAACCTGCACAGCTAATTATACAGTGCTTCTTACAACTCGTAGTGTCTTTTGACACGGAGAATACGGCACATTGCTGCACAACTCACCCTTGTGTTCTGGGATCCTCCCACTGCGTGGTTCTGTTGCGGTGGTTGACGTAGTAAACGCGGCCGTTGTCGCGCCGCTCCTCCCAGCCCTGTAACGGTAGAGGACTGTGCAATTTTTATACTTAATTAAAACGGTCATAGGGACCGTTTGACAACACCTGAAGAAAGACTAGTGGCAAGATTGTGTGGCAGAAATGTAGAAGGTCCTCATTTAGATTCGTGGGAAGAGCCACCTCAAACTCCAACTTCTAGTGCAATAATCCGAGCACGATTTTTGGCCCCTCCAAAGCTGTCGCACAGTTTTAGCTTTTTGAGGGTGAAACATTTTGTCAGATAAGACTCCTAAGGAAAATTGTACAAGCAAGACCACCATATCTCAAAGATTTTTCGCCTCAGATTCACATTCTTCCGGATAACAATAGGGCATCCTATACGACAGGTTAGTGTCCTACAATTAAGTACCTATTGCGTGTTGTATTGGACCAGTGAGGGCGGCTAATGCCGGGACCACAAGTGCATTTGTGGGCCCAACTGGTTGCTAGGATGCGCAGCTCACGCGCCTTTCCGATAGACTATATTAAAATCGGTCAGTACAGATATGGTAGCATAAATGACGTGCGAATTTCACATCCACGCATCAAGTTGTCAGTGCGAACGTGTAATGTGGCTCCTGCATAAGGGCACATGGTCAACTCTCTACAGGGCAGATTACCTATCACTTCCATAGCGACAGCATTATGGAAGGAACCATATATGGTCACGTGTCCGGTTAAAGAGGCCTTACTTTCGGTAGGTAGCTACTCCTAGTTTTAAAACATTAAGCAAGCAGCGAGCCAACGTACCGGTGGCAGAGGACCCAATGGGTCGTTGTCTTGCTCGGCCGCGGTGTTGGACGTCGGGTACAGGAACCTTTGGGCACTCAGTGCTGCCATTTGGTGTCGCTCTCCCTGCCACTGCTCGAATTGCCTGTGTATGGGGGAACAGTTCCCTTATGATAAAGCTCTCAATTTGCACTAGTTTTCCTAGTGAAATAAACCCAAACAGACAATGGGCACCATTTTATTTGCAATGCTTAATAAACACATCAACAAGTTTCCAACATTGCAGAAAAATTTGAATCCTTCAAAATTACCCATACACTCACCGTCATCTTTTATCAATCGTTAATGAGGAGGAAGCACAAACTAGAGATAGAGACAACCACAGGATAGAATACACTACTGCACAGTATTATTGTTATTATCATTATTATCATTATATTGAGTAGTTTAAGCCTCCGTTTCCACAACAAGCAAGGGACAGATATTATGATGATAGAAATGGGGAACTCATGCGCAAAGGTGTTCCCACACAGGATCAACGCGCATGAGAGCAGCAAGTCGGGAAAGAAGAAGAAGGTAAGAATAAAGCATGAGCAAGTACGAGTATGAAAATGGAAGGAAGCAAAGGGGGCACGAAAGATGTCCCGAAGGCCTAACTAAAGGCTAAGGTAACCTACACGAACCCCTGTGGTCGCCACGTCCCATTATATAAGATGGGCGAGCCTAACTAACCTAACCCTAATGGCCCATCCTATGCCCCCTGACGGGTACTGCACAGTATGAAAAAAGAAACACAGATGGATAAATGTATTAATTATAACGAGGATGGGGTAGTAACAATGGCATCTGCCTAGAGGTGGCGCTTCCTATGATATGAGACTCGAGGGGCCCTAAATATTTGCCCGATCCCACGTAGGTGGTGTTTATATAATGAAAATTTTACTTTTATACAACACAATTTTCCCCACGTGCTGCTCAAGTTTTCACAAACAAATGCTACAACAACAAATGATTTTAGCCTGCAGTTCATGAACTCAAAATAAATATGAGATTCCTAAAGCCACAATCTGATGACAACAGATGAAAACCACTCATATAGGTAACCCTTGCCCCAGAGTGCCAGGATCTTCTATTGTTAAGACTTGCATGCGATAGCACTGACGATCGTGGCCGCTATTGCGGGGGTACTGACCCGAACCAAACATGGAGATGGTCGAGGGGTCGCAAGTGCCATATGAGCCCTGCATCTCCGACAATTTGGGGTCAACAGTATCCGTAGACTTTTCGGGGGTCAAAGGGGCACCTATCTGTAGTAGGAACCAGTGCACGTGGATTCCTAGTGGGGCTGTGCGGTCAAGCTGACTTCATTATTTCGAGTAGCTACATAGGTTAAATACGTATAACAGAACTGAAGAAGCGCCGAACACAAGAAAACTGACCTGATATTTTCGACGGTAGGTCGCTGCCAGGTGGTGCTCTTGGTATTGTGGTCGACATAATACACTCTTCCTCGGGGATCTCTGCGCATCTCCCAGCCGGGGGGCAGCAGTTTGGGCCTCTCCCATGTTGTGGATCGTGTCAGGTGATCAACATAATACTTGCGTCCGTACTGGTCCACTCGCACCTCCCACCTGCGCGCAGTTAAGAAGAAATGAGATCAAGAATGGGTAATAGGCAGTGTGTGGACCTACAGACCCATTCCCCGAGAGGGACTGAGGCCAAGGTTCTGACTCGCTCCAAGATACAGCTGTTGCGAGATAGGAAGAAATTATCAGATCAACATAATGCCCGTCCAGAGGAAGAATCAATTATACCAACATAATGCCCGTTCATTAGATTAGATAGGCGGCAGTAGACGAACCAAGAGGCCCATTCCCAAAGAGACACTGGAACTTACACCCCGGCCCTCAATGAGCTAATGCCATTATGTTAGTAGGATGTAGAGGACTGGGGAGACAAGAGGAGAAAAAATGGAAGACTAAAGAAAAAAAGAAAGAAAAAGAAGAGGGAGAAGAATCTCAGTCAAAGAGATGATCATGAATGCACGCAAGCATGATCGATACCCGCTGATATGCAGAGCTTAAAAATATAGATGGAGCGGAAGTGAGAAGAAGTCAGCTTAAGATGGCCTGGGAGCTTTGGCCGATAAGTGCGTGCGACTCGTGGAGTAGGAGTTCTTAGCTGTGGAGGATGTTTCTGCCAATGTATGTCAAGACAATTTTTAAACGAGTTGACTGACTCCGCACCAACAACATCGGATGGGAGTCTATTCCAAATGCTGACTATGAAACAGGGAAAGAACTGCTGACTTAAGGTTGTTCTTCGCAGGGAGAATTAATTAGATCAACCTAACGCCCGTCCACACTGAGAATTAACATAAAGCCCATCTACAGGGAGAATCAATTAGGTCAACATAATGCTCGGCCACAGTGATCTACTCGTATCTCCAGCATGTGTGATTTAAGCTAGCAATAAGATTCGATTAGGAAGGCGGCAGTAGATGGACCAACAGCCCAATTTCCGGAGAGCCCCGGGACTTACGTCCCGGCCCTCTAAGAGTAGATGCCAGAATGTCAGTATCATTTAGATGACTGAGAAAAAAAAAAGAAGAAAAAGGGGAAAAAACCTCAAGTCAAAAAGACGATCATGCAAGCAGGACTTACTACAGCTGCAGATCTGTGGAGCTTAGACATCAAATTAGCAGGGGCTGAAGAAAATTTATGAATTAAGGTGGCCTCTGAAGCTTTGGCCGTCAAATCTGTGACTCCTGGAGGAAGTGTTCTTAGTTGTGGAGGGTGTCTCTCCCAAAGTTTGTCAAGACGATTTATGAGGTAGAATTCATACGGCATAATGTTTCTCTTCGAAATCAAAGTAGTTGAAGATTTTTCAAGTACGCGAAAAAAATTCAACTTCATTGGTATTGATTGCAATTCTAGTTCATACTACAGTCATACTACAGTTAGTATAAATTCAGTACATATCTGTTTGGGCTTTTCAATGTTTTGGTTAGAAGTTACAGCATACATTAAAAATTATCCATTTATCTTCTCATAGATGAAATAATTTTTTCGCCAATTGCACATATTCTTTTATATCTCTGGATGGGAGTTCCTTGGCGTAATTGCCTCATTGGTAATGCCTCTCTACAGCGTAAATGTGGTAAATCTGCTGACTTCAATTTCATTGAGAATTATGGGACTACAGCACCACACTCACCCTTCAAGGGGCATCACAGCACCACACTCACCCCCTGAAGGTTGGGACAACAGCACATCACTTACCCATGAAAGTGGGGATTACAGTACCATACTCACCCCTGAGGAATAGGATCATCCTCTTGGGAGGCAGGAACAGGGGCAGCAGTAGCCGCCGCAGCACCAGCCACGGCAACAGCTGCAGCACCAGTCACTGTACCAGCGGCAGGCGCCGCAGTTGCGCCCTCAGCAGTACTGCCTGCTTCATTTGTAGATGACTGGCCGCCATCGTTGCTGGAGCACACGCGACAGTTAATTAAGGAACGCGCCAGAGACATGCATTACATGTAGAGGGTAAACCAACCTGGGAATTATTAAACTGAGGCTGAAAGAAATTCCGATACACCGTACGGTAGTCATGAGATAGAAGGTGAGAGGCACGCCCAATTATTAAATGGAAGAGGAAACAATGATCGGATAATCAGTCAATAAGAGCTACATTAGATTACGATAGTTATCTTAAGAAACTTGCGACACAAGATCATTATTAGAAGTAGTTTAAGGAAGGAATGAAGAAAGCACTTACTAGTAGCAATAGTAATATATCGACACCTAACGCTTTGGGCTTATGCATCCATATCGTTCAGAATTCTCAGCGATTTTTATCTCGACTTTCTGCTGGAAGGTCTCCAGTATAACACCAACTCAAGAGAGTTCTATTGGTCTCAAAGAGGCCAGTTCTCTACCACTGACAGGAAATAAGGTGAAAACCAATTCTAATCCTATAAGGCACGGCAGTTTGTTTGTTCAGCTACGCAGCACAGGGCAAAAAGAAAAAAAAAAGAAGGCAGAAGGAAAAAAAGTCACCATGTGGAGGGTCCTTTATGCGGTGGCACAGGTAGCTCCCACACGGGAATAAATAGGAAGGAGTCCCGTGGATGGATCGCTTACCATTTGGTGGCCCACCTCTCGGAACAGAAGGGAAAGTACTATAGAAGACCTACCGAACTCTACAAACCAACCTCGTCAGAGTAAACTGCGGCCATGTGCAACATAAGCCGGTAGAATAAGCACTCAGGACGGCCTTCGGGTTTGTGACGTTTATATATTCTGACAGGGATTTGGCCCGCAAGAATATACCCCTCAGGGGACGAAAAATGTCCCAGCAGCAGCCTGACAACAGACGGATTCACAAGACGGCATTATATGAATGTTCTCTATGCTGATTGTCGGAATGTTTCGTTGTGTCCCTGAGAAGTATAAATACCAGCGTATGTCTAGCAAACCATCTGCTCAACTGGTGGCCGTCATGACAGTTCGCCTAAAGCCAGTCTCGCTAGTCAAGTTTCTTGTATCTTTCCAAATTTTTAGTGAATTAAAACCAGGAATCCATGTTTTTGTAAATAGCACAGTAATGCATTGAGATGAATAACTGAAAGAACACAGTCAACAGACAGTCTTGTGAAGCGAACTTGTGGTTAAAGTCACCAATGGGGTTCCCTGGAGCGTGATATCCCCAAAATCTAGGATGCGCAAACAAAGCTGTCCCAGCCCTATAGCTAATGGTCCATTCTATGTCGCCTGAGGGAAATTCTTGGGCCGACAGATACGAGGGAGCATGGCTTACTGGCGGTGCCCAGAATAAAACACCGGACCACATGAAGATATTATGTCTCTGCTCTCCATCAAGTACTGTAGCTTAAGTCACAGATAATAAATCACACACAAAAAAAAAAAAAAACGCACTGCGTACACAGTTCACCTGATCAGAAACCTCAAGCTGCTGTTTCTTTCAGAGTTCATGTAATTTGCGTATGGTTTCAGACAACACTGGAGTCCTCGCAGACAATCAAAGCTTGTAGCATAGTTACCACAAACTCCAATGACAGCAACCTCACATCGACTGAACGCCCGCCAGACATTGCCCCGCCCACAGGTAGTGACACACAACAATGTTGGCTATGCATCCTTGCTTTTACCGTTCTACTGCAGACTGTGAAGAGGTGAAAAGTAAGAGCCAAGGTTTTCCTTTCAGTAGCGCACTGACCACTTGGAATCTGAGACCTACCACCGGTAGAAACCCCGAGACAAAAATCATGGATAATTTGGAACGAGACTTACTTCGCAGGAATAGTTCGACGCGATATAGACATTGCTGATGCGCTGGTCAAGTTTGTAGTAGCTACTACCACAGTAGAGCAAACCAAAAGGCAAAGAAATTAACTCACCTGCTGCCAGAACCAACAGCAACAGCAGCTCCATCTGTGTGTTTAGGCCGATTGGACTCTTCTGAAATAAAGAGAAGACAATTAACCATAACCTGGAAATAAGCATATTTTGTCAAGATAAAAAGCTGCAGAAAGTATAAAAAATGCTTGTGACAAGCCAGAGGCGCCGGAATGGCCCCTTTTTCTCACCATAAGCAAACCTTACACCGTTTAGGACTTAGCCCAGGGGTTCCTACTACGCTCTATATTCTGATCAACTACATAAGTGGCATTCTTATTTAAATCGCAACAATTTTATTCAGTTTGATCATTCAATAAATCTTTCAAAAAGAGGTAGGGGGATTAATCATGGTTATTATTAAATCACACCAGACTGGCGACGTAGGAACGGAGAAACTCCATGAGGTTAACAACCCCCCACGCAACCAGCCCAGCGGGTGTAGAAAACAAAAGAATGAAAAAAGGAAAATCCGAAATCACAGAATAGCTCTGTGTACAGATCGTTTAAAGCTGCCAGCACCAGCAAAAACAGAGCCATCAAGACCATTCCTAACATATACACACGATGGAAATAACGAACGGGAATAAATACCAGCACCAGCAAAGACAGAGCCATCAAGACCATTCTTAACATATACACAAGATGGAAAAAACGAACGGGAATACTGGCCCGCGTACGGCATCGTAACGTTTCCAATACAAACACATGAAGAGCATAAGTCCGCTGAGTATACCTCACCCGAACAAATGGATCCGGAAGAAACTCAGACAGTGGATAACTGGGGCAGTTATAGATTTTATACAAAAAACAGACCCCACCAACTCTGCGACGATGCGCCAGATCATAGGGCACAACACCACCCAGCATGAACGCACATCGACGAACCACCTTGTCAAGCAAACACAGATGGCAATCGGCAGCAGAACCCCAGACTACAGAGCAGTACTCCAGAAGAGGGAGGACAAAGCAAGTAAAGGAGCGACGTGTCAATTCTACCGAGCCAAACACCCTCCAAGCACGCCTCATAAGACAAATTTTCTGCGATGCACGTGAGGCAACTGAACGAATGTGGGGCTCAAACGTCAACTTTGGATCAAAATTGACACCCAAGATTACCA
>LQNS02277100.1:8079494-8092975 GCA_001587735.2 Parhyale hawaiensis
GTGGAACCCATGCACGAGGGTGTTCCCACACAGGATCAACGCGCATGGGAACAGCAAGTCGGAAAAGAAGAGTAAGAACAGATTGAAGAAAGATCAGTAGGAGTAAAAGATGGGAAGGAAGCAAAGAGGGCACGGAAGACAGCCGTCCCGAAGGCCTAGCTAATGGCTTAGGTAACCTACACAAACCCCCTGAGGGCGCTACTCCCTATAACATAGGATGGGCGAACCGTGTGGATATTGAAACTGGAAGGTGAAACCTTCCTGTTGTACGGTGTTGGGCATTCTTACTAGTTTGACTTCTCATATAAGAACTAATGTGGAGTATAGACGTAACCAATTATGAGTAAATTGGTAGCCCAAGTGGGACACAAGTAGTAGCAGTTTTACTAGCGCTTCCGGGGCATTAAGCCTACATCGCGACGAACTATTCCGGTGATTTAGCACAGGCTCCTGCGCCGCTAGGGCGCGGAATAGGACTCATTTTACAATCCCCTGTAAGAAGGGGATTACCATTAAGTTTACATATAGTATATGTTCTTCGCAAAGGAGAGGATAGAGTCCTAGTTGATAGAGGTAACTATCGTGATAAATTCACCACAGTTTGTGATGAAGGTCACAGTTAGTTATAAACTTTGTTTAACCTCCGTAGCCGCAACTCAGGCGTTCCAACAGAGATGAGTGCATAGTATTTAAATACCACATAATTTGTCGCACGGCCTACGTGCGCTACTACGGGCAGGAAACAAGGCGCAAAGCATAGTAGAAGACACTTGAGTGGTCAGCCTCTTTCACGGCCTTCCACACGAAAGAGATGAGAGAAGTCCCGCGGACTAGGTACGCTATCTCGATCGACAGCCCACCTCGCGGAACAGAAAAGGAAATAGAGAACCTACCTAACATTACAAAACTAACCTTGTCAGCAGGAACTGCGGCCAGATGCTACATCCCCTGCGGAGAAGGCACTCGGGACCCTTGGGTGCGTGATGCCCAAACATATTGTGGCAGGGAAAGGGTCCGCGACAATATGCCCCTGAGGGCGATGAAGGTCACATCTGATGATGAAAGTCTTAAGGGCATCTCTGTTAAATTGGCCACGAGGTTCCTTAGCTAGCATTCCGCGGAGTATGGAGTCAGCATCCAGTCCATATAAATCCGGATAACTGATATGGACTGAACGCAGACTCTATACTCCAAGGAATGCTAGCTGAGGGACGCTCAGGGACCTCGTGGCCAATTTAACAGAGATGCCCTCAACACCTTCTCCATCAGATGTGACCTTTATACTAAACTGTGATGAACTCATCTCGATAGTTTCCACCATCAACTCTGACTCAAGCCTCTCCTTTGCGAAGTACGTATACTACATATATGTAAACTTAATGGTAATCCCCAGGGACACAACGTCTCATACTGTCCGTAGAGACTAGAGACACGTAGGCGAGGTATGGAAGTGCAGATGTGGGTGGCTTGGCAGGACAGGATGTCTAAACCATGCCTGACATTTGTGCATCTTCCTGATATTAGAATATGGTATGGCTCCCGAGCGGGGACACACTTGCAAGGAATGTGAGTTAGTGTCCCAGTGACCAGAGCGTCGCTTGAATGCAAGGGCATTTGGCCTTGGGTAGAGAATTTCAACTTGACGGGAACAACAGGCCAAGCTAGGGCTTGGGCTGACAAATTTCAGGGGCAAGCATCCTGTGCCAATGTAATTAGTAGTTTGGGGGTGATGCTGATCAGTACGATTTTCAATGTTGAGAGATAGCCTGACGCTTTCGCATGAGTACTGACGCAGACTTCTCGTGGGCAGTTGGCCTATGGCCTGTGGTATGGTGTGTCGCAATTTACTGCGGGCTTAGGACAGAGGACGAGCCTCAGATTAACTGGGTGACCCAAGCTTTAGGCCAGTAAGTTGGTTGGGCTGGCACCATGAGAACTACGAGAGGGCTTGTCGCCGTAACCGGTCCGTCGGGCGGATAATAAAGGTACACCTTCCATGGACAGTGGACCCTTGTCAAGGCCGAGAAGATAAGCTTCGTGAAAGGTGGGTGAGACATTTCAGTCAAAGCAGTATGGGTATAGTGACGCAAAACTTACATTGCCATGTTATCAGCCTACATGAAAGCCCTATTCGGTTGCGTTGGCAAGAGCAGCTCTAGTGGGAACCCTGCTGAGGAGTGGAGCAAGGGTATCATCAAAGGTTCTAGCCTTTTGAAGCGGAACACCAGACCGTGGAGAGTTCTCGGCGTCGCCGGGCGAAAGCCAGTTCAGGGCAAGGTTAGAAAGAGATGTGGTTTTTGTTCGAGACTAGGATATGCAAGCTCATAACTGAGGTGCGACCATTCGGTCTATGAAACGATTTGGGTAATGCTGTTGTTGGCATAAGAAGCAAGCTTCTGTTGTCGGGTTATCGACTTATAGCGGAAAGACCGTTGAGGAGAGGTGCGGGTAGCTAGCGCAAGGGGTATTACTAAAGATGTTTCGCATTCTGACGCGAGGCGCCGAGCTGTGCAGACCTCCCAACATAGCTAGGGGAGACAGGTTGAGGGCAATTGATGGGAAGTAGCGTTTCCAGCATAGCCGGGTGACACTAGTTCAGGATAACGGTTGGGAAGAGAGTACGTAGTACGGGCTGTGAAGTGCCCTTCTGCGGTTTAGGGTGCATTAATTGTGTAATTTTCTAGCAGGAACATCGCTGAAAACTCGTGCAGGTAGGTAATGTGCGGGACGGCATCAAGAGCCCCTCGCAGATCGATGCGAGACACGGTGTAGTGAGGTGTCCCCAGCGCAGCTGGGGTGAAAATAGTTCAGAGCAGGGCGCAGCACAGGAAACAATTGAGGTTGAGCTATGTCAAGCTTGGCTCTATATCAGGAATGACTTGAACTCAGAATCTTCGGGATTCAATTTTTTTTCCCACAGGCAACTGGCTATTGTAACGCATTTGTTTTTTTTTTTTCTTTTTGAAACTTCCTCTGTAGTCTTAAGAAGGGTGTTCTGGGGCTTAGCGCAATGACAAGATCATCTGGAACCTTAACCTCCCAAGACAGATAATGGGCGAGGTCACCCGACTGTAAGCCCCGGCTCTAGGGCGTTTTAAGGGCTATGCGACCTGAGGACTCCATGGGTCCAAAGGACTTTGAGTCAAGTGTGGTCCCAAAAAACTGCGGACAGAAGTTCTTATTTATTTATACTTTACCTACAGCCTTTGACTACTAAGACAGGTAGTGGGAGAGGACACCCAACTGCCAAGTCGGGTGTGTTTCCTTGTACCTTAGAGGTAGAAGATTTTTTTTTCCAACTTTAAAAATGTTATATCTTTGAGCTAAGTAAATGCCATATTATATACGAGCACTAAGGTTCGCTGGGAGTATTGGTGTCGATGCAGGTGAAGTTGGAGGAGGTAAGCATCAGAGAACCTGCCCCCATCAATTTCACAAGTGGGCATAAAGAGGGAAAGCAGCTCAACCCCCGAAGTAGACCCCAGTCGGCTAACTGGCGGATTGGCTGGCTGCCGCGTAACGCGGCTGAAGGCTGCGCCGACTCGGCGGGCCGCTGCTCAGCCTGGCGGAACGATGGATCGGCTGACGCACTGTGTGGCGGCCTGACGGACGATCTGGAAAATTCTTTTAAAAGAAACAATGATGAATCACCCTTCATCCTTTTAAAAGGTTTACAGAATAACCAAAACTGAATAAAATCGATGTGATTTAAATAAGAATGCCACTTGTGCAGTTGATCAGAATGTAAAGGGCAGTAGGAACCATAGGGCTAAGTCCTAAACAGTGTCAAGTGAGCTAGAGGTGAGAAAAACTACAGCAGAAGACAACAGGTGCTATCTGATCAGTTAGTTTCAAAGTTTTTCTAAACTTCCCATACATAACAACGGTGATCCAAACAGAAAAGAAATAAACGAGTAGGATGAAACGAAAACTCTGAAACCCATGCAAGAACAAACAGGGTGCATGGGAACACCAAGCTCGAAAAAAAGCATGAATAAAACACAGACTGTCAGAAGTAAGATACAAGTCAATTAATTATATAATCCTGTTATAAACACAATCGCAAGTCGCCATTAACCCTATAAGGTAAGGAAAATGTCAGCTCCTCGTGAAATTATTATTATTAATAATTGTTCTAATCCTCCTTTAGATGGGACCATTGTGTTTATTGAGTTAAGATAGTCCCACATTAACATCACAACACACTGACTGGCAGAGTACAAGAGATTAGATATATGTATACTTGACATTTGCTAGAACAAAAAGCCCTATTCTGGAGAGCAGCCGAGGACCAGGCTCTGTCAGGCCAATATATACTATTATTTTCTACTCTAGAATGAACTGTAAAAAGAAGCGAGTACGGTACATTAGGCCTTCATAGACGTGGAATATATCAATGTATGATTCAAAGAGGACTGCAATAAAAAATATATTAAGATGAGAGACATGTGGAACCCATGCACGGATTGTTCCCCACACTGGGTCAATCCATATGGGTACAGCAAGTCAGGAAAGAAAAGGAAAAAAATATCAGTAGGAATACGGAATTGGGAGGAAGCAACAGCCACTAGAAAGAGGTATTGATGACATAGTAGCTGTTTCAATGTCTCTGAATATTTGTACAGATCACCAGCATAAGAAGGCATACCAGTGATGACTATCAAAAAGTTCAAATTTAATTTAAAATGCAAATTTAAAGT
Organism: Parhyale hawaiensis; assembly: GCA_001587735.2. Taxonomy (NCBI): domain Eukaryota; kingdom Metazoa; phylum Arthropoda; class Malacostraca; order Amphipoda; family Hyalidae; genus Parhyale; species Parhyale hawaiensis. Next base: position 8,084,195 of record LQNS02277100.1, read on the forward strand.
ACCTACATTGTCCATTAGAAAAAAAATGGTGAAAAATGTATTCCTGCCAACAATATAAATGTTGGAATCTAACAGAAATTTACTAATATTCATCTCCCATACTAACGAAACTATAGTCAATGATCAAAGGTTCCCACACCATGTTCCTGAAGCTAATACAAATAAACTATATTCCTATTTAATATAAATTAAGAAAGACAAAAGAACATCAAGACAGTTATTAACTGGCAAATAAATATGAAAGCACAGCGGGTACAAAAAAAGTGCATACAGAAGAACAGACTTAGCCATAGAATTTCTGTTATCACTTTGCACTTGCTGCTCCCAACATAGGACATAAGCAACACAAAGTAAATGATGGTTTAAATATCCGCAGAGTTAACAGATGCATTGTTTCTAGCCGTTGCAATGCATAAAATTTAATTGTGACACTGACGCACAATAACAATGTTGTACGGTATATTGAGACCTACAAATAGAGGAGAGCAATGATTACACTCAAACAGAGAAAGCATAAACACGTAAATATGGAAATAGCTACGTGATTGCTCTCCTGTTATACCCAAATAATACTTATAAAATGAACACAAAACCATATGTTTTGTACGCTCATTTTTTGTGAATCACGTCTCATTCTTTGGGATCTGTCAACACACCCGATCCAATGATACCTTGAAACTTCGCTAGTGGCCTTCTTTGATGACATCACTTCATTCGTGACACTGGAGGTCAAAGTTGGGCCTATGCATTACAGTGACGTCGACAAATAGGTCAGTTGTGACTTCTTGATGTAGGCCCCACCAAGATGTCACAAAACGGACTCACTAATATTTAATACCAAGCACATGAAAATTAATGATATAGGGGTAATGAAAAACTACTACCATGGCACTTATTATTAAGTGAAGAGACAAGAGGCAGCTATTAAAGTGGCAAGCTTAATTAAAGGGTTTGTAAGTACCGCACCTAACAATTGGCAACTAGAGAAATAAATAACTTGGTTAATATGTTAGTATCACAAGCAAAGCTCTAGCACATACAAGGGTAGTAAACGGACATTGGTTGCTTAACATGTTAGTACCACAAGCAAACAATTAGCTTACATGATAAGGGTAGTAAAGAGACACATATTTTGTAATGGTTTGTCGAATGTTACCTAATTAAGATGGCTACAACAGAAGAAAAATGCACCCTATTATTTATAATTTTATATCAATAGCTTCACTAAAAATAACACAGAAACTAGAGGTCGTCACCACCAGTCAAAGGAAGACAGTTGTTTAGGCGTCCTCAGTAACTATAAATGGTATTTCTTAGAGAAAAAGCAAAGGGCACATAGCAAGCCAAAAGAAAAATGGAACGGATGCACTAGGGCAACTTAATACGGGATCAATGTGCATGGGAAAGAATGTCGGGAAAGCAGAGGAAGAACAGAACAAAGCACAGTGGACACGAAATTATTATACTGGAAGCCTTAATCTCCTAATCAGATATGGTCTAACAGAGGAAGAAATATGAGCCATATATGTCGATAAAAACGTGGAGATCATGCACAAGAGCGTTCCCATGCAGAAACAACATGCATGAGAATCGCAAGTTAGGAAAAAAGAGAAAGAACAGAATAAAGAATCACAAGTACGAGAATTAAAGAGGAAGGAAGCAGAGTGGGCATGAAGAAGGACGTCCTGAAGGCGTAAGGTTAAAGCAACCTTGAGAGCAACTCTGGGAACGCGCCTCCCCATATCACCGAGTGGGCCAACTTATCTAACCTAACTCTACGGTCTTTTACTCTAGAGCCCATCCTATGCCCCCTGAGGGTCATAAACAACGAAGGAAGATGGAAGTCTGGAGGTTTCACTACCGATGTCAGAAGCAATATCCGAAAGAAGAATGTTAGGCACAGCAGAGAGCTCATGGATGGCTACAGCAAATTGGGAAGGCAAATCATTTGTACGAGAATAGAAAAACAGAAGATACAAAGTGAGCACGAAAGAGAAGGTGTCTTGAAGGCATTAAATGAGGCAAAGGAAACCTATGGAGTATCCTAAGGCAGGGCTCTTGCCAACATCTCTTACTGAATACTTGGTCGCCCCTAAAAACTGTAACAAAACAGCTTCTTAGTGCGGGCGAAATTGTTGTTAGCGATAGGATGGACTAACATAAACAAACAGTCCAGGTTTAGATCTCCCTACTTACAACCAATGGTATGACCTGTGAAAACTCCGCAGAACGAAATATTTTGAGCAATGTTAATTTTCACCATCTAATTTGAAAGTGCAACTTATGTAAGAGCTAGCAAGGGAATAAACAAGTGAAGTAATATCTACGCAGAATTATCCCACGATGGCGATCCCAAAAGCAGAACTCCTCGAGTCCTTGCGGCAACCCACAACCCAAACATCGCAGAACCTCCACAACAGTCGAAGAAGTATTGAGCCCCAAACAGTCATGCCCACGGGTCATTGAAACACGAGTCGAGGCCGACACTGTTTGTCGCCTATACAGAACTACAGTACTTTTGCTACACTCCAGTAGGCTGAACCACGCACACAAGAATCTTCAAAATCAGGAAAACCAGAAAAAATACGTACAAAGACCACAGCCCATGGGAATATGAACTGCAGAGACTCGAAAGGGGAAAAGCCTCGAGACCTTTTTTCTCTCTCTAGTGTCAGCACACTAACTACATTATATATTTTTCAAAACGATTGCTGGCTGAAGAACATGAATAATACTATTATTTACAGCGAGCAGTGGTTAATTATAGCAGGCCTTGGTTAATGAAGAATATAAAACTCTTTCTTTACTTGTAGTTAGCTGGTCTTCAAATAATAGCTAAATGCTTGAAGCAAATTAAAGCTGTGCCACTTGAGCACTCAAATCATTTCAACTTGGTAATATCAGCTCATGTCTTTAAATATAACTGCTCTCTAGCATTTTCTTAAGTAACAACTAGCAAAACATGGAGAGAAACTATAAAAAAGTCACTTAATAAGTAACATTTTGAGGAGCAAGCTTCGAGGAATACATGAGGTCAGTTGTGTCCTACTCGTGACTAGAAATATCCTCTCGTAATGCTAGATTTTGGCATGAATGATGCTTGTTTTACTTTCTTTGCACTGGGAGTTAAGCCAAGACTGGAACTAGAGACTTCTGCTCACAGCACCAACACGGCTCCATGAAGTCAACATATAGGTAAGCATATATTATATAACACGTGTAGAAGTTTACATGCCAGCTCCTGTACAACTAACTCTCGCACTACCAAGAAAGATAACCATGACGCAATACTTAAGTCAGGGTTGATATCGTGACTCAAAAGCAAGCAGTAACGTAAGTAATCTAAGTATGTAATGAGAAATGGTTCGAATGTTCATTGGTCATCAATTTTGCATTTGCATATACCGGTACAGAGAATAATTATATTTACATTTTATAAATATTAATCTGACCATGAATTCAAAATGATCAAAAATTTTATATTTTACTGTGGCAAGCGATTACGCATTTACCATAAATATGCATGTATCAAATCAATTCAAATGTTGCTAGTGAAACAGAAATATATGGAGAGTTATAAAGTATGTGAACTATGCACAAACTATTTAAATTGGACAGCTATCAACGATCTATAGCTTATTGAAATATCACTCCAAAAATAAAATATCTTAACAGTTAACAGACTTTGAACTATCAAAAAGGATTCGAATAAACCAACAATAACAATCTATACATCTCATTTGAATTTAAAGGTGTTGCCAAGTAGCTAGCTACCATAAGCATCGCGATACAGACAGCAATTACTAAGGAACGAAACAGGTTGTCAGTTGAGAAGTACCGGAAGATCCACTTCAGAAGAGAAGAAGTCTGTATCATCCACCGAAGAGAAGTCAAATATGAAAGTTAAAAGAGCCACCCGCATCCATCAACCACCAAAGTTAGGCCAAGGAACTCCATAGTTAGAAACAACTTCACACATTCATCTAATGTACCTGCTCTGGTTCTGACTCGCCGTTGGTGGTTCGATGATGGTCGAGTGCTCTTGTGAGAGCTGCGCGCATCTCCAACGCTTGTTGAAGGACCCGGTGACATACTAGACGACGCTGAGGAACGATGAGCAACTGGAGAGGCAATGCTGGAAGAAGAGGCTGTAGGATCTGCTGCAGTATTCGGGGTGGCGCCAGAGTAGCCACTTGGTTGGGATGACTCGGGTGGGCAAGACACTGCTGGACTACATCTATTTACCGGTGTGACTGTAACTCCAAAGCAGGTTTCATGGACAACTGAACCTCTCGAGATTCTTGGAGATGAGCTTGAAGAGCCAATTTTCAGAAGAGGTTCAGATGCCTGCCTCCTAAACTGGTCTCGAGGGTTCTGTTGTTCGTGGTACTCGCTGAACATGCGAGTATCGTACGGGGACGAACTGTTGTCAACTATTGATACACGACTTGTGCCGGAAGCATAGCCAGTGCCTTGAAGAATGTCAGGAGGCTGGCTTAGTGCTTCACCAGATAAAATATGCGTGTCTAAATTTACAGTTCGGGAGTAGCTGCTGGCACCATCATTAGCACCATAGCACTGGCCTTCATTTACCACGCTTTCCAGTAAACTTGGTTGTACTTCAGGTCTGTTAAGGTGGGAACTACTTTGAGGGAGGTAGTTGGTGTCGCGAGACGCATCACAATCTTGGAGCTCAGAAGGTCCCAAGGAAATGGAAGCGACGTTGGTTAGCAGCGTTACAACATTGGCCTGCTCGGATGTGATGAACGTAGGACACGGAGCAGCGCTGCCATCATTGACAATACTAACGCCACCATCTATAGCAATACTGGCCTCGTCCCCACTCAAGAATCTGGCACGCTCATCACGTGGACCATCTTGAGGTCTGCTCAAGTCCTCGATACTCGCAGACACAAATTTGACGTGGCCTCTTTTGAATGAGGTATCAAATTTAACATCGTAGACATCACCAGAACTTGTGTGATCTAGCCGAGCATGTTCTATAGATTCACTGTCGTTGCTTAGTGGAAATAAATTACCCAAGCTGCGTCGTTTGTTTTTCTGACTTGACACTCGGCCATAGGCCAAGCGTTCGCGCTTCTTAACTTCCTCTGTTGCGCTTCGCTTTTGCTTCCTTCCAAAATCCTCAGTGGATATTCCAGGGAGTACCACGTGGCTGGAATTTGCCATGACTTCGGTGGAAGGCGATAAACTCAGCTGCCGTGAGTACAAGAGTGGCGAGTCACTCACGTTCCCCGCACCTGTGTTTTGTTTCAGTGAAACCACAACAGCAACAGAAGTCGTGGGTATTGGAATATTATTAGATGATAAGCTTTGGTTACCATGATACATGTGAGAAGCAGGTACAAAGGTTGAGGTAATTCGTCGGTTGGTAGGGCTTCGGCTGCCAGCGTGCGTTACGCCAGAGCTGCAGTCACTATCAATCAAAGCTTTTCTAGCATTACGATAGTCCAAACCATCAAATGACCTCTTTATGTTACTAGAATTAGAAGGGCTTGATGGCCTGACAACGGCGTCATATAAATCAGCATCAGCAATAGCACCTCCTTCATAGGCAGAATCTCCATGACGTACTTGGGACACGAATTTATGTAAAGACGAATCGTCAGGACTGCAAGACAGGCTCAATTTGTTCGCAGTCTTATCACTTATGTCTTTGATATCCTCGAGAGCGTCAAGAGAGCGAGCCAACATTGCATTTGTTTCACCTAATCCAACCCATTTACTTTCTTGGTGTTCTGGAACAGATCGTTTTCTTCTCACATCTATGGGCCGCGACATATTAGCCGGAGCAACCACGCTTTTACTACGAAGAAAACTCGGTTGTACTTCCAACTCAAGACCATACGAAGATGGCGCCTCAGATGTACCAGTTCTAGAGACGCAATCCTTATTTGAAGTTACCACGCTTGGACGAGGCCGATTCGACCCATGGGCGGACTGACTCAAATCCCTCCGATGTGCCGCATGAGAAAAGTCCTTAGTGAAATTTTCACGCGAAAATGGCCTGTCAGCGCCAACGGCAGGCATTTGATGGTGCAGACCAGCTCGACCATGAACGCCACCGGTAGTTACAGATGGCTTTACAGCGGCTAATTCGCTTACATTTACCGACCTAGGACCATGCATGGTGGATACGAATGAAGGGACTTTTCCACATGCTTGTTCACCAGAAGAACCACTGGAACGCTTCTGTTCAGTAACTGACAGTCGAGTTCTCTTATCAGATACCTGAGGTCCTTGGCCAGATGCTGATTTAGGAGGAGCGTCCAATTTTCGGTTAACCAATACTTTTGCACTGCTCTTGGCATGTTGCCGGTCCTGAATGGATTCTCGAGTCCGATCAGTCAATACTTTAGCACTGTTACTGGTATGCTGCCGGTCATGGAGGGACTCTCTACCTCGATTTTCCAATACTTTTGCGCTGTTACTGGTATGCTGCCGGTCTTGAAGGGACTCTCTAGTCCGATTTTCTAATACTTTTGTACTATTACTTGCATGCTGTCGATCTTGAAGGGACTCTCTAGTCCGATTTTCCAATACCGGTGTACTACTACTGGCATGCTGTCGGTCTTGAAGGGACTCCCTTGGAAGATTTCTACCCACAATAGGTGGTGGAAGTCGAAGGGACTTGGCAACCTCTGGTCCGCCACACACAGTTGCTGCTCGCTGCAGACCAAAGGACGCCCTGTGAATCCCTGGTCGTGGCGCCGCATGAGGAAGCAGATAGTGACCTTGGGTAGGTCTACTAGCAGGAGCAGGGGCCCCACGAGCCATAATTGGAGCTCTAGGGGCGCAAGCGTGACTTCCAAGAGGAGCACTGGCATAATTACAAAGCGGTGTTCTCAAGACCTGCGGAGGAGCTCCCCGAGGTGAGGGTACGCCTATGGCCCGACAAGGGGGTACGGTTGAGGGCGCCGCCCCTCGCATGTCAGGCTTGGCTACAAAAGTGACGGGCAGGGACGCCTGACGGTGGGCTGGCCTGGCAGGCGACACTGGGTGGCCGAATTGAAGTGCAGAGTGGTGGGGATGGTGATACGCGTGAAAGTGGTGATGAGGGACAGCAGTAGTGATGGTGGTGGTAGGTTGGGTGCTTGGTTGAGAGGATGGTACAACTGAAATAAATTTAAGTAAAACTTAAAGGTAAAATGTTTCCCGGAGACAAAGGGCGAGGGATGAATAACTGAAATAAATTTAATTAAATTTCGAATAAGAAATATCAACAGGGAGGTCGAGATGTGCAGAGATCCCAGCTAAAAATAAGAATACGCCAAATATGTAGATTCTAGGTTATTATTATTATTATATTAAGTAGTTAAAGCCTTCGTCTCCAAAACAATGGCGATCTCACAGAGGAAGAAGCAAGGGACATATAATATGATGCTAGGAACAAGGGGAACCCATGCACGAAAGTGTTCTCACACAGGATTAACGCGCATGGGAACAGCAAGTCAGGAAAGAAGAAGAGCAGAATAAAGCGTGAGCAAGTAGGAGTATGAAAATGGAAGGGCAGCACAGTGGGCACGAAAGATCGACGTCCCGAAGGTCTAGCTAATAGCTAAGGTAACCTGCACGAGCCCCTGGGGTCGCCACGCCCCATAACATAGGATGGGCGAACTTATCTAACCTAACCCTATGGCCCATCCTATGCCCCCTGAGGAGGGGTGTAGATTCTAGGCCAGGGTATCATGTACACAATATATATTTATTATATATACCTTACAGATATCCATTACTGGTAGACATTATTGCAATCACTGATCAGATGCCACAGGCATTCCTACACAAAAGAAAAAGGTGCAAACTCCAAAGAGCACATTTTCAAAGAGAGTAAATCACGACCATGACAAATCACAAAGCCATCTTAATTTTCAATAGGTTTGGCTAATCCTTTCACAGGCGGCTGAAAATGCTTTCATAAGATTACTTAGATTAGCATTATGGAAGTTATCCTACATTATCTCTTGCCTGGTAACAAGTTAAGTTGGTAGATATTAAGCAAAGGGGGAGAAACTAATCAACTGGGAAAGACAAAAAATGCTAAAATTAAAAATATGATATGGCTAGCAGTCACGAAATTAACTCACTAGGCAGTTTTAACATAATTGTCAAGAGCATGAAGTTTACAACTCCACAGTGTTAACAACCTCCGGTCAACCGCATCTATACACTCCTCTAGGCCCTAAGCAGCATGAACTAGACCAGATATTGTAATGACATGGGAATTTCCCAGCCCACGACCCACGAAATCCGTACTGGAAACAAAGGTCAATGCAACAGACGTCTGAGACTGAAACTCAATATAACACCACCAAGTAAGAACGGATACGGTACAGAGACAATGTGAAAACTGTAGATCCTGGCAACTACTCCGCAAGCTGTAGCTAGTGCATATGGATCTTCTAGTTGGGGGTGTGCAGCACAGACAACTTTATTGCTAATGTACACAGATCACATTTTGCAAATTTATAAGAACTTTTTCAACAGCTATGATACAATATTATCAGAATTTCATGCTATTAAAACATGTTTTTGACAATTGCAAAAAAGTTTTACTGAGAAGAAATACTTAGCTACTAGCTACTTAAGAGATGCAAAATTTACCACCCTATGGATGCCCAATTTTCCCCACTTCACAGTAAGTGTTCAGTCATCGTGAAGCCGCTGCTCGAAATATTTAATCGGTCTCTAAGAACAGGAGAAGTTCCGCAGGATTGGAAACTAGCTAACGTGATACCGATACATAAGAAGGGGGATAAG
>LQNS02277100.1:8094420-8112840 GCA_001587735.2 Parhyale hawaiensis
ATTCTACTAACATAATGGCAATAGCTCATAGAGGATCGGGGTGTAAATCCCGGTGTCTTTTTGGGAATGGGCCTTTTGGTTCGTCTACTGCCGCCTATCTAATCTAATCTAATCTAATCTAACATAATGGCAATAGCTCATAGAGGATCGGGGTGTAAATCCCGGTGTCTTTTTGGGAATGGGCCTTTTGGTTCGTCTACTGCCGCCTATCTAATCTAATCTAATCTAGATCAGCAGACTTTGTCCATTCCATCCAAAACCTGTTATGTTGGGTGGTAGGTAATGTAACGTCAACTCTACCACATATCCCAACTAGATCAATCTGAGAGCGCATACCTCCGCCAAGCAAGGCAACAGTAACGAAAAATTCAAATTGGCTCTGAAACCATGATTTTCTTTGTATCAACATCAAAATCTATTCATTTTCGCCTTATGATGGTATTGACAATTTCTGCAATTTTCTTGCAGAGCTGTAAAAAACTTTTTGAGTTATGTTGCTAACAAGGGTTATGAGAAACATAAGTCAAGCACACAAACAGACCAATCGATCTGCACTAAAATTTAATCATCAACCATATGTCTTTTAACGTTACAAACAACTCCTGTAAATTTTATAAAGATCCATCCATAACTTTCTGAGTTATTGTGCTAACAAGCAGAAAACCAAAGAGAGCAACAAACAATAGGAACAAAAAACAGATCATCACAAAAATTTGGCCATTTACTCTTCATAATAAGCCGAACAACTCATTTAAATTGCATAAAAATCTGTCCATAACTTTTTGAGTTATGGCACTAAGAAAAAATAGGCAGACAAACAAATCAACGGATTTCCACCAAAAGCTATTAATCTGTTAATGTTCAAGGGCCTAACAATCACTGTAAATTTCGTATAGATCCATTCATAACGTTTGAGTTATCTGGTTGACAGATAGACAGACAAACACGGCAAAAAACATAACCTCCTTGGCGGAGGTACCGGTAATTATGAAATTCACATACACTGGTTTATGCTACAGATAAATGCCTGCTGGCCCCAGGGGAGGGTACGGCGAGATGACAGTTGACAACAGAAGCAAGGCATCCAAGACGGAAGGCTCATGCAACAACCGTGACCCTCAACCCAGCCTGTTTTTGGTTAGAGTCAGTACCTCCCCCCCAAATAAGAGGTAAAACTGTAAGCCAGGAAATAACAGAAATGCCAGCACAGGAGAACGACGCATACGAGAAAGAAGAGGAAAATCATACAATAATGATTATCATACGTACAAAAAAGGAAGAAACCAAAGTAGTCATGGAAAAACAGATGTACCAAAAGCCAAGGTAAGGGTTACCTACGTGACCCCTACTCCACAGGGGATCTACTCCTTCAAACCAAGGATGCACAAATGTGACTAAACTAACCCTAGGCTTTGCTATTACTCCTATCACAGCAAACTTCAAAACTATTATGAACGATATATTGAGCGAGATATTTATAGCAGCTAATATAGGTAGCTATCTACCTAAAATGCATAGGGAAAGACTTTATACCGGCAGATTTGGTACATGCCATTGAAAAACGGCTCCATTCCACGATCATTATCTCGAAAAAGCCGAATGTTTTCGAGATGTAGCTATACGCATACCGTATGTTGTTGAGAAAACCATCACACATGAATCTTCCTGCATCTACTTATGTACTGTAGTTAAGCCTATCTATGCAAGAGCTTATAATGAGATAGGAGGAAAGAGACTTGATACTCCATTCAAGGATGCAGGAAAAAAACATGCAGCACCTTTAAATAGCACTACAATGCACAGTAACGGAGCATAAAAAGCAAGTGGAATGGAAAAGAATTCAAACTAGAAGAGAAGAATATGACAGAAGAGAAACTGAAGAAAGATTAATGGGAAATTTTAAAAGGTAAGAAAAAGTAGACATAAAAACAAAGAAGACAGGAAAGCATATCACCAGCTACAGAACAAAGCTCAAAAAATTCCCTATAATTTTGACACAAATTTGTTACATTCAACTTTGAAACAAGCAGTAGGTAACTGACAATATGGTACATAACATTCACTGCAGGTTGCAAATTCACGGCAAGCTATGCTTGCATCGCCCGGAGCTTGCATCACTTCACCAGAAAGAATTGCAAGTGAAGTTTCTCGCCATTAGATTTTTAACACATTAATTGAAGCAATCTAGCCGTAATATTGTTTACCCCGCAGCTAAGTGAGGCAATACCGCCACTGAATTTTTAACCAATTAAGTGATGTAATATTACGGTTTGCTACATTGTTTATTCAGTTGAGGACATAGGGCCATAATCGTGGTCCAAATGCTAGTCGGAATATGTATTTTTTCACATTTTAAGTACACTTCTCACATTGCCTGGAATTATGTTGTGCGCCCAAAAGATTAGCTAAACAAAGTTATTTTTTCCGGGTTATTTCAATTTGGCAGGAATAACCTCTATGTAGTATATACTGTATATAGCCTATACGTAATAACTACTACCTCGCGTACCCTTCGAGTAAGGACTTTCGAGCATGCTGGCAGGAGCTTCAGAACTGGCTCCATACTTGCCCATCCCCCAACATCATCCGTTAGATCTCATGCAGAGCAATGCAAGCGTATTGTAAAAGATGAAAATTTCAAAATTTTAGGTTCAGGCAAATCCTCTTTAGACTTACGTATTTTAGAATCGCTGTTCATTTTTAAGCTAAAACCGAAATTAAACGACCTGCAGTCGTCTCATCCACTCCAGATAGTAATTGGTTAAGTTCTTATCGTTNNNTTACGACTGTGTGCTTATAGCTATGTTGATTTTTATGCATTTGAATTGATTCCAGATTGCTGATGATGGCCGAAGAGCCGAAACGTTCATTTTTAATATAGACTAGCTTATCAGTAAATATGCTTTTTAGATCATTAGTTTTCGCCTTAATTTTTATTTTAAAACTCTGCAAAGCAATACAACCTAATATCATTAACTACTAGACAGATATACTGAGGTCAGTCCATTAATTGTTTATTGCAGAAGAAAACCGTCACAATTTCCAGTATTAGATCAGTTTACACAATGGACTATAAGTTAATAATTTCACCATTATCATTCCTGAAACGAATGGAAAACTGTTGCAACTTGCAACTAGAATCCTCACAGAAACCCACAGCCCGCGAATAGCACAAGCTCATGCAACAACACTGACATGCACTGCACCCTTTGCCTTCACTGACATCGTGCCTGGGGGAAAAGTGCGGACACACACAATACTGTCCCCAATACAGCTCTTGCTTTGGTATCACGACAGAGGGCTTTAATGAGAGTCGTCACGGGAAGAAACCACCAGCAGCATAACACAACTTCCCAGTCATGGGTCTAAGAGGCACTGAGCCCCAAACATTGTAGCACAGTGTGGACCCACGAGTAGAGGGCAGCACTCTCGCCAACGCAGCACAAAGTTTGCTTTGCTTCGGTTGGTTATAAATATGTACGGTACGTTGCATTCACAGCAGCACCAACATGCGCAAAGATGACGCATTGAAAGCGAGAAGAACTCTCAACACAAAAAGCCAGGAAGAGCGTTGTAAACTTGACAGAACACAAAACATTATCTGACACTGATGGAATAAATTCTGATTAATAAAAATCAGTAATAAGAGTACCTATCTAAATGAATGAAGAGCAACACAATAGAACTCACATTGTATTTTTTTAGTGCCTAATGTGAGACAGAACATTACACTTAGTCATTTACATGTTGTAGCTACAAAATTTATAGCTACAGGACAGTGAGCACTCACCACATGTGAAATGGCAAGTCTGTGTTTACGACGTTTGCGCCAGGTACCAAATACCTAGTTTTTATAGCACAACGTAATTATGAAACACCTAGTACTTATCTAGCTCCTCATCAGAGATCACTCTAGGTGCAGTTAACGTTTGCATTGGGCATTTAGGTCCCGTATGTACACTTACATTGGAACACTACTCAGCACTCACCTGACCCAGGCGTGGCAAGAACAAACTCACCTGACGTAGGTGTCTCCTGTAGGAACTCACATAACGCACATGTGGCATGAACAAACTCACCTAATGCGGGAGTGGTACAAACAAACTCACCTGATGCGGGAGTGGTACAAACACTCACCTGATGCGGGAGTGGTACAAACAAACTCACCTAATGCGGGAGTGGTACAAACAAACTCACCTGATGCGGGAGTGGTACAAACAAACTCACCTGACGTGGGCGTCGTATGAAGACTCCTATTGCGAGTACCACCAGTCGCATTGTTGTTATTGTTGTTGCTGTGTGGCAGGTTGTTGTTGTGGTTGGGGGTAGTTGCGCCGTTTGTTCTGGCAGCAGCAGGGGTAACAGGGCTGGTGGAGGGCTTGGGGATGGTTGGGGAGGCCACTGGACGATGGAAACCGTCCAGTTTGGCCGTCAGTGTCGGTAGTGAAGCACCTGTCGGCATAATGCAGTTAACTGAAATCGAGAGATGCAGAAAACCAGAAATGCCGGAAGAAGATGAATCAGTGAGCGGTTTAAGCATCGTTCGCCGTGCTAACAACAATTTACAATGGAAGGGACATACATTCTTCTGACCAGAGAAACAAAGAACGAATACACGTGGGTGTTCTCATGCTGCATTAGTACGGCAAATATGAGAAAGAAAAGGAAGTACAAAACAACAAATATTAGTAGGAGCAGGTAGCTATGAAGATGGGAAGAAGCCAAGTTGGCAGAAAAAAAAAGCTGCCTCGAAATCCTAGGTAGGATTAAGATTACGGTACCTTTCAAGGATAAACTACGGAAATCTCAAGTCCAATAAAAAATTGATAGGAATATTATGGGAAAAAAACTAAGTAGATAGCTAGTGGCTTTTGCAATACATAGTGGGAATCATGTAGTAAATAGCTACCTACTTCATCTACATTTTACAGCTGGATTTTTATAGATTTTCGTGGGCCTTCACGAGTTAATACATCTCAGTATCTTCTTGATCAGGCTTGTTGACTCGTGATGTATGACTACATGTTCAAAGAATCATGCTAAGGTGACAAACACAGCACTTAGATATAAGAGTGAAGGAAGTACTCTCAGGTAGCCAAGCCCCATTTTTTCTAAGAAGCTATTTAGATTTGTACAATAAAGTTTTACAGTAATGGGTCAACCTAGTCACTTGTTATTGTGTGACAATTCTTTCAATCTAGAAGTGAATTTCAAGCCTGGTCACATGATAGCCTTTCAATCCACATGTGAATTTATCACAATATAAAGATTTTGTTGTATCTTTGTAAAAACAACTGTCTATCAGATGACTTACTAAAATGTTAGTTATGTCAAATTTTTTGGAAAATATTACGAGCAAAGTTTCAGATATCTCAAAAGTTGGTGCCGTTACCGTGCCTCCGGTGTTATGCATCACAAGCGTTTGTTTGTTCATTGGTTGCTAAGTAGTTCTTCTGCTTATTTAATGTGTCATTGTTTGCTAAATGGTGTTTTTCTGTTTATTTGATGTTTTCTATATTCTTTTCAGCTTTGGAAACTGAAAACTATTGATCTATTATTAAACATTATATTCAGCTTCTATTATATAGCCTATTACTCCTCTATTCGGTGCATCATCACGGTATGGACCAGGTGAGTAAGGTTGCCTAAACTAGGCACTAGAGGTCATACAGGTCTTAAATCTGGTTTGTAAGTATGAGTTGAATTCTTGTGGTTCTGGTAAGTATCTGTTGGTGTTGGTTTGTGATTGGTTCTTGGTATTGAGTGGATGTTAGCTGTTGGATTATGGTTCTTCCTTCAAGTTCAAATCACTGTTCCTATCTCTTCATGGTGTCATATGGGGTAAGTCGTCACTGTACAAAGCTTGATGTTGCTTTTGCTCTTAAGTGTTGCGGTCTTGTTATTTTCATTTTGCTTTATTTTGAATTGTCTTATTTTGCTGCAATATTATTCTATGTTCAATTTTCATTTACTTTATTTTGAGTTGTCTTATTTTGCTGCATTATATTATGTTCATTCTCATTTTTGCTTGTAATATGTTGTGTCATTATGTTACGCTTGTTTTTGTTAGGAGTTATTATTTATTTTCAGTTTGATTTGTGCATTTAATTAGGTTTTGTTCAAGCTTACTAGCATGTTAAGTTTAGTAAGTTCATGGTCACAAGGGTGCGCACGGCTACCTATGCTTTAAGGTACTTATTATGCTCATTGTTCTATTTCAGCTGCGCCGTTCCACCCATGCTCATTTAGCCTTTGCTTCAACCCTTATCTCATTCCATACTTCTGCTTTTACTTCAACCTTTTCCTCATTCCTTATTTTGCCTTATTCAGGTTATATTACTCTCATTTTCATCCCCATTCTTACCTTTTTTTTTGTTTCCTGATCTCAAGTGTTTCATTGATTCTTACTTTGTTCATTGTCCTAAACTTTTCTTATCCCATTTCCCATCTTAGTTTCCCTGTCTTATTGTATAGACTTATTTTCATTTTAGTCCTGAATCTTGTTACTTTTATATACAGTGATTTAGTTCAACTTTTTTACCTGTCATTCATTTGTTCTTTACGCAAAAAATTTATTTTATTTCACTTTTTCTATCCTCTGGATCCAAAACAAGCTCATTTTCCGACCCCGCAACAGTGCGAATAATAACTCGGCAAGCTGTGCACTTTTCTATTGCTTGAACGCAAATAGCAACAAAGTCGGACAATGATTAGTACTTATGCGTGGTCTCTGGATCCCTGAAATTTAGGGTAATCTTGTAAGTGCTCAGGGTAATACGCGAACCTGAGCCGCCAAGCGTCGCAATCACGGCAGTGAGTGTATCAATGTGCTGGAGAGCAAATGCCTAGTGCTCATGCTCCATCGTCGAAATCGTGCAGACTGTTTCGACAGTGTTGAGCATGAAGCACTGCGAACTTCAGTGAAAGGCGAAGATGTGGAACAGGACACCTGTCGGGGTGCACAGAGAGTGTGGAAGTGGTAAGCAAAAACCGGCCCAGTAAACTGTAGAGTGAACCTAAATTTAGCCGTCAAACACGGTGTCAATCTGAAGCTGAAGACTAGGGAACGAGTCAGATATTTCTTGAAGAAGCACGGAGTCTGTTTAGTTGGGCAAGTGCTTGTTGCAGGAGTTGAAGACAGAGCCGGATGAAAATTTGTTTTGCTTGTACCCATTCGCCACTATTGTCCCTTGTTCAACATACCTACGTATATTGGCCTCATGGTTGAAAGATTCAGTAGAAAATGAGTTACAAGTCAGAAGTTTTATTTTGGGTGCAAGGAGTCACAATCGGTCACTGGCATGTTCCAGAAATCTGAGCTGGGCTCTGGACCATCGACTTCAGAACTTCAGAGTACTAGGTCTGGGTATGTTACGCTAGGAACGCATGATTCGTGGCAGACATAATTTAATTACTGTAGCAGGCATTCAGCTCGCACGTTGTTCATGCTACCGACTTGCACTGTGTAACTGGGATAGCAAACGTGCGAGCTGAACGTCCACTAGTAAGTCGAGCATCCGACAGCATTGTATCGTTTGAGCATTATTCTGCTCTACGTACCTGGAGGCGGAAGGTGTTTACTTTGAGGAGGCACAATGAGGGGAACTGTAAGTAGGACATTTTTGAGTTTGCCGCTGTTTGCCCTGAGTAGAGATGGTAACTGCACAGTGGCCTCTCCAATGATGGTGTCTCTTACCAGGGTGTGGTGGTCACTCACACGCAGCACAAGGCACGATTCTGCGGTCGCTAAGCTGCGGCACAGGAAAAGAACTTGCTGTAGATCATAAATACGGTACTGTCTACTTCTCTAAATAGACTGGATGAAAGAAAACGCAACAAATGGATTAAACTACATTGCATATATCTATAGGTGTTTGCAGAATGTATGGTTTATTAATTCCATAAATCAGTGACTCATATGTATGACATCAGATAGCAAAAAGTATTGAATACTACTTTCTACGACAATAAATGAAGCTATAGGCACCAAATCACAATATTACTTAGGTACTGTACACTATATAAATAGGCCTATTAGAATTATTATCCTTTGGTAAATTATAAAATTAAGATGAAGTCGACATGAACTAATATAAAACTTTGACGTTTCGGAAGCATCCACCACCCACACCGCTCCTGTCAGGTGTTATCTACCGTTTCAAATGCAGAGGATGCAACGCCTCGTACATTGGTAGCACCGGACAACATTTCAAAGCTCGCATTGACCAACATTTAGGTGTNCACAGTGGCCTCTCCAATGATGGTGTCTCTTACCAGGGTGTGGTGGTCACTCACACGCAGCACAAGGCACGATTCTGCGGTCGCTAAGCTGCGGCACAGGAAAAGAACTTGCTGTAGATCATAAATACAGTCTACTTCTCTAATTAGTCTGGACGAAAGAAAACGCAACAAATGGATTAAACTACATTGGATACAACTATAGGTCTTCGCAGAATGTATGGTTTATCAATTCCATGAATCAGTGACCCATATGTATGACATCAGATAGCAAAAGGTATTGAATACTACTTGCTACGACAATGAATGAAGCTATAGGCACCAAATCACATTATTACATAGGTACTGTACACCATATAAATAGGCCTATTAGGCTAAACTCAAAGTGGGTCTTCACTCTGCTGATGGATGTTTTCCTCTGCATGACGTTTACACCCTAAAGTCTTGGCTATTGTGCTGATGAAAACTTTACCTCAAAAAATCCATCAGAAGACAAGTAGCTATTCATCCCACAACTCACTTCAGGATATAGCTACCAATAAGTCCAGAGCCTTTTACAAATACCAGTCTATCAATACCATATGATATAAAGGATGTGCCCTTCTCACAAGTGCATCGCAAGCAGCAAAGGTGACTATTATATTATACTAGATGTTTAAGCCTCCCTGATACAACTATGGTGATTCAAGAGAGAAAAAGGAAGAGACACATGGTATGACGACAGAAATGCGGAACCCATGCACGAAGGTGGGCAAACACGCAGGAGAACAGCAAGTTGGGAAAGAAGAGGGGGAACAGATGAAAGTAAGATCAGTAAGAGTATGAAATGAGGAAGGAAACAAAGTGGGCACCAAAGACAGACGGCCCAAAGCCCTAGCCACCAGCTAACGTAACCTATAGAGTTCCCCTGGGACGCTGCTCTCTATGCCATAAGATGGGCGAACCTAACCCTATGGTATATGGCCATACTAAAGGTGAATACTTTTGCACCTCACTAATTGGATACTGGAACTAGCTACACTATACGAAGTGCCACACAAGGGACTGATTGAGGCTGTCAGTGAGTAGCTTTGCAAATATGTCTCTACTACATTATAACTACCTATTCAAGAGATTATGCTGCATTACTGCTTTGTTTCTCAATTAGCCAACAGCAATGAGCTCACAATAGCTATTATGATAGACAATCCCGTTGATATGGTGTGGTAAAAAATCAAGAGGAGGAAAGCATCCAGCCTGGTGAGAATTGGGTTAGGGTCGTACAATGTTGTTTTTATAATCACTAACTCCTGTTGGTATACCGTATTAGCTAGCTCTTATATACGGTACCTAGCTTCCTATAGCCCAGCTGCGCAACTCACATCCTGGCCAGACATAGTACCGTAGGTAAGTATCACTTAAGATGGTAATAGTAAGGTTGATGTGCCACAAGTTGATAGCTATGTAAATCAACACAGTACGTAGGCCCTATGTCGAGTTCATCAAATTAGATAAGTTGCAAAGCTGAATATACATCATGAAAATGGACAGGTTAACACATTAAATTTGTTTAGGCCTACCATAGATTACCATGTTGAACAAACAGCTAGGAAGTAGGCCTACCTATGGTACCGTACGTACCATAAGGTTACCTAGCAGCAACCTGGATAATAGTGGAGCCATATACAGTATACTGAGAATAAGATACAAACTCACATTGTGTGGGTCTCCTGCCACTTGGGTTTGGCACTGCTCTTGACGCATTGTGTTTTCTTCTGCTGGACGCCATCAACAAGCACCTCGACATAAGCAGATGGCTTAGAGAGCAACCCGCTGACTGTGGTGAGGTCGGCACTACTTACTNTTCCCGTGCCGCTCGACGCTTATATAAGGACCCCATAGCGCACCGTGGTCAATCGCCCTCTAGGTCCCACACTGCTAACACCATCACGTTTTAGGTCTTCTTAAATAAAAAATTTTGTTGTTAGGTATAGCTACATCCTTAGAAGGTTTTATTAGATTTTTGAAAATGGAAGGATGCTTCCGAAACGTCAAAGTTTTATACTAGGCCTATTAGGCTAAACTCATAGTGGGTCTTCACTCTGCTGATGGATGTTTTCCTCTGCATGACGTTTACACCCTAAAGTCTTGGCTATTGTGCTGATGAAAACTTTACCTCAAAAAGTCCATCAGAAGACAAGTAGCTATTCATCCCATAACTCACTTCAGGATATAGCTACCATTAAGTCCAGAGCCTTTTACAAATACCAGTCTATCAATACCATATGATATAAAGGATGTGCCCTTCTCACAAGTGCATCGCAAGCAGCAAAGGTGATTATTATATTATACTAGATGTTTAAGCCTCCCTGACACAACTATGGTGATTCAAGAGAGGAAAAGCAAGAGACACATGGTATGACGACAGAAATGCGGAACCCATGCACGAAGGTGGGCAAAGACGCAGGAGAACAGCAAGTTGGGAAAGAAGAGGAGGAACAGATGAAAGTAAGATCAGTAAGAGTATGAAATCAGGAAGGAAACAAAGTGGGCACCAAAGACAGACGGCCCAAAGCACTAGCCACCAGCTAACGTAATCTATAGAGTTCCCCTGGGGCGCTGCTCTCTATACCATAAGACGGGCGAACCTAACAGACCTAACCCTATGGCCTATGGCCCCACTAAAGGTGAATAACTTGGCACCTCACTAATTGGATACTAGAACTAGCTACACTAAACGAAGTGTCACACCAGGGACTGATTGAGGCTGTCAGTGAGTAGCTAGCTTTGCAAATATGTCTACTACATTATAACTACCTATTCAAGAGATAATGCTGCATTACTGCTTTGTTTCTCAATTAGCTAACAGCAAAAAGTTCACAATAGCTATTATGATAGACAATCCCGTTCTATAGCAGAGCTGCGCAACTCACATCCTGGCCAGACATAGTACCGTAGGTAAGTATCACTCAAGATTGTAATAGTAAGGTTGATGTGCCACAAGTTGATAGCTATGTTAATCAACAAAGTACGTAGGCCCTATGACGAGTTCATCAAATTAGACAAGTTGCAAAGCTGAATATACCTACATCATGAAAATGGACAGGTTAACACATTAAATTTGTTTAGGCCTACCATAGATTACCATGTTGAACAAACAGCTAGGAAGTAGGCTTACCTATGGTACCGTAAGTACCATAAGGTTAGCAGCAACCTGGATAATAGTGGAGCCATATATAGGTACTGAGAATAAGATACAAACTCACATTGTGTGGGTTTCCTGCCACTTGGGTTTGGCACTGCTCTTGACGCATTGTGTTTTCTTCTGCTGGACGCCATCAACAAGCACCTCGACATAAGCAGATGGCTTAGAGAGCAACCCGCTGACTGTGGTGAGGTCGGCACTACTTACTGTAATTGGGTAAATTTTCATCAAGTTAGAAATGGTAGCTCTTAAAACATACCGGTCTAAGATTATCCAAAATGTTGCAATATTTTTGCAGAGATGAACGTGGGCAGAGTAGGTATCTCTGTCAGACAGCACTGAGACTCAAGGCATCGGTACCATGGTCGGCAGACGCCTATCTAGGAGGGTGTTCCGAGTCACAACACTCAACGTTGACAAAGGTATTGTGGAGAGTAATTTTTCTTACACTTAGTCAAAATCATGAAGTCCTGCTTGTTATAGTATAGGCATAAGCTCATGACTTAACCAATTCCAAGTCTTCCCAAGCCCTTACAGGTACTTATAAGTGGTGGGACTTAGTATAGTCTAATTGCCAAGTCCTTTACCGTAAGGTAATAAGAGCAGGACTTAGTCAAATTTCCAAAGTTCTTTACCTGATGGGTAGAAAACAGAACTGGATTTTTTTCAAATGACGTCATAGGCCGGCAGGTCTGCCTCTATATAAGCCCTGGCCTCCCTACACTCTTCACTATAATTACGAGCAAATATCTCCTTAGAACAAAATCACTAAATGAATGAGCTTTGGGCTCTAATAAACTCCAGAGGTAGGTACTCTGCCTATGTTCACCACAGCAAAAATATCATTGCAACATTCTGGATATTTGCAGTGGCTCACTCCAGCAAAGTACCTCTATCGGAAAGCACGACCTACTCACGGCGAAGCAGGGAGGGAGGGGTTTTGTGATTCCTTGAACTGGGAGACCAGTGCTCAAAATAGGTCAAATACATCAACCGAAGTAAACCAGAGCTCAGGGGATCCCCATCCAGCTCAAAGCCAAGGGAGACCTCCACACCTCCACCTAGGAGATGAGGCTAGTCCCTTAAGAACTCCAAAGGTTCCTCCTCTGACCGTAGAATGGAAGAGTCCAAGACCCGCAAAGGTCTTCTTACCCCTGAATCACTTGCTTAACTGGCGACTAAGCCCGTTCAATTAGCTTAAAATCCTTAGGAAATGGAAACTATAGCCTATGCTAGCTAACCTTAAAAGGCTTGCGAACTGGAGGGGGTTCCCTACGGTGAGACTATACAAGGGGGGGAAACATGGAACACGTGCCTTACTGATCCACCTCCCAAACTCCAAAGAAAACAACCATGTCACGGATTCTTGGCACTCAGCCTAGTCTAAGCGGGAAAGGACGAAGTTATACCTAAGATTCAAGGGCCCTCATAATCGCAAATGTTCCATCTAATACCAGGCTCGGCCTCCATCTTCAACCAGGCTGCAAGCAGATTAAAGGCCCCAACACGCCTTTAACTGTGGCCATACATCCAAAAAGAGCTCATCCAATCTGAAAAGCTTAAGACTATTTAGGCTTCGACTCGCTCCAGACCTCTGGTCTTACCAAGGTCCTGGCTACATCATCCGTCGTACTCTAGGTTAAGACCTCTAAGCTTAATGACAAACATTCTAATAGGTAGCTATTCCTCTGCAGAAATTATGATGCCATTGAGTATAAACTTCGTAGCAAAGTATCCTCTTGATCCACTTCTGAAAATTCTTCTCGTAGTCTGAGAGATGTAATGTATGGATGCTAACCCTAACTTAATAGAACGTAGACCCCTGCCGTTTCTCGGAATGGCCCCCCAAGAGACAAACTTCCCCCTAGGATCACGGAGGAGATCCTGTACGAACATAGGAATCTTGCCCTAGTAAGGAAAACCTCAGGACTCTGACCTATTCCACTCCTGTGTCTCTAAAGGTAAAAGGTAAGTCCACCATACTGCGTTCCATTTGGGACCAATGCTTGCATTGGTATCTGCTGCAGATTATATTATTAATAACAGAGTAGATAAATAGCCAAGCATAATTCGGCGATGTGATAGAGACTGTTGTTCCAAGCCTGAAAAGAGGTTTTCTGTTATTCAAGGTTAGTACCATACTTCAAAGCTGGATATGAAGGACCTTAAGGGCCCTGGATAGTCGTTGATATCACAATTGTGCCTCAGATGTAGCCCAACAGGCTCTCAGGGAGTACGTATCCTGCTGCAGTTGACCCTGATCATCTAGAGCTCTGGAGCTAGTGGCGGAAGACTCCCTGTTCACTGGACACAAGGAAAACGTCGGGCAGCCATCGGGCGGATGTGTTCTAATTTGAGAGATAAAATTAAGAGACATGTTGCCAAGCTAAATGACAATGGCCTAATTAGGCTATCTGGATTCTTTCATCTGTCTGGGCCTAGGTACCCTACTGGCTAGGTTCATGAGGAAGTTTCCAGCTGCAATCTCAAGCAACTTGTCTCATCCAGCCGTCCTACCCAGATATAAAAGGTAGCCAACATTGACAAGGGCTTCCGTAATCTGGCTATTTATGTCGCTGTACTCAGTGATAAATTCAGTATGGTACAAACAATAGTCAGCGTGCACCACGCCGCACAAGACTCCCTGAAAAGTCATCAACAAAGCCGAAAAGTTGGAATATCATACTTTCAGGGCTATGCTCAACTCAACTTCCATCCAGATTTAAGAGTCTGGACCCGGAAGCATTTCCTAGCTCCTGCTCAGGAAGGCTCTTGACCCTGACCCGGTAGCCAACTGCAGGGTCTATTGTATAGCTAGGTATAAAATGGCTGGAGAAACCCAGGACTCGAAGTATTGCCCTCACCTCTTGTAGGGATCCCTGTAAATAAGGGCTAAACTAAAGCTAAGCTTA
The DNA here is from genome assembly GCA_001587735.2 of Parhyale hawaiensis. Taxonomy (NCBI): domain Eukaryota; kingdom Metazoa; phylum Arthropoda; class Malacostraca; order Amphipoda; family Hyalidae; genus Parhyale; species Parhyale hawaiensis. Next base: position 8,108,755 of record LQNS02277100.1, read on the forward strand.
ATTGAAGCTGGTCTAGGATCTTATCTCGCTTAGCTCCTGTGAAAAACTCTACTAGGAGGGTACCTGGCTAACAAGTGGGCTGCCGGTGCTCAGTCAGGACAATTTCCTAGTAAACGATCGTCTCAGAGACTTCTCACAAGCCGGGGCCCAGTAGCAAAGTTCAATCACCTTAGACACGAGATGGTTCGGAAGATACCTCCACACAAATCCAATCTCATCAAAGTATCGTACAGGCGGCTGACAGCAAGCTAACGGAAACCTGTCTCTAGCTAGGCACTTCTGTCGGTTCAACGCAAAACATAAGCGTGAGTGCAGGACTCAGTCAACGAGAGGACACACAACGCACGGAGCCTTAACATCCATGTATGAGAGCGTAAACTAGAATCGCCACGGTGTCACGCTCGTTCTACAAAGTAGATTGTAGAACATTGTTACAAGACTGAATTCCATAGCCTACTCCTACGGGAGGACCTTATCATAGAGCAAGGAGACAAGTAAGCCAAGTCCGAAGGTCCGAAACTCCGAAAGTCACTGAGGAAAAAGACTTGCATTTAATTTATCTGCCGATCTTAGCATCTCGATTTAGGCCAGAGGTCCACAGTCTAGCGGAGGCAGAAAAATCACCGGGACCGTAGTTTATTATTATATATTTAGTTTAACCTCCACAGCCGTAACTCAGGCATTTCAACAAAGAAACTACTTGTGTAGTAGGTATTCAAATACCGCATATTGGGTAGGAGCGGTAGCCACGTGCGCTACTACGGACAGAGAAACAAGGCGCAAAGTATACCTAGTAGGAGACACTTAAGTGGTTGATAGGCCTACCTTTTTTGTCCTTCCACACGAGAGAGACTAGAGATGTTCCGCTTATCAGGTCAGCTATCTTGATCGACAGCTCACCTCACGGAACAGAAAAAGGAAGGTAGAGAACCTTCCTAACTACAAAACTAACCTCATCAGCAGGAACTGCGGCCAGATGCTACATCCCCTGCGGAGAAGGCACTCCTGACCCTTGGGTGTGTAGTGCCCAAATATATTGTGGCAGGGAAAGGGCCCGCCAGAATATGCCCCTGAGGGCGCCGGGACCATAGTTCCAGAGGCGCTATCTCCTAAGCCTGGCAATGAAAGCTGGAGAACGTCCTACTGTTCAAGTTGCAAAGCGTTCTGAGGAGGAAAACTGGACTAGCAGGAAAGATTACTTACCAAAGGCCAGGATCAAAGCCCCGGCGACCCCGACGCTCTGCTCTCTACACCTGGAAGATTAGGCTAAGACTGAAGCAGGAAGACTAGGGCCTATTGGTCCGATCCCCGTAGGAGTCCGCGACACTGCCTTACAGAGGAGCACTTGGCTAAACACGAGCTGAGTGAAACTCAAGAAGCAAGAAACAACAGACTAAGGGAGGAAGCAGCTGATTCTCGCTGTCCGGCCCCTTATCTTGCAGCACTATTGCTCCTCTGGGGGCTCGAAATATATAAGCTCCTTAGAGAGGGTCATTCAGAACCAAGGTGGAACCGCCCGTCTCAGACCGGAGAAACCCTCGAGGCTCCGTATATAAGCCACAAGACTGTGGGGTAGAGAAGAGGGATCTACTTGTAGAAGGCGTTCTAACTGAAGCGCAGTCAACTGGGAGCAAACAGGGCATTAAAGAATTAAGATGGCCCAAGTCGGTGGTCAAACTGCTCTACCTTGTAGGAGACATCTCCTAAGTGACCACGGCAACCTCTGTATCGCTCCCCGAAGATACAATGAGGATAAAGGACTTACGACTGAGACTATCCGTAGAACTATTGGAGTCTGTCGAGAGGGAGAGAAGCTATCGTCATTCAACCCCCTTTCTGTAAATATTACGTAAGTCAGCCTCCAGGAACCAGCTCTTCAGGAGCTCAAGAAAGAAGCTGGTTATTAACGTTGTTGAAGATAATTCGATGCAGTAGCTACTCACCCCAAGGGCCACTCCTACCGGAAGTAGCTAACGCTCCTCCCGGGAACTGCCGAAGTAAAACTCAGTAGACTATCAGAACCCCTGATCCGATGGGTTCCGTCCGACCCGAGACATTGCGCTCAACCAGTCGGAGCCGCAGAAGCTGTAAGGCAACACCTAACATTTTAAACACTGGTTCCTAGTAAGCCTCGCTAAACTCACTGGAACTGCTGAAACTTACCAGAAACCAGCCCTGATCCTGAAGATCATGGTCGGATGACCAGAAAACGGACTCACCGAAGTATCTCCTACTCACTCCGCGAGGATGGGTTAAACCAGCTATAGTAGGAGGGCCAAAAGAAGACGAAGCCTCGGGATGAGGGGCAAGGTCCGGAGTACAAAGGAGATCACTGCAACGCAGAAAACTTGAACTTGAAAACGCAACGGAAGGAGGGCACTCTTACCATACACCTCTTTCCGGACCTTCAAGTTAGCCCCCGCTTTGCTACTGGAGTCAGGAACCAGCTCGAGTGCGGTAATACGGTACATACTGACCTTTTCAATAGGTAGGTCTAGGCACAGGTGGACATAAATTAGCTCCAAGATTGGCCTCTCTAGAATGGTATGTAAGAGGGCTACCGCACACTCCACAAAGGGCAGAAGGCCTGCAACGTCCTCTACCTTGGAGCCCAGGGGTTACTTCCTTTTCAGTAGAAGATCCCCATACGCACCTGGGCATAAGACCTCAAGTCGACAAAAAGCCAAAAGAAGCCCGAGCTCCTTTTGGAGCCCTCCGCCCTCTCTTGAGCCTAATGCGAGGCACCCAGATCAGGAGAGCGAGCTCCGCCGCCGGAATGGTCTGTCCATAAAGCGGCTCTCGGAGTATACAAGGCGCTTTAGGCAGAGGGCCCCAACAGAAAAATTGGTAGACCAGGATCAGGAAGAAAGGAACTGAGACCCAAAGGCTAACCTCGCCGTTGTCCCTGACGAGGACAAACCCAGATTCCAGCCATCCCAATTTTTCTGAGAAATCTATGTAAGGCAGAACAAAGATTTTAATGAATTGAAACTCTTGCTCAAGAAAGGGTCTCCAAGAGCTCTTAAACAAGTGATCACTAGTACTAAAGAGATTAAATTAGCACCATGAAATGTTTCAATTCCCCAGAGTCAAAAGACCTTACTTACGAAATTACCGCATAACCTAGTAGCTAACTGCTAATTATAAGCACGCTGACCAGGATAAATGAAGGAATCTTATGCTTGAAGATCCCCAACAGTTGTAGAACAGCTGCTTCACAGACGTAACCTTTTAATATCTGTAACCTAAATTGGCTTGCAGCAAGACTTAAAATACAAAATACAATCAGTTGAAAAATACTCTTTGAGTTCCACCTAGACCACAGATTCCTCTATCTTACTTTCCTCCTGCAACAGGTTAAGCCTAGAACAGGTTAAGACTAGAACATTACTTTACACCGCCTCTACGGGAGTGGGATCCAGCTCCAATTGAGATCCAGATCCCCCAAACAAAGGAGGTACCGGTACCAAACCACGAAAAAGGTTATTATGAGAGATATGATCTCTCTATTATCCGATATTACATAGGTACGTACGAAGTGCACATATTCAGAAACACTAGGTTTAGAACAACAGCTGACCAACTCCTCTAATGTCATGTTGTTGTTGTGACGTAGGGGGCGGCTCCGGAGGGGGTCGGGCGTGTGGCGGAAGGTACGAGAAGGAAGGCAGGGAACACAAGAAGTCAGTCACAGACAAAGGGCTGTCCCATAGAGAGGTAGGAAGGGGGGCGGTAGGGTGGGCGGGACACTCAAACAGGTGGTTTACGGTATGGGGGGCGCGATGGCACTCGGGGCAGAAGTCGGAATCCGCCAGTCCGATCCTATGGCGGTATGATATCAGGGCAGTGCAGAAACCTGAGCGCAACTGTGATAGAGTGGAACGGGCCGCACGAGAGAGGACCGCCTCGTTGGGCAAAATCTACGGCGGGGCATAGACCAAAACCTTGTTAGCGGGTAGGCGGTCTAGTGAGGCTTGCACGGCAGATCGGTGGAGGGAGGAAATTGCTGAGCGGTACTCTGGGGAAGGCATGATATTATCAGTAAGTAGGTGGTTGATGTCAGGTTGGAATTTGGTTGCTAAGTTG
>LQNS02277100.1:8134034-8161549 GCA_001587735.2 Parhyale hawaiensis
AAAAGACGAAAATTTGATAAAACCAAAGAGCATTTCCACAAATAAAGACCCATATATTCTGAATCAGTAATTTTCTACGAATCAAAATACATGAATATAATTTTGAAGTTCGAGTGGGGGATAAGACGAATATTAGCCAGAAAAAACCCTACTGTAAGGAGGATGTTTTCAGGGCTGTGAAGGCCTAGTTACCCTATTCAGGAGTGAGTGAGAAACAGACATGAATTACAAGAAATAGCTAGGCTACTAATGCTAATAATGGAACAAAATTGAATGAAAATAGAATAGATAGATAATATTACAATGAAAGATGCTGCGTACCTAACTATCTACAAATACATGAAATAGACTTGTTAAAACTACAATCATCATTGTATGAATTAGTTAGAGCACGGTATACACATCAGTGTAGCTAACAATATCAAAACATTTAATGGGGTCAGACAACTAGCCTAATGAAAATAGCAAATTGCCAAGAAAGTTGGCTCAAAACAGGCCTAGTTAGGCCTAGCCTCCTAGTTAGTAGCCTAGGATATATCGGGACTAAGATGTGCAAACAACCACACTAATCAACGAGAATTCGTAACATGCATAGGTTGTACCTTTCTTTTATTACTGAAGATATTGAAGCCACCATCGTCACGGGAAGCTCCTACTTCATCATATATAAATATATGAATATCGCACCACGGACACAATTCACTTCAGTATCACTTGTGATGATAAACTCACTCAGCACCAGTTAGAACAGACTAAACTATAAATTCTCGAAATCTCTGTTTTTGCTGAAGAATAAAGTCGCGCTCTTTTATATTCTGATCTTTTCCCAGTCGTATTAAACTCTCTAAAGAATGCAATATCCAAATGTCGGAGCTATCTCCCGAGTGGCGTCATCAACAGATAGTGTGAATGATATATTATCTGCTGATGCATGCATCACCAATCAGAAGTATTGCACTGTTAAATAAAGCAATTAGAAATGGAGAATGAGCCATGTTGATTGAACATCAACGCTGTAGCCTAGGAATAATTAATAAATAATGATTGACATTTCTTCTTTGTAAAATTATTATTCAAAGGAAGTTAGAAACATGAGCCTGCATATGCGGTGTTCACATACTGGTAGTTACTGTACTTGTTTCCGCTCATATTCAGGAATCATAAATGCACCATTGAGCGACAGGATGATGATCACAGGAGATCTCGACGGAAAACATGTCGCAAAAAGGTTAGAATCTGAGAGCTCATTTGAAGTGAAGTAATTTTAATAATAAAAATCCAATGTAACTATATCAAAATGGCCACAATTCTCATGCCTGCCTGATGGCAACATAAAAAATTCCGGAAGTGGCTAGGCACGCGAAGAGTGGCGAAGTGACAATGCTCGTTGTGCCGCGGTCCGGACTGTCTTTTAATGTGTTCCTAAAAATGAAAAATAACGTTCGTTAAAGCGTGCTACATTTTTCGAAAGCCCGCTTGTCGTACCTAAAACCCATCTTATACAAGCTTTGAAGGTAAGCAAGAAGAAGGTTGTTGTTTATCTTTTGTTTTACTTTTAATTTGTTCCTGTTTTGCCACATATGCTTGAGTTTTTGATAGTTGCTTCGCAAGCGTTCATTAAGGTCTCTTTCAAAAAGTCCCGTTGTAGGTACGTCGCTGAAGCCATTTAAGTACTTGAATGTTTCTATTAGTTGTTCCCTGAGTCGTCTTTGCTCGAGAGAGATCAGACCCAGTTCTTCAAGGCGACGTTCATACGACTTGATTCTCTCTTGAGGTATCAATTTCGTTGCTCTGCGTTGGACTCTTTCCATGTTATCGATATCTTTACAGAGATGTGGCGACCAGAATTGAACAGCAAATTCTAAGTGTGGCCGCAGTAATCCTTGTACAAGGGAATGTAGTAGTAGTAGTAGAAGTTTTTACTAGCGATTCAGTGGCACACTGCCTATATCGCGCCAAACTATTCCTGTGTTTAACGTGTCCGAGCGCGCGGCTGATCCCGCGCAAAATTTAACAGTTACTAAAAACAGAGCCGAAAAGACGGCCATCCAGAGTCTCACCAGTCACGCGATGACCGTCCTTTAAAAGCGCAAGTTGCGCATCTCCAACCCCCGGGCGCGGCTGAACGCTGTCGCTCAGTTACGCCGCACAGGGGAAGGAAACGAAATACAAGAAAGTAGACGTCTAGCGGGAATAGGTCAGCCACCTCGATCAGCAGCCCACCTTCCGATACAGAAGGGGAAGTATTGCGAGCCTACCTAACTTCACAAAACTAACCTCGTCAGCAGGAACTGCGGCCAGATGCTACATCCCCTGAGGAGAAGGCACTGAGGACCCTTGGGTGCGTGATACCCAAACATATTGTAGCAGGGAAAGGGCCCGCCACAATATGCCCCTGAGGGCTTGTACAAGGGAATGATGATGTACTTGGACTTGTATTCAAAGCTTCTGGTGATGAATACCAGTACTCTGCTTGCCATTTTCACACTTTTGTCAACTTGCAGTGTTGTAGTTAGTTTGTAATAGTGATTCCCAAGTCACGTTGCTGGGTGACAGCCGCCAATTCCGTCCCGTCATTTTCAGTGGGTTGGAAGGGTTCAGCAGCCCTACGTGCATTACTGAGCATTTGTCGACATTAAAGCACATGTGCCACGTTGCGCTCCATTCCACGAGGAGGTCAAGGTCTTGATGGAGTTCGGCTCTTTCCGTGGCCGGATGACATAGTTTAGTATCATTAACAAATTTACTGATTTTACTACAGATGTCAAGATCGAGATCATTGATGTAAATTGAGAACAGAAGTGCGCCAAGCACGCTACCTTGTGGAACCCCTTGTGATACTTGTGTCCAGTCGCTCGTCTCTCCTTCAAGATTCACTCGCTGCTGCTCACCTGTAAGCCATGCCTTGATCCATCGTAAATAGTAACCCTGGATGCCATGGGCTTCCAATTTTTTCATTAGCCGGCGATGGAGGACTTTATCAAAAGCCTTTTGGAGATCTAGATACACACGATCTACACCCTTGTCTTCATCATTAATATCTGTAACTTTTGAGAAAAAGTCCAATAGGTTTGTTAAGCAGCTTCTTCCATTTCGGAAGCCATGTTGAGTGTTGGATATGAGCTGCTGCATCCTCAGGTGATTATTATTATTATTATTATATTGAGTAGTTCAAGTCTCCGTCTCCACAGCAACGGCGATCTAACAGAGGAAGAAGCAAGGTGATTGGCGATGGGCTTTTTCAAGAGGCGTTCGATTGCTTTGCTGAAAACGGAAGTAAGACTGATTGGTCGACAGTTGCTAGGCCTTTTCTTATCCCCCTTCTTATGTATCGGTATCATGATAGATAGTTTCCAATCCTGCGGAACTTATCCTGTTCTTAGAGATCGATTAAATATTTCGAGCAGTGGCTTCACGATGACTCAGCCATTTCCCGTAGTACACGGGAAGTAAGATTATCTGGGCCAGTGGATTTGTACAAATTTAGGTGGGTGAGTTCTTGAAGGAACTCGATCTCCGTGAAAGCACAGGTATTTATTGGAGCAACTTGCATCGGCACTGGTTCAGGAATATTCGTATAATTCTCAATAGTAAATACAGAGGTGAAATAGTCGTTCAGGATTGTGGCTTAGTCTTTCAAGCTATATTATTATTTGTCTCTCAAGCTATATTATTGCACTGAATAGTTTTCTCCGTTTCCATAACAACGGTGATCTAACAGGGAGAAATAAGGGAAGTACAGTATGTCGATGGAGACGAGGAACCCATGCATGAAGGTGTTCCCACTTAGGATCAAAGCCCATGGGAACAGGAAGTCAGGAAAGAAAAGAAAAGGAAGAACAGATTATTATATATTGATATTGTCCCGCTATTTCCGAATCTAAGACAATCAATAATGATCTAAGATGTTTTACTCGGCTTACAGCCGGAACCACAACGTTGCGCTCAGGTGGCAAGACATGAAGGATGAAAAGAGAAGACAGAAGAAAGATGCGCCCGTGAGGACTGTCCCTTCTGCGGCCCTCCGCACGGTCAAGGTAAGAGCCCCGCAGAAAAAGTCGGTCACCTCGATCGGCGTCCCACCTCGCGGGATAGAAAAGGAAATTTAGAGAACCTATCCAACTTTGCGAAACTAACCTCGTCAGCAGCAACTGCGGCAAGATGCAACATCCCCGGCGGAGAAGGCACTAGGGACTCTTAGGGTCGTGAGGCCCCAATATATTGTGGCAGGGAGGAAGAACAGAGGAAAGCAAGATCAGTAGGACTATGAAATTGGAAGGAAGCAAAGTGAGCACGAAAGACAGACGTCCCGAAGACCTAGCTAGTGGCTAATGTAACCTACATTGTCCCTTGGGATCGCAGCGCCCCATAACACAGGATGGGCGAGCATATCTAACCTCACCCAAGGGCCTATGGCCCATCCTATGCCCCCTGAGGGGTGGTACCTCACATGAAGAGTGAATTAAGGGGAAGCCAAACAACGAGCAAAGATAAAAGTCTATTGTAGACATGTCTGCAAAAATCAAGTCGCCGGGAGAAACATCAGACAAAAACTCATTCAATTCATCCACTTCAAAGAGAGATAATCAAATTAGATTGACTTCAACTTGTCCGTAATGGAAATCTTCAGCGTTAGTCACTGCTTTGAAACTCGAACAGCGCAGGGAATCAAATATTCCAGGTTGAACTTCTGGACAAGTTAAACCTAATCGGTTAAGATGATCCCACTTAAAGCCAACTAATGGACACCCCAACCAGAGCTTTCGAGGAAACCCCATCGCTGGCAGCATAGCACACTATCACGCAACAAAATTTTGCCATGCGCTGAGCAGTCACCCGAACGGACACTGCCCTAAGGGCGCAGTGCGTGTGGACACACATCAAACTGTCGCCAACACATTGCCGCTCTATCTTCACATATACAGGACGTGATGACCCCAAACGCTAGGTACATACTAAGCAATACCACTTTACACATGCCATTGCAGTCAATTGTCGATTCGATGACTACCGTAGGGGGGAAAATGTGCACGACATCGCACATACATACACACACATAGATATATTACATAATAAAGAGCAGTCCGAGTAGTCATTCTAGAAGTGGGCACAAGTGGCTATCTGCGGCCTGTAACGGTCAAGCTACAGGAGTAGAAAAGCAAGCCGAAGGTTTACGGCCTCTTTTTCCCCATTTTATACCACGGCCGCATATGCCCACCTTTGAATAATTCGAGTATAGAGTCCACTAGATATTCGATTACAACATATGGCCAAGTGCTGTACAATGAACTACAACGCACTTTATGGGGAGTATTACTCGAGACTACTGAAGAAGGCACAGAATGTAGCAGTGAAAGAAATGCTACGTAGTTTGTTGTATTTCATTTTCTCGCTCTGAATCATGACTGTTTGCTGAGAAACCAAAGTAAATTCTGAGAACGAGTGATATTCGTATTCTATTAATATGCAATGGACTGCAACTTTCGATGATATAAAATAAAATATCAAAGGAGGAAGCAACATTTACATGCTACGCCGGGCATAGGCAAGCACTCGACACGCGCTCGATACTGCACAACAGTACGCAGTGCACAAGTTATAAACTTTTAACAATGGCAAATGAAAAGGTCTGCGGAGCTGAACTTTCCAAGTCTTTTAGCTCTTACCATTTGACAGCTACAGAAACAGTAGAAAACTACGGAACACACAGACAATAATGCAACTGCAACTCGCACCACAATATTTCAACCGCTAAAGTACAATTAATATTGTACAGTGAAGAAATTGTTTCAATACGAGGACGGGTTACCACTAAGCACGTTTATACGCACTCTCTCTTACACCAGTTACTCCTGCCTAGGATAGAACAAGCCTGTGTAATTCTTTTAGTAGTAATTCCCAGCCCACAGTTTAGATTCCAATCAAGAATGTCAGTCATATTTATCGTTGATTCCTAAACTGTCGAGTCCCCTAGGCTGTAGAGGAAAAACGGCAAAATGTCAAGCATTTACCCAACTTCACCTTCCGATGTACTCACAGGTAATGTAAATGAACAAGCGATTTCACAAAAAAAAAAAATTAAAAAGCAAAATTATTACTTTCTCATCAATCAGTTCACGGCATCAAAAAATTTCCACTACAGCAAGAAAAACTCATTAAATGAAAGTTTTTCTTTTCCATGAAATGAAGGCAATTTGTGAGTCAATAACTTTCCGGTCAAAACAATTTCTTCTCCGCGTAGGGTATACATAATGGAAAAAATCCCGTTCCCAAAAGCATGCAGCAAAGAAATCGTCAAATTATGGTCTCTTCTCAGAAATATGAAAAATTATATCAACTCCTAGAACATGAAAACTTGATTTCAATATTTGACGAGTTGAGCAAACTGAAGCGGCGCAGTAGTTATTATGCTGACACCCCGCAGTTTCAACTTATGGGTCAATGTCGCGCCAAACACTAAGGGCGCGTTCGATCGGGTAATCCAACTCAACTAATTCGGCTGCGTAGTCGTGGCTGTGACTTCAGCATGACGACTTTGAGCATCGAACACAATTCATAATATATCAATCATTGTGAACTTGAACTGCTCATAATTAGGAACGGTATTTGAAATTTAACCAGTGACACTCGCTTCGATGTAAAAATTGCAGTAGCTACTGAGATTTTTGACAAATTTTCTTTATACAGCTAAATTTCGCGCAAACTGAAGCCGTTCCGCGGCTACGTAAATGGATTAGTTGACTTGCTTCTAGGCTGCTAGCGGCAATGAAAGTTCTTAATGGGCACAGAGCTTAAGCCTCCGTTTCCACAATAACGGCGATCTAACTAAAGGAAGAAATAATGGACATAGCAAGTCGATAGAAACGTGGAACACATGCACGAGGGTGTTCCCACACAGGATCAACGCACATGCGAACAGGAAGTCGGGGAAAAAAAGAAAGAGGAAGAACAGAGGACCGTCAAGATGAAAAAGAGTTTGCAATCGAAGCAAAGTGGGTACGAACGACAGACGTCCCGAAGGCCTGGCTAGTGGCCAATGTAAGCCTCCAGGGTCGCTGCTGCCTGTAGCACAAATGGGCGAACCTACCCAACCTAACCCTATGGCCCATCCTGTGGCCCTGAAGAAGTTCCAGTACCGAGCGGTAACCCTAACCATTAACGTATACTGTCCCTTTTCCAGGATGGTATTATTTACCCATCTCGATACTACGGCCAATTTCTCCGTAGGAATACGATAGGACAAAACCCTGTAGCAAAATAACGCAGCCTGGACTACTGTATGCGTTAGTTTCTCAAAATTTGACACGTCTTTCCATTAACGCGCCTACTCTTTCGAGTAATGGGGTCACCACTACAGCCAGGGAACCATTAAAAAGAGTTACCGGCAGTAACAGTAACTCGCGATGGCAACACATCGAAGCACGGAAAATCAACTGCTGTTTTCTAAACGCGCAAGATCTTGGCAAAATTACGTCTATGTACACAGGCAATCCTTTAAACAGGAATATACAAGCGCGGCTCCAGAAAGCTACACAACACACAAGTAAACGTACGTACGACCGATGGTGCTACTAGTCTCGTTTCTCGTACGACTAACATTGCTGCCAATGTCCTATTATACTGACATTAGTTGTACTAATGTCCCACGTCTACAGGGATTTCCTAAACTTTTTTTTAATTAATTGAACTGCCTTTCATTAAGGAAAAGAACTATTGGAATCGTTTGTTGTACGGAGGCAATGCTACGAAAGGGTCAACTGAAGGGGCGCGTGAGTCCATCCACCACGGGGAGTTCGTGACAAGTTTCTGAGGCAGCACTTGAGTGCTTATGGGTAAGAAAGCTCGTATGCCAGCATAATATTACGCTAAGGACTCAATCGTTCACAAGACTCCTATCCATATCTCCCAAAGTTCAAGGTTTGTAGAGACCGGGGATTTGAGGGCGATTCAGTTAAGCAACGCTAGCGTAAGAGGCGAATAATTTATTTCGTGGCATTGCAAGTCAACATACAAAAAAGATGCTCGCATACAAACCCGAAGTAATAGCGAGAGGCAGGATTATTTCAATAACATACTGCAGAGGTGGAAAGGAACAAAAGAGGTGTAATTGTTATGATTATATTGAGTGTTCTTCCGTCGTATCGAGTAGTACGACACATCTCATAGAGACAACGACCAACAGAACATAAGAGAATTAGGACTACCTAATATTGAGTTGATAATTCATTCGCTGCCATTGTTTACATGGATATATCTGTACGGCAGCACTATTGAAACTAGACAGGAAAAAGTCTCAATAAAAAGACTTAATACATCAGTAAATAATAATAATAAAAAAAGATTGGTGCAGGGCTGCGACAGGCGGTGCAGCAGAAGTAGCTTCACACATGCTCGATATGTAAAGAGCGGTAAAGAAGAGGAAGAAGAGAAAAAAGGAAGCATTAAGCCTTTACCGAGCAATTGACAATATACGGCAATTTCCATAATGTTATTCCTACGGAAGAGTGCTACACCAGTTGAAAAACGCTTCCGTAAGAATAACATTATGAAAGCAACCATACATAGTCACTTACCCGGTGAAGTACCAAACTAGTCACTACGCTACACACGTCCAAAAGGGAGCAATTAAATCACAACAGCTTCCTTCGTCAGGCATTTGCCGAGGCAGCTTGCCACTCTCCCTCAACGGTCTCATCAGAACAGATTTGTTTAGTATCACAGAAGTGTACAGCATTTCCCTTACTATATTTATAATTGTATCTGAATGGAAATATACGCACACAGAAGAAGCTATAATACAATTGCCGTGATTCCTAAATAGGTTCAGATAACAAAAGCAGGACAAATCCCACACGTACGAAAAATATCCATTTTACATAGCAATAAGAATGAGGTAAACCAAAACACACGATACAATTCAGTAAAAAATACTTTAGAAGAAAGCAGAAGTGAGGAACAATACTCCAGGTCATGAGCTGTGGGCGCCATGACCATTGGTCCTAGTCACAGACTGTGGCCAGATGGCTACTCGGCCATACTCCATAACGAGGGCTGTAACAAGTATGTAGCCTCCTAAACAAAAAAAAGTGAGACCATAACACTTAAGGCAAACACTTAGAGGTGGAAGAGACTGTGGAGACCAGCACAAGCATGCAAACCGCATTGTCACTATAAAAAGAGCACATTTTTCCGTGTAGCACCCAACGTAATAAATGCAACAACACGCAAACGCTCCACTCGCCACAATATAATGCCCAGCCGTGTAAGGGAATTCGATTCAACAAGTTCTACGTATTGGTTAGGGAACGCCAAACGCTCTTAAATGATGTCTCAAGGTCTTCTAGGGGTGTCATGAAGTAAAACGATGCACTAGTAATGCATTTTTATCTATTTCATGGTTGTAGCCCTTGTCGTTCACACACGCCAGACCTTTACAGGCGCATGAACCACTTCAAGGTATGGTTTTAAGGGCCCTGACGTGGGAAAATAACAATGAAGTTTACAGGAGTTACCGGACTGCTACAATATTGCGTGCCCGGCATTCCACAGTCAGTTCTTCTACGTCTCGGTGGACAATCGAGGTTTAATTTTTTTTTTTTTTGCGTCAAACTCGTCATATGCGCAACAGGAGCAGGAGGGGCAGGTGGAAGCCCTCCACAAGCCCACATTGACTCGTACCCTCCTGCTTTCTGTGGTTAGGCATATCTGGGCAGCAGTAGCCTTGCTCGGAATGGCGGCTCTTTTGCAGCAGTGACCTCCCATTCTGCTACTCACTACTTAAAAGATTTTGATTGTATTCATTTAATTTTGTTAGCTTTCCTCTTTTCCTTTGTTGAACCAAACTCCCTTGCACAAGCACAGAGTGAACAAGTTATAGGACAACGTCACCAAAGTTCCACAGCTAGCTGGCGTCTCGAGACTCGCCACTGACTATACAGAGAGGCAAATATTCCTGACACGCAGTGCTCCTTTGGATTATGAAATAACTCAAGAAACGGCAAGCTTGAGGTGAAGCTTCGTATTCTCTTCACAAATACCAATTTTAAACAACTACTACGCGTGTCTTTTACGAGGGAGAAATGCGTAGATAACTTACAAAAGCAACCAAATAAACGATATAACTATATGAAGAGGAGCTGAAACAACCACCAGAGCACCTATTTCTTGCTTTATTCCACAAGCTGAAGGCCCAGAAGGGAGCACAACAATGCCGTGATTTTATTGCTAAAGCGGCACACACCCAGCGCTGTTCGNGCAACCAAATTAACGATATAACTATATGAAGAGGAGCTGAAACAACCACCAGAGCACCTATTTCTTGCTTTATTCCACAAGCTGAAGGCCCAGAAGGGAGCACAACAATGCCGTGATTTTATTGCTAAAGCGGCACACACCTAGCGCTGTTCGCCCTCTGCCTTGCAACATAGATTCCGTAGGTTTTTATCCCAACTCCCGAGTTGAAAGGAGCTAGGAAAAATGCAGCTACATGCAACCCTTTATGCCCATAAATAGCGTTATTTCTATCAGATAGTGTAACCTCGCTAGAGGCTTTCTACCCCATAGGAATATAGTGGGACAATGAAACCCAGTAGCAAACCAACTGAGACCGGTACGTATGAATAGGATTCATCCGCAATATGTGGAAGTAAGTTTAGATGCATCCGCCACTGCCATCTTGATCGAATTTTAGACTGCAACCAACACATCGATGAGTAGTGTTCCAGCAAAGGCAGCATGCATTCAGTGAAACGTGTGGCGTTTTAGTTACAAATCAATACTGTATATAGAATTTCTAGTCGAAGGCTATGTCATTTAGGGGCATATAGGGTAGTTACGACCATATTAGCAAGACTAGAGACCATGAGCACTGAAGATGTTAGCAGCATCACAGTAGAAATGCAGTCCGGGAGACTGTGATATCCGACACGCTTTCGGTCTCGCCCACGTAAGCAACCATCATAAAATAATTTGCAACGAACGCAGTCACAATTATAATATAATTTGCCACGCAGTCACAATTATAACTTGCCACGTAGGTACGATTATTATAATATAACCAAATTCCCCACGCAGACACAAGCATGTATGTGGCCCGCCCACCACGGTCAACGGGTCAGACGACGAGACAAAATTCGGCAACAAACTGAGCAAGGAACCTGCCACAAGTTTGTAAGATTTCACTGAGGCTCCGGACGGCTGTATACAAAACAAGGGAAAGAATACAGAAGTCATTACGAAGCGGTGGCAGGGTCGGGTGGACTCATGAAAGTGTGTATAGCGAGCTGCTGTTCCTCAGAGAGATGACTGATGACGGCACTGAAGACCTCGGGGCTCGCCTGCAGCTGTTTGATCACCAGCACCATGCGGTCGCCCACGTCGCTGCCACGGTCTATGGCTTCTTTAGAGAACGCCTGTGTGATGTTAAAACGAGAACCTGACACTCTGCACCCACATGCATATCAATTTTATTCTCTCTAGAGCCACTGCTGTGACGCTTCACATTAGATGGGCTCGCATAGGTACAAGTCTGGGAAAACACGCAAGACTCTCAGTTTCTTATTATAAGTCGCTTAGAACTCCCTAGACACAAAACGGGTGTTTCAAAAGAAAGAAAAGGAAGGGACATGTTACTGTAGGATGTCTATAGAAACGTGGGTGTTCCCAAACAGGAGCAACGAACATGATGACAGCAAGCTGGGTAAAAAGATGGAGAGCAGAAGAAAGCAACATCAGTACGAGTGTGAAAGTCTAGGTTTGCAAGCGCAGCGATTTAAGCCGCATCAAGCCCAAGGTCTGGAGTAGCGGCGAACTCACACGAGTTCTGTGTCTTCATTTGACAGGTGCATCATTTCTGACGAGAAACATGGCGCGAGCATCTCTAACCCTAAACAGCTCGGTATAACGAACGCGCGCAGTCACGCGGCACAGGGCGAGAAAAGAGAAGACAGAAGCACCCGTGCGGTGGGTCCCTTCCTTGGTCCTCCCACACGCCCTTCGGCTGTCCACTTTGCGGAACAGATGGGGAAATCTAGAGAGCCTACCTAACAACAAAACTTACCGTGTCAGCAGGAACTGAGGTCAGCTGCAATATCTGCGTGGAAAGGGCACTCGGGTTTACCACTGGTAGGAGTATGAAAGCGGAAGGAAGAAGTCACGGAGGCCTAGCTAAGGCTAAGGGCACCTACACGGTCATCATGGATGCACTGCTTCCCATGGCAGAGGATGGGTCAACCTAACACCTTAGTCTATGGCCCACCCTGCTCCTTCAGATTAGCATACATAGCTAACCCAGCCCTAGGACAAGTAACATATGTATAGCAAATTAACAAAGTTGGAGGCATAAAAAAAATTGTAAAGAGCAATAAAAATAGTGAATCAAATTTCTGAGTGACACCACTACAAAGCTAAAACTGTAAGAGAACTAAATAATTAGAGTGCATAAGTGCGACGTACCTCGGCAAAAATGGCGAATATCTTAGGCAAGTTGGAGTTATTGGGTCCGAGAACGAGTGGGTGGTTAGCATCGATGAGGTCACAGAGGTAGCCATAGACGTGAGGAGCTTCGTCAGCATCTTCCCATACTGGCAGGAAGGACAGCCACGCCGGGATGACCTGAATATGAAATGGGTTAGACTATATGCTGTTGCATCGACACTGGGATGACCTGAACATGACGTATGGAACACATTAGACCACATGCACGAATACCGATATGACCCTCCACTATTTCAATACATATTTCCAGTGTAACTATCATCGTCACAACTTTTGACCTATAATTGTATTCCCAGTTAGAGCTTGTCTGTGTTGATGTCCTGGCAGTCTTAGTAGTCGTAGTTTTACTAGCGCTTCAGTGGCACAATGCCCATACCACGCCGAACTATTCCTGTGATTATCCGCAGGCTGGTGCGCCGCCAGGGCGCGAAGTATTTCTCATTTTACATTAATAGGAAGTGTTAAGGAGGGGACTATTATTTTTATATAAAGTATATGTATTTAGCAGACAAGGAGTTAATGCCATAGTGGGTGGTGGTATCTATCGTGATGGGTTCACCACTGTTTATTATAGAGGTCACATCTAACAAGGAAGGTGTTAAGGGCGTCTCTTGAGTCTATTGAATTGGCCATGAGGCCTCTCAGCCAGCATTCCTGGAGCATGGTGTCAGCATCCTGTACATAGAGGTCAGGATAACAGTAAAGCTCTTGTTGAGTGAGGACATGCATGACTGGGTCCACATTTACCAACTTTACAACATTGTCAGACTTACACTTTTGTACCTTACAGCTCTACAGTAAAAAAAAATCTACGGTATACAAGCTGTGTACGGTAAGTCGATGCACATATTTTAACCATATACGGTCTAGAAAAGCGCACAATACAGCGATTTTAAAGAGTGACGAAGCCGCAAAACTCCTTCGTTTTTAAGAAAGGTGAAATACTTTATGGTTACCCGTAGGAAGAGGCTTACAATGCAGCCATCGAGTAAAATCTAACTTCTTAGGTAGGCAGGCTGATGGCGAGCGCTTTAACATAGCAAAAGAAGAATATAGAAGTATTTGGTTTGCTAAAGCTCGCGCCAGCAGCCTGTCTAAGACGTTAGATTTTACTCGATGGCTGCACTGTAAGCCTATTCCTACGGGGAACCTTAAGTACTACTTCAGGTCGTCAGGTCTCGAAAAAGTTTTGAGGATTTGATCAGTCTTAAAAACCGTGTTACTTTGCGTTTTTCTATAGCTACGTGATTAAAATATGTGCATGGAATTACACAACACCCGTAGCCTGTAGCTACATACAAGCCTCTGCATGCCTAGCCAAAAAGATACGTCGTTGCATGCTACTCGGGCTGTCACCTACCAAGTGGCGCTAGAGCTTCATAAATGAACATACAAGCTGTAACTGTGAGGTACAATACAAGCCGGGCTTTACCAACTGGCATCTACCTCAATAAATTATTGTCATCAACATTGAATAGTTTATACCTAACCTCCGTCTCCACAACTAAGGTGATCTGACAAAGAATAAATTAGGGATATATTGCATGTCAGTAGAAACAGGGAATCCATGCACGATGGAGTTCCCAAACAGGATCAACGCGCATGGGAACAGCAAGCCGGGAAATACCTTAATAAAGTTTGATCCAGATTTTCACCACAGAACGAAGTGAGAGACGTGATGATGGTTTCGTTCTGGGTCTATAGTTGTATGAATTTTTACTCAAAAGGTATGGTATATAAAATGGTCAAGTCTCCTTAGATTGGTGCTAGCGGTTTCAAGGGAGGAAAGGAAATGGGCACCCAGTATGTCAAGATAAACGTGGAACACATGCATTCATGTGTTTCCAAATAGAACGCGCATGGGAACAGTAACTTTTGAAAGAAGAGGAAAAATGGAAGAAAACAAATCGGTAATAAGCATCTGAAATCGGAAGGAAGCAAAGGGGGAAACTGCCACAAGCAATCGAGCTGTCATAATCTCTTACAGGCAGTCAGGAAGGTTGACCTAATTGTGAAACATGCCTAAACTCTCGACTTAGTACGTTCAGCTATCCCTCCCGGGGGATTGATCTACGTCACAAGGCGTAATAGATCTTCAAAAGTTTCACACTTCTACAACTGAAATATTAGCTTCCTCTTAATTCAGCCCATGCCTGAGCTTGTGTTTCTGTTATACGATATATTGGTGAAACCAGCAACCCCTAGACCAAATCTTTCCTACTACGTTGATCATTACAGAATTTGTTCTCTTATAAACGGCCACTTACCTCTTCTGTGTTGACACTGGCAGCATTGTACTTGAGGACTTTTGTTAGCGCAGCTATGGCGTTCTCGGTAGCGTTGATGTTGGACTCTGCGCGAGCCTCAGGGTCCTGTATGACCTGGGCTAGTACAGGCACCATCTGAGCGCACACGCTGGCGAAGGAGGCACCACCAAACTGGGCCAAGACACCGCAGCCATACACTGCCGCCTGTCTCACCTCACTCTGCTTGCTGGTCATGTAGGTCATCAGAGGCTGCAAGCGAGCAATTGAGCGTGATTAGAAATGGCGCGCCTGGATGATATTTGTGGATAATAAGGCCTGCTTGTCCCACTGTCGGTAATAAAGTAGAAAACAAGCATGTGCTGCGAGGAAATGTTCACAGAAGGATTAAATATGGAGAGTTTACTGCATTATGATCCCACTTCCTTAATGTTAGATAACACTGATCGATTGTCAGCAATGAAAAAGTAATTAGTATATTTCATGTAGGATGGGCACTGCCCACCATGACAGCCTTTGCGGGTACGCTCGTAAGATATCTATGCTTCCACTATCAATTGGGGAAAAACGAGACATCAGCTACTTCTCACAAGTCACACACAAGCCGTCGGACTCTGAACATACTTCCGCACTTCATATACATAATGCAGATCTAAGGGCAGTCAACACTATTTGCTTTGTAGAATTTCTGTAGGTTTCAGCTAGTTGATATCAACTAGCTGAAACCCATAGAAATTCTACAAACAATAGTGTTGACTGCCCTTGGATGTGCATTATGAATATGAAGTGCGGAAGTATGCTCAGAGTCCGACGGCTGGTATCAGATATATTTTACGACACGTTCATTGACACTAGAACGACTAACGTCTTCTATAATAATGGTTACTAACAATGCTCCTCCTATGAGAAATCAGAACTGAGAGTAGTAATGGTAGTAGCAGTAGTACACTATACGGGATATTTCAACAGTAGTAGTAGTAGAAAAATTACTTGCGCAGCAATCTATATGATGAGCAACACAGGAGACAAAAACCTAACATACCTGTAAGAAATACTCTGTGTATTTTGCACAGTTGGGTCCACCATACTCAATGACGTCGTCAAAGATGCACAGTCCCCACTGGTGGTCGGGCCAGCCTCTGTCGGGGCTAAGCAACTTCACAATGTGCGGTAATATAACTTCAAAGAAGGGGAAAAGCTGTGACCCATACGCAGCAAAAAGCGAGTGTAACACATCAGCAACTTTACTTAAGGCGTAGGTATCTTCATCGTCCTCATCGAGAAGTTGTTCTTCAACAACCTCATCGTAGTCTTCATCCTTCCTCTTTTCGTGTCTTTTATCTGCTCGTTCGAAGTGATTCGTGAGAACTTTGTCAAGCATCTTGATAAGCTCATTCATTTGTTCTTCAGTTAAACAGCCAGTGCCCAAAACCTCGATACATTTGGCCATAGAGTACATATGTTCACTGAGAACTTCATTTTCGGGTTCTGTTTCAATAGCCTTGAGCAATTCAGGGCAGATAAAGCTCCACATCTCTTGTAGGTACTGACTGCCTTTGATCTTAGCACACTCCAGCAGGTAAGGAAGCGACTCTGCAGCAGCAGTACGAACGCCATCATGAAAGTAAAACTTGAGCATTGGAACCATTAACTTGACAACTTCTTCTGTGTAATCAGCAAAAGCCTCTTTGAGTTCTCTCGCATAACAAACAAGCATTTGACAAGCTGTTGCCTTTTCTTCCAGGCCAGCAGTTCGTATACCAAAGTTTTGCTGTTCCCCAATGGACACGAACTGCCAGTCGTCCTCGCTGTCGACCGTGTTCATATCTTCGTTGTCAAGCAACGCCACCTCAGGCTTGAGTGAGGCAGTCTTGAGCACGGGGCCCATAACTAGAGGCAGGTATGGTTCAAATCTTTGACCCATAATCTTACAGACACGAGCCCAGGCAGATATTAGGTACGAGACTTGTGGGTCATCGTCACTCATTTCCTCCTGGTTAGTCTGGGCTTTCAAAAGCAAGTCCATCATTTTGCTGGCGTCTGCCATGAACTTCTCGGGGCCAACAGCAAGGCCTATAAGAGAGACACACTCTATGGTTTTGCCTCTTAGCATCCTCAAGTCAGCAGAGTTAGCATTTTCAATGATATACATGAGACAGGGAATAAATCTATCATAATACTGGACAAAATTTTCTTCGGCAGTGTCTGCAACAGACGCAATGGTCGTTACGACCTGCTCCAGTACCAGTTTTGTTCCCTGTTCCATGAGCTCAGTAAATTTGGCTTCCAATATTCTCTCGAGCTGACTGATGATCGTAGGCAAGTAGCCAGTAAGTATGTTCTTTGGGCACACTTCTGAGAAGTTAACAAGGGCGGCGCCAGCGTGGGCTTGGACTCGAGGGTTGTCAGAATCATCCATTACAGCCAGGAGGCCAGGCACGACCATCTCGTGGAACTTCTTCTGGAAGGTCGGGGCAAAGTCAGTGGCCATCTGCCCCACGGCGTTGCAGGCAGCGAAGCGCACACGAGGATGCGAGTCTCGCAGGAAGACAATAATGGCGTCCATAATCTGGGGAGAGGAATAGAGTAGCAGGTGAACTATAGGCCACTGGCAATGCGAGTCGTTCAAGCTATTTTACCAAAAACAAATTCTACGTATCACGTTAGAAGCAATTTAATCCAGAACAGTGGTGATCCAAAAGAGGATTATCATTATATTCAGAAGTTTAGGTCTCAGTTTCTACAACAACGACGATATCACAGAGGAAGAATGAAGGGACATATGGTATGACGATAGACACGTGGAACCCATACGCGAAGGTGTCTCCACACAGGATCAACGCGTATGGGAACAGCAAGTCGGGAAAGAAGAGGAAGAACAGATGGAAAGAAGAGCAAGAACTGAAGAAAAAACATCAGTATGAGATGATTAAGAAGCAAAGAAAGCACAAAAGACAGACGTCCCAAAGGCCTAGCTAATGGCCAAGATAACAAACAGGATCCCCTGGGGGCACTGCTCCCCATAACATAGGATGGGCGAACCTTAACTAACTTAACCATATGACCTATGGCCTTATCCTATGCCCCGTGAGGGGAAGTATTCACAATAATTATATATATAATCAGTAACGTATAAGGCTTCAAGCTTGAAAGATGCAAGATATAGGAGAAGCTGCATCACTCAGAACTACAGCATACGTACATACATACCTGGGGCAACATGGCCTCCATTTGCTTGTGGCAGCCTTCCCCAACAGCAGATATGGCCATGAGAGCGGCGTGTCTGTGTTTCCAGTTCTCGCTGTTGAGCATCTGCGTGAGGGCAGCGTTGATGTGCGGCAGTACAGTCTTGCCACCGAGACCACAAGCAAGTCTGTCCAGTGAAGACTCTGCTACCACGCTCGAACTGTCATTATCCTCATCGAGCAGCTCGTCGCTCACGCTCCAGTCCTGATACACGTTGAATTAGAACAAAGTGTATGGGCCAATGGTTGGACCAACAGGCTCATTCAGAAGGGTAAACAATGTCAAAGTCTCTCCCCTCCACTTGAGTCAACAACATTTTCCCAAGGTGTTGCGGCCGGACCCCACACAAGTCCCCAAAACAGTTAATTATAGCACGTTGTTGAACCTCATTTTGCTGAAGAACTCCGAGTTCAAATTAAAACGTACACGAGTCTCGAGTCAAGACGCCCATTAACCCCAAGAATAAAAGTTGCAGTTAGACCTTCCTACTTGGCAGCCCTGAATATTACTTTGCTAATTAAGCTTCTTCAGCCATGCCTGCACAACAAATGAAACCATGCAAGAAAAAAGGCTTCAACAGTAAGAAAAGCAAGATGAAATTATTAGATTTTTGCATGGTTTAAGCCTCCGTCTCCACAACAAACGTGATATAACAGAGGAGCGAATATGGGAAATATAGCATGTCGACAGAAACGGGGAACCCATGCACGAACGCATTCCCACACAGGGTAAACGCGCAAGGGAACAGCAAGTCAGGGAAAGAAGAGGAAGAACAGAAGAAAGTACCTGGTAGTTATTAGTAGGAGTATGAAATGGGAAGGAAGTTGAGTGGGCACGAAAGATAGACGATCAGAAGGTAAGACAAGCAAAACTTAAGCAGAAAAAATCCCCGCCCCTCTAGAGCAAGTATCTAGCGTATAGAACTCCGCTGTGGAGCACTCCCCTCTCCCCTGGAAAAGAAGTACGTATGGCCAAACTGAACCCGTACCACCAATTCTAACCGTATACTGCGTTTTGTACCAAACTTCAGCCAGTACACAAAACAATCCGAAAAGTTACGACTTTCATCCCCATCTGTAATGTATGTCCAGGCTTTTCCACTGTACTAGCATGATATGTACGAAAATCCCAGTATATTAGCAATAGGTACACCAGAGAGATTTACCAGATTAACATGGTATAACAGTACGCAGGAAATAGTTAAGCTATGTACGCTCCTAATGCTAAAAGTTGAGTGACTCGTGTTGTAGAGCAGGTAGGACTCGAAACTCTATGAGCAACCCAATTCAAAAATGCTTACGAAGTGAGTAGCTACACAGCATTTTATAGTATAAAACAACGTGAACCAATTCCACAGTATTAAATCCATAACTGGGTCCCAACAGTAATCTGAATTAGAAAACTATGCAAAAACCAACATCGTCAATACCGTACATCACAGTCAACATAATAAATCCTCAAGACAGTAACAAAATCTATGTTAACTTATATATACGGTACATAAGGATTCCTCATCAAACGCGATGACCCACCTCCTCATCATCAAGTTCCGTCATCATGTTGAGTATTTGTGGGATGAGCTGAGCCAAATACTTGCTAGATACTTTGCGCACCATTCCAGCGGCTGTTTCTGACAGAGTCACCACCACTTCCAGGAGCAAGTGCCGGAACGACTCAGGAATGTTCTCATCAGGCAACACCTGAAACATTGGAGGCACGAGTTAACCCTTTTCTTCATGCCGTAGCATACAAATTATGTTGCACTTTGGATAGTGATGTTCCTACGAGAGAAATTAATTAATAGAAGAGTTAAGAGGGATAAATCAAAGTCCAAAAGTTGGTTAATTTTGAAGAAGACGGCAATAGCAAACAGTTTAGTAGGGATTGATTATGGCAGTTGTGATAATAGCTATGACACGGATTGTGCTCGTCGGCCAACATAAGCAACACCCAAGGCTCAAGTTCGAGTCTCCAGAGACTCAACACATGATCTAAAAACCACAGAAACTGGAAAAACTATGACGTAAAGGCGGGTTTACATGGCTGCTAAATGGATGTGCCCCCCTCCCCCTGCTATTCACGCCAGAATACGTTTGCTGTGTCCCTTTACCAGCCGAAAGTTCACAACATTTTGGGTATACGAAATCTACGAAACTTTGCTGGGAATATTTCAGTAGCTTCTTTCTAGTATGACACAGTTGCGTCTCCCAAGGGCACAAGTAAACAGCGTCACGATTAGGGAATTCATACTCCTGACTCGCGTGAACGAGCCCCTACAGCTTTTCTCTCGCCAAGCATTTGTAAGTCAACCGAACACACGAAACACAAGTGAATTGAGATTCACAAAGCGCATATAAGAGTGATGCCAAAACAAGGCTAAAAATTAATCAATGGTTATGATGAAACAAGTACTGTAACCATCCCCACTCAGGGAAAAGCTCACATGCTCCAAGCAAAACTTTACAGAATTACCTTGACGGTGAGCTGAAGGATAGGCTCGAGCTGTGGTCTGAGGTATTTGGGACAGGTTTCTGCAATATCAACGAGGCACTTCACCAAGGCATCGTCATCTCCTAATTGGATGGAAGCAGCAATAATGTTGAGCATCGGAGTGAGCAGGTCAGCAAAGCCCTTGTGTATGGACGTCTCGCTGTCGTGCAGCAGCAAGAACGAAGCTGTGGCCTTGACTGCAAGTGCCTGTAGGAAAGAAAAAAGTTATATTGGTTGGCTAACAAAGAAATAATTCTGTAAATGCAGTTGCCCAGTCACAAGTTACTGTAGAGAGGAAAAGAAACCGTGTTATAAGTTACTAAAGCACAAAGTGAGCTGATCATTCAATAAGCTAACCCCTTAGTTTGCTGTGCTTTTCAAAATAGCCCTTCAATACCGAGTATAAGCATAGCAAATGTCAAGTAGTCTAGGCCTATTCCTTCTTGAACAGTTTAACTACCGGTAGCTACCCCAAATTATTATTTTTTTTTTGCTTAGGTCTTCTCATTCATGATCGAAATACTTCCAAACCGATGGAAAAAATCAGCTATATTTAGTTTGAAACTACAGCACTAAGAGCTTACCTTCTCAGGAAATGTTAATTTTTTGCCGTCATTTATAATGGCGGCACGGGCCACAAGTTAATATATATAATTAGCTCTGGCCTAGACTTAATTATTACAGACAAACAACAAGTGATCCCAACTGTGCAATTCCAACCTAGCTATTTCAAAAATGGAATCCTCTACAACATAATACCGTGCGAGAAAAAATTCACGCAGTAATATATGCATTTGCTTAATGTAGGCCGGAGCGGAATTTTCTTTTCTTTGACTTGCTTCTTCTTTATCACAAGAACTTTGTGGTGGCACTTCTTTATTCATTGTGCTTTCCTTACTAAAATACATTTAGAGGAAAATGCTAAGACGGCCAAGTCAAATTATGGCATGAGATGCGTGCCTTCTACTGAGCAGTACACTTCAATTCGTCTTCAGCAACTCCTTCCATAACTTAGATGACATGGAAATAAAAACTATGTTAGTAAGCACTGAAACATCACTGAATTTCATTTCCGCTACATATCCACAATACACAGTGAGATAGTTTCAGCGTAACAAAATTTTCAAGTCCATGAAGTTGGAATAAATAATTGTTAGGTCTACTGCACCGGGAAAATTGGTTCCTCTACGCTTCACAGATTTTTTACTGAATGTGTACATCATAAAAGAAAAGAAAATATAATTTCGATGTAGAGAAAAAGTAATTACTATCAGACTTCACGAGAATGGCAAAAGAAGCTGGAAGAGCAAGAACTGCATTCATTGTAACTAACGATTAGCAATGTTATTTTTTGCCCACTGTTGATATTGCTTCTAATAAGTACGGAGCTTTGTATCTAAGATACTCGAGGGTGGCATATAACTTGGATTCATAGAAAACTTGTTCTGTTGAAAGAAGAACCCAAAATGGAGAAAACAATTTGCTGCTAAGAAATCATCGTGGCATTTACGCGCGTGCTGACCGCCGAAGAATATCTTACCATTTGCCTCGATTTATGTAGTCAAAATAAGACGACCAGTGTAAACTAAGGGAGGCTGAAGTTTGAATGAAGAATACCTCAGGAGAGAGTACGCATCACGATGGAAGTGAATGTTTAGAGAAGCTGTATGCACCTGCATCGAGTGGAATTCAACGTATAGTCAAAGAAAGACCGGACCGGAATCATCAGATATACTGTTCCAGTGCCACTATCAGCAACCTGAAATATTTTCTACCTATCAGTTTTCTACAGTATGAAGCTTGGCAGGAACACCCCAGTCTTCAAGCAGATGAATACACTGATGAAGCCAGGACGGCCAGAGCTAATTTTTGTATAACTATTTCGTTAAGAGCGTGACACCGAACATATAAATATATATTTATAAACACACGACGGTCATTCTTAGTATTAGATTTCATCTCAAACATGTGAAGACAGCACAGAGATCTACATAAGCTATAAGCCTTGTCCAATAACAAGAAATTTTGGTGACCAACTACGACTCAAATGCTCCCTTTCTAGCAGAGCCGATAGCCCAGGGTTGCGGAGTCGGATGGTTCAAGGTCCGACTCCGACTCCTGGCCCTCAAGAATTTCCGACTCCGACTCCTGGCCCTCAAGATTTTCCTACTCCGACTCCTTGGTCCAATAAGTAGATATTTGATGTTAACATTCAACATGTCCAAATAATTTTAGCTAGTATAAACATATCAAGTTAAAGATGCTAGGTGTATTGTACATATATCTAAAATTTTTTGCATCATTTGGAAGATTGATTTGATTACATGGACATTAAATTAATTTGGGTAAAACTTTCACACATGGTACATTATGTGAGGGGGGCATGGAGGGCAAAATAATCAATTTTACACCGATTGTTCTGAAATTTGCATAGTATATGTATTTTTGAAAAAAAAAACACATTTTGCTCCTACAATTTCTTTGATTTACCTAACTAAAATGTAGGGGAAAAAATTGGTTTTAGTTTTAGGCTGCGTTGAAAAAAGAAAATAAATTAGGGCAGAAATGGAAATTCCTGCTCAATAGTTTTGTTAGGAATGTTTCAAGGATTACAAAACTGTCATTGCTTTTATTTTAGCATGAAAACTCGTTGAGTTCTATTCCTTTGAAACTTAGAAAAAATGCATATAGCTATATTTATAGATATTTCTCATTATATCAAAAACTAACGCCTAAATCCAAAAATTTGTGGAAGCAAAATGGGGTTCTTTTTCAAAAATACTTATACTATGCAAATTTTAGAACAATCGGTGCAAAATTAATTATTTTGCCGCCCCCCCATGCCCCCTCCACATAACGTATCAGGTGCAAAAGTTCTACCCAACATTTTGTCAATGGCCTCATCATATAGAATAGGAAAATACATGGTAGCTATAGCTATAAAAGAAAAATGTACAAAAAAATCCACATGTACAATTTTTTTTTTTTTTCAAACCTGAGACTGAAAATTCAGAATTGAATTATATTTATTTATAAATGGGATTCCGGAGTCGGAGTCGGGCTAAAAATTCCGACTCCGGCTCCGACTCCTAGAGCAAGTGAGATTCCAACTCCGACTCCACCTCAAATCCTCCGACTCCGGCTCCAACTCCGACTCCGCAACCCTGCCGGATAGCCACGCTCTGTGAGGCTGACGGCCCATCTTAAGCCAAGCAACAGTTGTCCTAAAGCTCTAAAAAGAGCAGCCCCAACTACGTATATATCAAACTTAAGGCAAAGATGATGAATCAACCAGTCATTCTCCAATGCTATCACTCACCTGCACTGAAGGGCTTGCTGTGTCATTTAACGATGACTGTAACATGCTGCGGATCATGCTGAGATGCTGTGCCTGTTGATTACCAAATGATCCAGGTACCAAACTGTAAATAGAGTACATTGCATTAACGACTGAGGCCAAGTTACACTATTAACTTAGTGACACGGTAGCCAATGAGGGGTCACTATGGGGAGAATGCAATCACCAATGGCATAGGATAGACAATAGGTAGTTATACTGTAGCTGGAAAGTTTAAGCCTCCATTTTCGAATGGAACAATATCACAGAGGAAAGAGAAAGGGACATATAGTATGTGGATAGAAACGGGGAACCCTTGCACGAAGGTGCACAGCATCAACGCGCATGGGAACAGCAAGTCGGGAAAGAAAAGCAAAAACTGAATAAAACATGAGAAAGTAGGAGTATGAAATCAGAAACGAAGCAAAGTGGCACAAAAGACAGATGTCCTAAAGGCCTAGCTAATGGCTGAGGTATCTACACGAGCCATAGGATAGACAAACCAAAACCCTACAGACCACTCCATTTAACTCTTCAGCAGTCACTCTTACTCAACTCTATGTGGCTGAAGCATATATAATGTAGCAGGCCATAGGCATAGCATTGTTTAAAACACTGAGCAACTGCAATACTCTGGCTGTAATTTTCAAATTTTCTCAACATGTTTGCACCAATATCGGACAACAAACCAGTTTGCAGAATATATGAAAAGCTGATAAAAATCACAAATCTCATAAACCTATAGGTACTAGTTTCATATTTGACCATGGTGTCTACTGAAGATTGTTAGGAAAATTTTATGACTTTTTATGACTTTTCAGGATAAATATTTATGACTTTTTTATGACCTTATATTATATGGTATATCCAAAAATACGATTTCATCAAACAATGAATGGAATNATTGAGTAGTTCAAGTCTCCATCTCCACAGCAACGGCGATCTAACAGAGGAAGAAGCAAGGGACACATAGTGTGACGATAGATACGTGGAACCCATGCACGAGGGTGTTCCCACACAGGATCAATGCGCATGGGAACAGCAAGTCGTGAAAGGAGAGTAAGAACAGATTGAAGAAAGAGCAGTAGGAGGAAAAGATGGGAAGGAAGCAAAGTGGGCACGAAAGACAGCCGTCCCGAAGGCCTAGCTAATACCAGTTTCATGTTTGACATACATTACATTGGCAGCTCACATCTGCTTGTACCAATTCTTACCACTGTATATTCTTCCACTTCCTAGGAACTGGTATCATACCCCGAAAGGGCACAAGCAGCAGTTTGGGTTAATAACCATTTACTCCTAGGAACTGACAATACTCTAAGAGGGCACATACACCTGGAACTAATGATTATACAGCCCCTAGAACAGTGGTTCTTAACCTTTTAGGAGGTACTGAACCCTACAGTTTCATACATGCATTAATCAAACCCTTTGTAGTTGCACAAATAAAATGTGCTATTTTTATTTCCAATTCAAAGCATCAATATGTACACAACTGTATACTGCATTAGTGCGCAAACTGTATCATACATCATTTTCACACAAAATCACATGTTCAAAGAACACTGGGCGGAACGTCACCAATCATACGTGTGGTGAACCAAACCGCCGAACCACTGAGATTCAATCGAACCCAGGTTAAGAATCACTGCCCTAGTAAGATACGTGTTCCTAAACGCTACAAAAACCTAACTTTAAAAGAACCCTTACAGTACTTCCTAGACACTGGTAGCTATGTTGCCCATAAAAGATGTAAGCACCTGACGTTGGGAATCTTGCTGCCATAGCTACCCATTACAGAAACGAACAAGGTGCCCCTAGAGAAAAGGACAATCTATGGCTTCCAAGCCAGATTTAGTTATTCAGTTGACTGCAACTGCCAAGCAACCTATTATTTTTATTAAAATGCATGCATTCAATTGTATGCAGCATCAACAAATTATTGGTGTCTGTATACCATACTACCTATAAGTATAGCCCACCTACCCGAGTGCTGAGCAAAAACTGGCTGGATTCAGCTAAAATAGCTAATCCAACTTATAGGCTCACATAGTATACCTGAAGCCCAGTTAGGTAAAGACTAATGATGACTAAGGGGGCAACTAAGCAATGGAAATGTTCAAATAGCTACTTGGATGACGACAGTAGTGGGCCCACAACGGGACTTTCTGATAGGGATGTGCCGAATAGTGAATTTAGCTGAAACCGAATATTCGGCCGAATAACAATTTTTGGCAAGAGTCCAAAACAAAAAGTTGTTTAGAGTGACTGGAGTAATTCTAGTTTAATCAAAGATCATTTACCAAAAGATAGTGACCTATGTCAGATCCTAGGGTTTGCGCACACGGCTGTACAAACCTTCAGAAGTGTGATACCGTATCAAGCAAAGAGCGTCACGCCATTGTGGAATTACCCAAGATTTCTCGCTGCAAAAGGAGTGACGCTGTTGGAGTGACGTCACAATTTGAAGATTTGTATGGCCGTATGCGCAGACACTCAGATCCAACATAACTTTCTTCTGTATATGAACTGTGGTGGTTCTAATTCTGCATGTTCCTTCCCTAGTTCTTTAGTACGACTGTTACGCTCTCAGTCTTAGATAGGAGAAAAGTATGATGTGTTTTGCGTATCATCTCAGTAGAGAAAAGTCAAAGTTTCTTCTATCTTATCTTCAAACTGCTACTGCTTGTACTGTAGGTCTTATGTCAGGGATAAATGTGCATTTTTATTCCCATCTCGTTACTTGAATGACGGATGTGCAGCTCGCGTGCCATTTCTATACATAGCCTACTAGCATCGGTAGTATAGATACCGCGGAATGATTGACGTCCAAGTCTTGCATCGAGTTGTCTGTACATACATGTGTGTCCACAGCATTAGAAGATTTGCTATTTGACCTTGGAACATATTTTGGCGCTTTGTATGCGTGATACGGCTCTGAGATATTGAACAAAGAATGTTTTTTTCTCTTTTTTCGTAAGTTCCAGCTACTTGTTGCTCTTCCAGTATTTACGTCGTAGCACAAAATCATAGAAAGTTCGCAGGGCTGGAGCAATTTTCACAATGATGGTACCGTAGCTATAGTGTCTAGACTACGACCTGATGATGTAAACGAAACAGTGACGAGTCTGTAATAAACTTTTCGGTGAATACAAGATAGAAATAATGCCTATGTTAGCATTTTTACCGCGTATGATAATGAAAGTCGGGAATTTATCTCTTACCAGAGCTGCATTAATACAGCACAAACTTCTAACAAAAAAAAAAAGACTGCCAACACAATAAAGACTGATAACAAACAGTCAAACTGATGGATCATCACCAATATTGATGCAGTAGTTCTTCGGGTTGATGCCAACATTTTCTGTTCATCTGATGAAGATTTGGCCATAACTTTTGAACAATGCTACCAATAAACAGGCAAAGAGACGGACGTATCATAAAAAATTAATAAGTTTCTTGTGACATATTTATAATGAAAATCCTTGCATAACTTCCTGAGCTATGTTGTTGAAAGAACGTCAAACCCCGTCAAAATCATATCTTTTGTTCTTCAATAACGAAAGGTATGTATTAGGTATTATAAGAAGATTTAAGCCTCCCTAAATAAGTACTAAGCTCTTCTAAGAGAGGAAAAGGAAGGGACATATAGTATGTCGACAGAAAAACGGGGAACCCATGCA
>LQNS02277100.1:8327447-8337892 GCA_001587735.2 Parhyale hawaiensis
GAAAATAAACTTTGACTCCACCTCCCTGTAGAGCAGAGTTCAAGCTGTCTTTTCGAGCTAGAAGATTGGAGATTCTATAACCTGTGTCAATTCTGTAACACTTTAAAATGGAAGACGAAAAAGTTCATTTTCGGTGCTTCATGCTTTTCTATTTCTATAAAGGAAAACGTGTCTCACAAGCAACCTAAGTAATGTGAGCAGTTTACGGTGATGATTCTTTATCCGAAAGACTGTACGGAACTGATTCACAAGGTTCCGAGCTGGAGATTTGTAACCTTATTGATGAGAAAACCAGATTTACTTGAGAATAATCAACATTACACAACCCAAGATTGACAGAAAGCCTCAACCTAAAAAAATCATGAGCACCTGCAAGGTTTGATTCATATTTGCTTGCTCAATTAAGAATGCAATGGTTTATGTCTATTGACTTCTTACCTTCTTTTCTTTAAAAATTGGCACAAATTTTCCGGGAAAGCTAATACTTCGCCGTAGCCAAAGGCACATGTGTTGATTTGATATTAAGATATTCGCTTTAATTTAAATCCCTACATTAAATTCATACTGTAAGCAACACCTTCTGCAGTTTCGAACGCCTTCTGCATGACTCAAACTTGCAACTTCTGAGTGCTTCACAGATAGTTTTGAGTTAGTCTTATTATATTCCTGCTGGGGAAGAGGCTAAGTAGCGAAGCAACGACCCTATACAGATAGGGTTAAAGGAGCGAAAACATAGAGAGCTTTCATTATTGTATATGATTGACAAAGGATACAATTGCATGTTCATCGATATTGCATCAAGCCCACATTCTTTAATTTTGTAAAAAAGGGCTATTGGAGAAGTCCAAGTTCTTATACATGGGCAACTTTCATTGGTATAGTTTATTAAGATGAGCGTTCTACACGGCGCTGTACAGGGATACTTGTTATCAGGAAGCAAAGAACGTAACTGATAACCACCATAAATGAAATTACTTTCCTTGTGTAGCCTAAATATTAATTATAACATTTCAAATCAATACGTCAATATAAAGAGTATCACTAAATTCCCTCTTTATGCTTCCTCCAATTGTCGAGGTGACGTCATACGATTACAGCTAAGTTTCATTGTGCTCCTGATGTGTCCTAACGTTACGTTTTTTACTTCCTGCTTGTTATATACTTCCATAGAAATTCGGATGACCAGTGGCATGACCACTGGCGGATGACCACTGGCATGACCACTGACAGATGACCACTGGCAGTGGCGGCTCTACGGGGGGAGAGGGGAGAGCTTAAGCTCGAGCCCCTCTCTCCAATAATGAGCCAAGCTTCCAACCAGCGACCAGTATTACCCACCCCCCATGTAACCAACATACGTGTATCCGATAGCAATGTGAAACCCCTCCACCTTTTACTGCAGACTGTAAAATTTCCAAGTGCCGCCACTGGATACTGGCATTATATACTACACGGCAATGACAGAAGTCATCCTCCGTCCATGAAATAATTACTAATAACCTGGTTTGGAAGTGTGCAGTACGTACACTTTAATAGCCACGAGTCGCCATTCCCTGTAGGGAATTGATATCTGTATAAAATGACACCCATTCCAGCTAGTGAACCTAGCAACGTTCGGATATCAGTTTTACATCATAGACGCAGAGGTTGCCATGGCGACGTACCTAGGGATAAATGGAGATACTGGAGGTCTGCGGGAACTGTGGTGAACTGTGATGTCGTGTCGCAGACGTAATATCCTTGGGAGATAACAAGGCGAGAAAATTCTCCTCTAATGGAAGGAGGCTTGGGGAAAAAGTGTTTTATCGGGATTTGACTTTTCACAGTAAATTTTCGGAGTTTGTTTTGTGATTAAATTTTTGTGCATGTATTGGCTGTTCAAATTTATTTTTGATCGTTTCAGTTTTAAGATAGTGAATGTCATAAGTATTCCTGAATTTACATACGTACTTTGCCTCTAGATTGATTTTGGACAACTTCTCCTTAGTCCAGGCTCTTTGGGGGTGTCTGTGTACTTTCTCTTTCACGGCTCTAGCATGTATTTTCCTATTCCATATAATGAGGACATTAAAAAAAGTTCGGTACATTTTTGAGGGGGGCATGAGGGAGCCCAAAATTATCATTTGTTAACTAATTTTCTGAAACTTTTTCAGAATATATATTTTTGAAAACGAAACATATTTTGTTCATTCAACTTTTTTGATTTGGGCCTTAGTTTTTGAGATAATGGGGTTTAAGTATAAATATATATACATTTAGTATTTTGGAAATTTCAAACGAATAGAACTCAATGAGTTTTCATGCTAGAATAAAAAACAATGACAGTTTTGGAATCCTTGAAATATTCCTAATAAAAACTATAAAGATGGATTCCCCATTTTTGCCTCATAATATTTTTTTATCACAACTCAAAACCGAATTCCTCAACTGTTTTTCCCTATATTTTAGTTAGCGATCGCAACGAAATAGAAAATGGAGAATCCGGCTGTGATGAAAAGATATTATGAAGGCAAAAATGGAGAACTCGACTCTATGGTTTTGTCAGGAACGTTTCAAGGATTCCAAAACTGTCCTTGTTTTTAATCTAGCATGAAAAATCATCGAATTCTATTGGTTTGACATTTCCAAAATGTGCATACATATTTATATATAAACCCCTTCATTTCAAAAAGCTAAGGCCTAAATCAAAAAAGATGTATGAACAAAATATGCTTCCTTTTCAAAATATATATTCTGAGCAAGTTTGAGAGCAATCAGTCCACTATTGATTATTTTGGACCATCCATGCCCCCTTCAACAATGTACCAGTTGCAAAAGTTCTACCCAACTTTTTTTAATGTCCTCATCATTTGGAATAGGAAAATACATGGTAGAGCCGTGAAAGAGAAATGTACACTGACACCCCCCTAGAGCCTGGACTACCTCTGCACTAACCATTCCTACCGTACTACTCACCTATCAGGAAAATTCCTGACAAATTCTGCTTGCACAAGCAAATCTTTCCTTTGTCTGGAACAAATGGCCTCTGCTTTAAACTGATTCTTCTGCTTGATGGAGGCCTTCATCATAGAATTGATTATGCCCCTTGGATCCCGAACAAGATGGATGACCTTGATGTCGGTAGCCGGCTTTCGTTCCATGAGTCTCAAGACGAAGTCTAAAGTCAATGATACTATTTTGAACACTCGAATCCTTGCTCTTCGGCACATGAATGCAGGAAATTTGACGGTATAACAAGATGCTTGGGAATCGGCCGGGTAGCAAAAATCAGGTTGTAAATCGTGTTCATAGAATTGTGATGGGATGTGTTGACAGAACACAATTTTTTCGAGTAATTGCTGTAATTCACTCTTATTGTCAAGCGTAGGAGGAAACTTGTAACCAAAATTTCTGTAAATCGGTTCATGAGATGTGAACGATTTAGGAATTTTAGATACCAACGTCGCTGTTAGTGTTGAACCAGATCTGTGTTGAGTCCACACGAGAACGACTCTGGAGTTGTTTTTGAGTGGGATGAGAGGATATAACGCATCTTCGTCCATCCGGTTCTTGCCACTTGTCAGGAACTCGACGCCTGTGCTGTAATATGAAAGCGGTAAGGATCTTTTTCTCTCGACGTCCTTTTCTAATACTCCGTCACTCCTTTATTGCTCTCAAATACAGAATGACGCAGTCTTACAAGGGGTGACAAAACTTGCACCTAACACGCATTGAAATCACCTTATACATACTAGTTGAGAACAAGCCAAATGAAACCCAATAATCGCTTATAGGACACATAGCTTTTAAATTTAGAATAACTCCTAATAAAATAACGTTTGAACATATACTTAAAATGAGCATGTGACATCGGTTCTGTAGGTACTAACGAATGTTCATTCTACGCTTTAATTGCTTAAAATATAACAAATCGTTTTTCAATCTCTAATCGTCAATTTGGAAGGTTAAACCTGCTGTTTTTTATATTATAGTGAGTATCCACGATAAGTGGGGCAAAGTGGTCTTCAAAAATATTATTTCCTGTTATCAAAGCTAGTCATAGGAATTTCAATACAAAATATTTATGGATATCCCTAAGTTTGAGAACACCTAATTTGCTGTACATTGCACTGGTAGACCACATTGGTATGTTATTCTCGTCTCTGGCAACACCAAGGATAACTCTAAGAGTGTCATTCTACTGATACAGGTCTGATAGCATTGTCAGTCACAGCCCCCAAAACAAAATACCATACACATAATATGTGGATACATAAGTGACTAGTACAAAGTAACAAGTGCTCGCTTTGGCAAGTAGTGTGAGACTGCATATATGACACCTTTAGCCTTACTAAGCTTTTTGCTAACGTCTGCTATATGTGATGAAAAAGTTAGATTATCACTGATAAGAATACCAAGATATTTAAATGTATGAACCAATTCTAATATTATTCCATTGAAAAGTATGTCAGGCAAGATAAGATTCCCAGTTGAGGAAAAAACCACGAGTTTCGTTTTATTGACATTCGGAGTATGTCTGTTTGTGTTTAGCAACAAAGAAATATTTGCTATCACTGAGGGAATTTTCCGCACCGCGTTGTTAAAATAGCAATCGTTAACATGGAAAACCGCATCATCTGCAAATAGAATTGTAGAGGTATCATCAACAAGTACTGTATCATTAATGAATACATTAAATAACAATGGCACTAAAGCTGATCCTTGTGGTACTCCAATTTCAATATTATTTGTTCTTGATTCAGCTTTCCCACAAATCACATATTGTCTACGGTTAGTCAAATAATCTTTTATGAGGCTGTTAATAGGCCCCCGAACCCTATAATGCTCTAACTTCTGTGGTAGGATGGTTTTATCGACAGTATCAGATGCTTTCTTTAGGTCCAAAAACAAACAAATCGAAAATGTTTTATTAGCAAACGTTGGTAACACTTTTGTTAGCAGATTGAATATTGCCTGGGTCGTGTTCTTCCTCTTACGGAAGCCATACTGGGCCCTGTTTATGACATGACATTATGAGCCTCCAAAAACTGCGACAATGTATCTTGTAAGACTTTTCCAAATATTTTATTGAAAATGGACAATGTCAATATTGGTCGCTAGTTAGATACTTCGTTAGTGTCACCAGCTTTATGATCAGGAATTACTCTAGCTTTCTTAAGGATATTGGGATAAACACCAAGAGCAACGCATTTATGTAGAATAGAAGTTAAATATCAACAATGAATGGAAGTATCCTGACTAAATGCTTCGGCTGAATTTCATTTCCGTGGTACCTTTTGGATTGCATAGAAGCAACAATAGAGCTTATTTCATCCGCAGTTACAGGTAGAAAATTAAAATCAACTTCAATTCTTAGACTAGAAACAAGGTATTACGCTCGGTTACGCGGTAGTGATTGCACCAAATCTCTTGCTATGGACGTAAAATAATCATTAAAATTGTCTGCAAGATCTGTTCCGTCAATCGTTGCGCCATTAATTGTGATCTCTCTTGCAGCCACGTTAGTATCACGACCGAGCAACTGATTAACGATCCCCCAGGCTTTTTTGGGGCCATCTGTACAACAACCATCTGTACAACAACCTGCTGCAGGTAGTAGATTCTCTTAGACGCTCTAATTAGACTATTCAATGTATTGCGATATGCGATATACAGTGTAGGAGCGCTTCAAGATCAATTTGCGCCGGTACATGCTGAACAGTTTGTGTTTTTCCTTATTAATGTCTTAATTTCTTTGGTTATCCAACTCGTCGCCTCTCGTTTCCGCGTTCCACGCAGTAGTGGAAATGAGGAATAATAGAGCTCATAAAGCTTAGACAGTGATGCACTCAATTTATTTATTTATTGATAATATATTTCTCCAGGGGCGGGAGGTGTTCTTAGATTATTCTAATACAGCATACCGTAAAATTTTCGTGTACATTAATTTCTGAATAATATTACAGCTATAACTTTATAACTTAATCAACAAAGCTCAGTACCATCACAGACCATCACAAATCACCACAAGGATCACCACTACTATCAACAGGCATTGGCAATCGGGAAACACCGCCAACAAATCTCTGCAAGTTACTCATATCGTCAAACATACGGAATAAGCACTGCTCATTCACGGTTTCAACAGTGCCGAGAATTGCAAATCCAGGCATATATATGATCAGCTAGATCAATATCTATCACGCCGCACTGTCGAATCCCATTTAACGTTGAGCTACACCATATCTGATCTAAAATATGGGAGTAAATCTAACGTCTACTTTCATACTGCGGACGTATTGTTCTCAAAACCTCTGTGCAGTTGACTAGCGAATTGCAGTCAGAAATACAACATGTTCCATCCTCAAAATACTGTGCAACTTATCGAGATTGTCGGTTTTTTAACGTCGCTTCTTACTTGATGATTTGTCTCGGACGAGGTCCAGGTGATGTTATGCGCGCCAACTCATTCATCTGCCCATGGTGTGAACCCCCTTAATGCAACGTAGCACAATGCTAATTTAAGACCGGTTTTTACGTTAGTGTTTTGCCCTCCGTTCATACTTTACAGCGTTCGAATGCGTTACTGTGTCCATTTAATTAAACAACAGAAACAGAAAAGTGTACATCATTCAGGGACTTTATCTATCTATATTATACTAAAAGTCTGTGAACCGGTCTTGCTTGCTTGTGTCTTGTTTATTTATTTGTGTCTTGTTTGACACAGTTTCTTTACTTTTAGATAGGGAATAAATTCGATGGACCTATGGGGGCCTATATATATATGGCCTATCCTATCTGTCATAGATTAGCTCTTTAATTCGATTATATCTGTGATACGCACGTGAAACCTGCCCCTTGGTTGCAAGAACGGGCACGATACGTAACATATAAATCGAATTTGCTTTCAGACTGCGTGTAGAATATTCGTTAGACAAGCATAGAATCTGTTGACAGTGAGCTGTATGGGCAGCTCCTTGACGGGCAGAAAAACACGGCCGAACAGCGTGTGGTCTATATGATCAGCTAAATAACGCCTCCTTTAGTGCGAAAGCAAAGACGATCGTGATTATTATTATAATCAGAAGTTTAAGTCTCCGTTTCCACAACAAAGGCGATGTCACAGAGGAAGAATGAAGAGACACATAGTGTGACGATAGACACGTGGAACCCATGCACGAGAGTGTTCCCACACAGGATCAACGCGCATGGGAACAGCAAGTCGAAAAAGAAGAGGAAGAACAGATGAAAGAAAGATCGTAAGAATAAAAGGTGGGAAGGAAGCAAAGTGGGCACGAAATACAGACAAGACGATCGTGATGACGACTCAACGGGTCACGGGTCGTCTAGTTCACTCTAAGATTGAATGTACGTTTTAAGCATTGCGAGAAGCATTATTAGTGACACTAATTAATTAAACTAACATAAATTTTTGTAAATCTTTTAGGGGACACTCGGCTGAGTTTGTAGGGATATACTGAGCCATTCGAAGGTGTTGAAGTTAGGACGTTGACTGGGAGACTAAAGTGTGAAGAGGCAAAATAAAAATATCATAATCTGCATGTATGTACACGCGACTGAAGTATGAAATAAACATTAATTCTTCTTCTATTTAAAGAAACAAAGTTGCTTATATTGTGTTCTGATTATGATTATCCTCCATTGAGATCCCCAAGACCCCAAGCCGTCCTCGTTCGCTAATCTAATCTTCCAGGCCCTTCTTCTCCCATGTTTTTTTTATCGGATTCATTACTCAATATCGCATATCAGAGAGTTAAGCCGGGTACTCGATCACATACGACTTTTGAACTCGCTATGAAATTCTTTATTTCAATGCGTGATAAAGTCAATAAAAAGTCATTTACCTCCATGTATTAAAATTTATATGCTACGTTTCAAAGCACAAGCGTCATCATCAGGCTGAAACAAATAGAGAAAATCGTCAATACACTTAAGACTACCGCAGCTACTATTTATGATCTGGATCTACAGGTTTTTGTACTTATATTGGACTAGATAATCTCATACTAATTGTTCAAATAACCATCTAAATACTAGAGTCACTAGACACGTGCACACAAATCAATGCATCCAGTTGACACTTAGCAAATCCGCTTACGTTGTCATGACCGTGACGGCACTGAACGTGGTGCTAAAAATCCTAAAATATGTAATTGAAAATATTAATTCATATAGAATTGGTGGGACAGTCAAAGTTTGCCCACTGACACTTACTCAAGTCTAAAAATTACAGAGGCAGAGAAGATGTTCCATTTTTTTAATTTGTACTACAGTAGTTACTATATATCGTTCATCATCATTTCATCCTTTAATTTATCCTAATTTTGTTAAACAGAAGTTAACAACCGCTCAGTATTCTCTCTCTCTCCTCTTCAGCAGACCC
This sequence comes from Parhyale hawaiensis, assembly GCA_001587735.2. Lineage (NCBI taxonomy): Eukaryota > Metazoa > Arthropoda > Malacostraca > Amphipoda > Hyalidae > Parhyale > Parhyale hawaiensis. The sequence goes on from LQNS02277100.1 coordinate 8,335,831, forward strand.
CGTGAATCTTACGTCATTGTTACGTCATTATTTCGTCACCATCACAACAACAATCAGCGAATTTGTTACAAAGGCGCCAGCTGATTGACGGCCAAGGTTCACCTAAATTTAATTTTACCATGATATTGATTGAACTATGTTGTGTATTTCACTAAATAAATAAATATTTTACTTGGTAGCTACATATATCAAGATCATATTAAATTTTACGCCCAATAATTCAAGATTTTGAAGCTATGTAGTAACAATTTTGTTTTGTTAGCTTTATTGAAAACAACTAGAGCGTGGGTAACTATAGTGATGTTTGAAATGATGCCTTTGAAAACGAGCACACTGTACAATCGAGTAAAATCTCGTAAGATAATCTCTGCAAGGTGCTAATTCTATTAAAGGTTGAAAATTTTTCAAAGCGTTTTGTTAGCTTGCTCTCGTCATCCGCCCTATGTTTACTTCTCCCTACATCAAATCCGCAAAGTGATACAATGGCTATAGTCCTTGTGTTCATGCAAATGCCAGTAATCCTCTCATTAAACTTTAAACATTTATATATCAGTTATGCGGGATTAATATAATTGAAAGGATTCACTATGAAATCATCTTTATATATCCGTCTTTCATATATGTATATCAGTTTGATCGAGATATCAAAATTTGCAACACCGCCGCTAGCTTTAATAATGTACAATCTAAAGCTATGCCCGCGGCAACATAATAACCAAAATATGTCACCCTAAGCCCAATTTCAACGTAACCGAAATTGAAATAATTGGTGGCTAGACAAACCAGACCTACCCTTACCTAACCTACCCGAAGTAATGAAAGAACCTTTTCCAACTTACCCGAAATTCTCTTTGGGAATGGGCCTATTGGTTCGTCTACTGCCGCCTATCTAATCTAAATTAGTTCGGGTTTTGCGACAGTAGGGTCTAAAGAGAGGGGTCATTGGGTACGTGCGATTTTTTGGTCGTTGGTGATCTAACTACAGTAGATTTGTTAAGTTTAAGCTATGCTGATAGCGCCGTTGAAAGTCGTACAGGGACACCGGCTTCAGCCTGTTCGGGACTGAGGACTCAGTGCACGTATAAAAATGCCATCTTGTAAACCAAATAAATTTGGAAATAATTCCTAAAATCACTCTTGATGATCGAGATACCGGAACAACCGAGGAATTCATCTACAAATCGGATTGTGATTCAAAATATCAATTTCATCAATTTCAAAGTGCTATCTCTGAAAGTATGTGCATGGAGTGTACTTACTTATTAACATAGTTTTTGTTCTCGCTTGACTGGGATCTAGGGTCATATTCAACGGCTTCTTCTGGCATCCAATACCTCGAAATCGGCGAGACCAAAAAGCGAGCTGCTGCGAGACACACGACGTAAAGAAATAAATACTTCTGTAGTTTGTAAGTCTCTTGTTGACGGCCGACGTGTCTGCTGTTGCACATATTTTTAAAGCTAAGACTTTTCCTGCTGCAAAGAAGAAATTGCCCCAAACAACGGTGATGCTCAGTTCGTCCCTAGAAGAGCTTACTGCAATTTTGGATTTGAATATGAAGAAAACCGAGCTTATTTCCAAACATTCATATGCTGGGTGGCTTGAGTGTTTGACAAGCACATCGGATGTTTCTCTTCACTCGTAGTTTAAGAAAAACCTTTACAATTAAGCCTTAGGAATATATTGAAAATGAGTGAACACTTATGTGTGATTATATCCTGTGTAACTAAAAAAGCATTCGTCAACGAACAAGTTCCAAGAAATTTATGCTAAATATGCCCCATCACTGTACTGTTTACGATAAGACAGAGGTGGGTTACTGGAGTAATGAAGCGGTAATATCGCTTCACCCGAAATCGTTACCTCTTTACGATTACCGAATTCCGGCTGAAATTACCGCTTTACCGATACCGGATCTTGGACAATTTTTAGCGGTAACGGTAAAATGTTAATTACCTCCGCCAAGGAGGTTATGTTTTCGTCGTGTTTGTCTGGCTGTCTGTTTGTCTCTTTGTCTGTCACCAAGATAACTCAAAAAAGTTATGAACCGATTTGGTTGAAA
>LQNS02277100.1:8347549-8359214 GCA_001587735.2 Parhyale hawaiensis
CAAAAACTCAAGCATAAAGCTCGAAGAACAACCTTAAGTCAACAGTTCTTTCCCTATTTCATAGTCAACATTTGGAATAGACTCCCTTCCGACGTTGTTGGTGCGGAGTCGGTCAACTCGTTTAAAAATTGTCTTGACATACATTGGGAGAGACATCCTCCACAGCTAAGAACTCCTACTCCACGAGTCGTAAGCACTTAACGGCCAAAGCTTCCCAGGCCATTTTAAGCTGACTTCTGCTCAGCCAACGTTGCTTGAGCGTGGCATTCTGGTAGTAGTTCAGATCTCAGCAAATCCGCTTTAACAACGAGTTAATAGAGATTTTCCAACGTCTCACGCAAGCTGTGTCAACACATTTACTTGCAAGATCAAGGCCTCCTAAGGTACAGACCTGGGTCTCTACGTCACGAAGTTAGAATCCGATCGGTACAGTCCCCCGACATACTGTTGGAAGCAGCCTGATAGTTTTAGTAGAATATTAGCATATTTTGGGCTTATATGGAGAGAAAACTTGAACTACCGTTGTTACGGCGAGAGTTCTACCCTCTCACATTTTTTTTAGCGGATTCCCGCTGCTTTTAACTTTTCATCCCAAGACTTGGCAACACTCACCGATTTAACAGCTGGGGAAACTGTAGAGTGGAGGACACGAGATTGTACCGGATTCTTTTTCCATTTTTCGTAACTGGTCATATATATGACTTTGTTTTCCTTGCGTAATTGTTTTTTGAGAAATTCATTCATATGCTTTTCTTTTGGTACGTAAATTCCTTCAATTTATCCTATTCAAGATTTAACTTATTTCGTTTTACTTTTCTGCCTTGGTCGCTTATGATTCGGATAGAGGGTAAGTTAAAAATACTAGGTTGTGTGAAACTCTACCATAAAAAACGTAATGTTACTTCTTTGTCGGTTCCTGAGCTTTTTCCGGTTTACCCTAATTTCTTCTAAGGAACAAATACTAACTGCTTATTACGGCGTTCAATTTTATCCTCATACTGCTGTGGGCGGCTACGCAAGAGATGCTATATACCACATTTGCCAGGCCTGACCTGAGCCACGTTTCTTGCCTCTTGATTGTATTATTAAAGTTTCTCTCATTATGGATGTAGCTTTCACCAGTTTGTGTGTTTATTTCATACACTTTGTTATATTTAACCTACTATGGGGTGTCGTGAATACTGGCGAGGATGTGGACATAGTTTCGTGTAGTGGAGCAGGATTCAAAAATTATTTAGTGTGGACAGGACTGCCATCCTTGTGTGAAAACACTGTATGCTCCGTGGCTATCGCATAGTTAGGGTTGTCCGTCCGTAGCTGAGACGTTGCGTCAATGGAGTTTCCCAGTGAATGTGTTTCAGCGTTACTTAAGCTTTCGGTGCGGTTTTAGTCTTTCCTGTTCTATTGCCCTACCTTTTTTCTTTCCTACCTTTTCGTTCCAACCTTTTCTTTCCTACCTTTTTTCCTACTTTTTCTTTCCTACCATTTCTTTCCTACCTTTTCTTTTCCTGCCGTTTTCCTACCTATTTTGAATACTCTATGAACAGGTGGGAGGGAACTTACCGCTACGTTGGTTAACTCGCCTCTTCGCCTGGTGCATGTTACTGCGAGTCTCAATAAATCTGAGGTCAGCTATTGATTGGAGAAGAATATGGACGGTGCACAGGCTCGCTCCATTCTTGTATGTGCCGACCTAACTAGACTGTGGACCGCTGAACCTCATCATCTTCTGACGTACCTTGATTTTATGCCGACTGGGAGATAACGTCGCGAATCCCTATAGCCTCCACCGCTCTCGCCCAAATGGAACACGGCAACTGAGGAACAGTTGTGCGTCTCTCTTTGTAAGCTGCGAGAAAATTGTGGGTGCCAATGGTACATATGTATATACTGGCTGCTCCTCTTGAATTTTGCGCCTATTTTATTCATTGATGTTGTAGGAGGGCGTTTTTTAGTGTTGGCCGAAGGATCCGTTTTCTGCCATTAGGCAGTTTTTTTTTTTTTGTTTTGAATAAAGTTATATTTTGAGGTGAGATTTGATCTCTTTGCAATGCTACTTGGTGGTGCCCGGCTGGGGAAAATGAAAGAATATAGCGTTGCGCTTGTTCTCCCCGTAACACCGTAATTTTGTAATTTGCTATGGGTAGTTTAAAGAAAACTTTCTATTCAGATATGTCCGAAATATGAAGAGTATGTACCAATAATATTAGGCGGTGTATAATTATTTTTCCAGGGACTGTACGTAATCGGACCATTTTCGAGGCCTCTCTACTTTAGGAGGCCATGGCAAGATCCTCAAAGCAGTCGACTTCATGAGAGGCAAACACATTTCTCGCCGTTTAATATTTGGGAGCAGCCACCAGTCGACGAAAATGTCATTGCGCTCAGAGCACTCCGCCTGCAGATGGATTGTTCCGAGAACTTACTCCAGAGAGAATAGCAATGCATTGGATGACAATGTACTCTTTTAAGTAGAAAGTTATCATTTTTACGGGACAGTGTAAAGTGCTTTTGTGTCTGATTATACAGCTATCGGTGGCTTGCAAGCGCATTACCTGTCTTGCAATTGCAGCTGTGTCACTTAGATTATCATCCTGAAGTGCCTCAGCAACCGGTAACAGATTCATAAAAAATATAAAAAAAAACATATAAACTAGAACGCCTCGTGGCGTAATACCATCACCCGTAGTGGGAACAAATTTCATCGTCATCATTTTTGATGGCCAGCTAATTCTAGTCTTTTTTTTTTTGCCATGGGTCACATCGAGAACAACACACCAAGCTCCATGTAAAAAACTATGGACATAGCTCAACTCCGTCTACGTGTTTTTGTGTGGACAGCAAATTTCATCGCAGTCATTTTTTGAGGCCAGCTAATTCTAGTTTTTGGCATGGGTCGCATCGAGGGTAACCCCACAGACTTCCTGCAAAAAAATATGTACATTGCTCAACTCCTTCTACCACCGGTGGACAGGCAAACAAATATACTCAAATCTTGAACGAAAGCATCATCACCTCTCTCACTTCCTTCGCGGGTGATAAAACTTGTCTCGTTGTGCTTAACGTAGTATCGTCAAATATAGTAACTGGTTTTGGGGAGGAATATAGTGCAATACTAGAAGAACCAACATAGCTGTTGGCAATAATGTAGAGCACACTAGCTCCACCTCTCCAAATAACACTCGTGACCGCTACTGCTGAGCATGTCGTGCAGTGTGCCCCCTCATCAATGGAGATATCGAGAAAAAAGGGTGCGGAAGATCCCTCCCCCCCCCCGTTGGATCCTATCTGTTGCACAAAATCTCTCAGTATATAAAGTAAAATTATTTATTTCTCCCTGGACGGGAGGAGTTGTTAGATTAATTATTGCAGTTTATATCATAAAATAACATGTAGATTCTTTGCATAATTAAACTACATCTTTAAACTTGCACGCTCGCTGTACTAAACTTGCTCTGATTCCTGGATATTAGTGCTGCAGTAGTCCGTCTATGGTCGCTTGGGCTTTAGGAAGGTTTATGAATAGCGCCCAGTAGTTCATACTGGAAAATGTGTTTTGAGCATACGGAAAACAAGCATAAATGTTCGAGCCCTTAGAATGATAGTTAGGGTTGTGACTATGCATCATATCCGCATATGTTTCAAAAACATGTAGGTAACCACTACGATTTCTTGAATAAAATACGATGCCTATGCATACACTTCCCTAGCATAAACTATGAAAGTCAAATTGAGTCAAACAATTGGATGGCATATGCGTGCATACTTTGCAAACGTTAGAACCCTAATGATAATAATGCCCGAGCCAATGCACGCATTAAAGTCACGTTGACTTATAAGGGTGGAGCTCAGACGTAGTGGTCTACTGGTCCCAAGTAAGAACCGATTCTGAATCAATACCGCGTAATCCTACTTTCCGGAGGTAAAGGAGGTAAATTAGTTATTGCTCTGCCCACAGGACGAGTGTTCGTATGAAATAAACGCTCGGCGGTATAGGCCCGCGCTATAGCGCCAGAGAGCGGACTGCACTGTTCTACCGAGGTGGATTTGCCGGCGCTCATCTCTTTCAATATTTGAACTCGACGATGAAGGAGGTTCGATGACGGTCGGAGAGAGGACAATGGAGAGTTGTCAGTTAAATTTACTTCCTTTCGGTCATTCCTTACTACTGGGTATACTACTATACTCTGACCATTTTATCAAGTCAGTTGAGGCCTAGTGAAATTCCTCTACAGCGTTGCCAATGCTACGGGCATTCCTGAGATTTCTCTATATAATAGTAGTGGGTGGGGCTAAGATATGGGTTGAACAAAACCTCAGAATTGCCCATAGAATTGGCAACGCTGTATAGAGGAAGTTGACCACGCCAAAATGCCTTGATAAAAGGGCCAGAGTATAGTCAACAGTGCAACATACGATAATAGTCCAACTCTTTATACCAAAAATTACTTTTTAGGGTAAATAATTGCATAAAAATAAAATAACACGTGCATGAAATGCACATTAATTGTTTCAATATTACTTATTAGAAGTTTGGCCTCCAAAACAAAAAAAATCGCATATTCTGACAGACTAAGGCTGGGGACTGACCGGAGCAACAAGCGACGCAATGCGATTTTTACGGAAGTCGTGTTGCAGCAATGCACGGGTGTCGCGAGGCATCGCAGTTGCGGCGGTGGGGACAACAGACTGCTGTACCCTCCGTAACATTTTGTCGTGCAACAAATTTGTCGCGTTGCACGTCGCTCGTCTCGCCGGTGTGGCGGCGGCCTAACTGAACAATGCCATTAGCCTCACGAGTAAGAACAACAAATTTATAAAGAGATTTATTGAGCTATAACGAAGCAACGGTTATTTTTAGAGTAACGGCCGTTACATCGGATGGCACAAACAATAAGCTGATTCACAGAATCAGTCTACTTTTTTACTTGTAATATCCACAGACCTCGAGGCAATGTGTGTGGCATGCCACAATGCAAGTTTCGAAGTGAATTTCTAACCATCAGCGACGATTGTTCTCTTGATGATGGCCCAAGAAAATTTAGTGGGATTCAGTTCTAGACAATTTAATGGCCACACCATCAACCTTCCTTTCTTGAATCCAGGAGAAACTAGACACGCCTTTATTGCTTTTGCAGTATGAGCAGGGGCATTATCCTTCACGAACACCAGCATTTTACGATGAGACAAACTTTACTTATAAAGCCCTGGATAAAGAACTTAACTCAAAAACTGGCAATAACTAGAGGAATTGATTTTCGCTCCTTCTCGAACCGTGATAGGGTCAACAATTTCATTATCAATTATGATTTCCCCAACATCACTCCACCTCCACCTTTGTGGCGACAAAAGCAGTGATGCAATTTCCCCTTAATATTCCAACCCAATTGGCCACCTAACAGGGTCATCCAACATTGCTCTGGTCTCAAATGTGAACAAGACAAATTGCACATCCTGTTTAATGTTTATACTACGGGTCCAGTCAGCCCTCAGTTGCATATGCCGTTTTATCGATGGAATTTTTTTTCAACGATTCTTTCTGCTGCAATTCATGGAACCTAGCACACATTTTCGAAAGGTTTTTGACTCAATGAGAAGGCCTGCATTTTCACTAGTTGTTTTACGGATGCTTCTGGGACACTTATTCACTTGACATTTAACTTTCCTTGTATCTCGTTAAGTCATGACTTGTGGTTTCTCTTCTTTAGACCTTGCTTTCGACTGTAGGGATCATTCAAGGATCGTTGGAAAGACATAAAATGTGTGCAGTGGTAGTACAGGGAGATTCTTTTCCAGTTTCTTTCATAATGAATATTTAGCATCGGTAAGATCTCTAGCTCATCCCATATTATATTTTAGTATATTGGATTTATGCCTTGGTAATGTTTATCTGTAAAAAAGCAGGGATAAATAAATACTATGGCCAGGGCGGCCAAATGAAAAAGCAACAGATGTTGCCAAGCAGTCCATACGCCGTGTTGAACACTTCATTCGAATGTGTCACAAATATTATAGCTTAAAAGTACTTTCAAAATGAAATACTCGTAATTAGTTCGGACTATAACCGTGGGTAGCAGTAAATAAAGCAAGACTACGTATTTTTGCTAAAAAATTACATGAAAAAAAAAATGAATGTGGCATATAAGGACTAAAATGCAGTCTGCGCCATAGTTATCTGACAGCAACGCTCGACACAGCTGATGTTGGAGGTAGCAATTATTGTAATGCCTCCTCCTTATCAATTATAATAGATTAGCTGAGCAGTTGACTATACTTTACTGGACTGGAGTAACACAGGACATTTATATCTATTACGTAACAACGACGTATGTGCGCCATTGCCACTGCAGGGATTGTGACACGAGAGGAAATTTTTGGGGCAAAGAATGGAACTGGTTTTGGCCAAGCAGCAGATGCTTCAGGCGAGAATGGGGTCAAGCTACTTACTACCACTCCTGGGTCAGATGACACCAGCAGGGTAACTGTGAATTATAACATGACGTAATAGACAAACAAATATACATGCCTTTTATTATAAAATAAAAACACTGTAATATTCACCAGTGTGTATGTGTGTGCGTGTGCATACTTCTGTGTATATTTGCATTTTAATTATTTTAGTATCAGTAATTTTATGTAATGCCTCACTATTTCAGCGGCAGTGAAAAACAAGTCGATTATGGGCAGCAAAGACAAATGAATACAGGCGGGCAGTTTTTGTATTTTGCAAGAAAATCAGCGAGAATGATGACGTCAAGATTGAGACTTTACTTACAATCATATATTCGTAGCTATGATACCAGTGTTCTGTAGACATCTCTAGCGGCGCCAACAGACAATGGTGACGTCACTATTGACGGGACCATTTTCTCTATTCTCTATCTCGACGGCTTGGCTACTGATAGCTTGCATTAAATCGTATGGCCGTATCTATGATACCAGCGCTGTGTAGAGTAGATATCTCCAGCAACGCCAAAAGACAATGGTGACGTCACAACGGTCTCGATCAGACGGTCTGTGGTGCGTTTTGAAGTTGTGCCTCTGCGTCTTCATTCGTCATTTACTTGAGGTTATTTGTGCTACTTACTTACCTCGAGCAGTAAGATTGGCAACAAAATTTCATATCCCATTGTTAGACTGTTGTGAGACATGACTGAGCCCAAGTTTATATAATTTCATTTTTGAAAAATTTCACAACATATGTGGAACAGAAACTCTGTAAAACGGGCGTCTCTCTTTGCGGGAAATCGTCTGACTTGTGGTATTTCCTTAACCTTATGTGGATTTCACAATTGTAAATCTATACGCCAACTGCTAATGCTTGCCCAATGTTCGTACTAAGACTCAGGGTTGCAACATTGACTTTAATTGTGAACCTGCAGTGTCGATTTACTTTTCGTATCTTCCTTTATACAGTGACATCATTTTTCCTACAAAAATACATTAAATAAACTAATACCGACACCTATGTAGCGGTACAATCCGCTGTTAAAAACTATTGGAAAGAATTTGTATCTTCACACTTCATTGTTAATGCTCGGGTTTTTATTCAACTGGAAGGAACTCCAATCCAGTGGCAGTCTAATTTCAGTTTTCACATTGATTATATAAAATTGAGGGTTCTCAATTTCACGTTTATAAATGTTCTTTCTACGGAGCGCAGGACTGCGGGTACATGGCATATATAGCGGAGGAGAGATACACGGCACCTATATGAAAGTGTAATGAGCTTTCTTTCTTGATTTCTTTTGTCGCTCTTTCTACAGAGTGTAGGACTACGCTGAGAAAAGTGCGCTGGGTCCCAACACAAGCACGCTTTCGCGAGTGGCGACGATAGTTACCTGGCTTTGCGCGCTAGTGCAGCACGAAAACCGTAATATTTGTGCTGTCTGAACAAGCTAAGGCCTGCAATTTCTGTTTGTGCACTGGAAAGAGGGCTGGAAGGTCCATATTAGGGGGCGTAATGCTCTTGAAGCCCCCTTAGAATATTCCCAAGTCCCCAATAATTTTGGGTGTGTATTGTAAATACCGTAGTGCAGAATTGCACATAACACAAACCAGCAAGAAAACGACTCAAGCAATAATATGTTTACAGGTACTACGCTAATAAAATTATCGTTGTTGCTCAGTATAACCAAATAATTGAGCCTTCATGAATAACCACACTCTGGGACTAAGCTCCTCCCCCCCCCCCCTTTATCTTTCAATCCTAGTGAACGACGCTCATGGTGAGTGCTTGGGGCGAGGGGTGAGGGGAAGCAATGGTGTTGAAACATTCTATAAGGCGTCAAAGTCATTATAAAAATGATACCATTTGCATTATTCACATATATATAATTTATAGGGGAAGCATTGCTTCCCTTACTGCCAAAGGACTTCTAGAAAAATGTTCTAACGCCATTGCTTCCCTTATTGTACACCCCCCGGGAACCCCAGCACCCATGTGAGACAGTAATGAGCTTTCCTTCCTTCTTTCTACCTCTGTCTCTTTTTACATGCTATAGGTTACGGTGAGGCGTCATCTGCTGGTCGCACGGTGCGGTGGAGGCAGTTTGGTTTCGGAAGGTCTCGTGTGTGCAGCGACCCGTTGCTGTCTGCACGTGCTGCACGTGAATCGGCCGGCCCTTTCGTGCACGTGTGTTTCACACGTACGGCGTGTTCGATTCGCTCACTTGAATTGAGATTAGCAAATCCAGTAGCTGATTTTTAATCCTTCCCGCTGGATTCACCATTTTGGATAAAATTTATTAAGAGCTAACCCTTTCCTCTTACAGTTAACTTTTTTTCTGTGAATAACTGTTTGAAACTCAACATAGAGGCACTGGAACGAGAAACAGGTTTAATTACAAGCCAAGTACAAGGAGCAAGGACGAAAAATCAATCCTAGTGAAGCACCAGCGTAATCGGTTGGTGAGAAAAATCGAAACTAAAGTAGCAAGTCCAACGCTCAGGAGGGAAGTTTCGGGCAAGTTAACACTAATCGAATTATACCATGTATTCCGATCCAAACTGGTAGGCGGATCGAAAGATCCCCACTCCTAAATTTATGTTCTCCTAAAACCAGGAGGCATTGCCCCTTTCTGACGGAAAACATGGCACGAAAATAGCGTTTACGTGCTGCACCAGCTCACCAAGGCACGTACTTCCCGTAGGAGCACGTGAACGTGTGCTGGTTCTTGGATACCATTTTTCTCAGCGTAATTAGTAAAATGACCTCAAACCACAATCTTCAGCCGACATTATGAGCCTTATTCATACGTGATCGTGTAAGAAGAGAGAGAGAGAACTGTGAAAAAAGGTGTTGCATAATTTGTACTTACTTTTTTTCATAATTACAATTTTATTTTAATACTTAGTGATTTTTAGTTTCTAAATTTCTTACAATATTGGTGCATGCAGTGCAATCTCATATAGATAAATAAAATTCAGTCCCGTGTAGCAAAGTGCTCTGAAGTAATACGCAGTTAAAGGGAGGCGCCTGGTCGTGTACCTGATGCGTGGCCCTCTACACTTGCATGAATTATTTATACTATATGAATAGGGGGCACTAAGCATGCGATATAACTGATATTTATACATGGCGCGCTGGATGCTCTACACTAAGAACAGGGTAGTCTCAAATTCAGCATGTTTTTCTAAGGAGCCGACGGGCAGAACCTGCCTAGGCGTGCTGATACAGCTCTGCTGCTGCACATTATTCCGTCTGTGTACAAGAAATCACGCAGGATTTTCAACATTTTTCTCGCTGGACGATCGCAATCAACTGACACTGAGCCAGAATTGGCACGATTCCGTGTAAGGCCAGCTATAGACTCTACGGTTTAGGTGGCTTTAGTTCAGTTGGGCACGCAACGCCGTGGAAATGATATGCTCGATTGGCGATATAGAAGTTAGCACGTGAAATGGCTGCATTATATACGTAGCGCAGTGTGCTGTATATACTGCATGCACTTCAAGCCCATGTATTAAGCAGAGAATGTATTAGCGTGATGCGGCACATGTACGTAGGATACATTGTGCAATGTTCAACATTTATGCCATACATAGAATGCATATACTTTAATTGTGATAATACCCATGCCCGTAGGCTGCAGTGGGTGTTTAGCACATACGCTTCGCGTACAATGTGTTTGCTTTAAACATGATACTGGACGCTTTGCGTAAATTTGCCTTAATAATATTATGCGCTCATACATGTATATGGGCTCATATAACTACCTTTTGTTTTTATGAAACAAGATGATGGTTGTCACAAATGAATGATGAACATCCTTGACCAGTAACAGTTTAAATTCTACATACGCAGTGAAGAAGCTATTTTGTAACTAAAGGAATTAAATTCATTTTCTCACTGCATGAGCTCTCATAAGACAGGTACCGCGTCCTTAGTAAAGGCCTTCCAAAAATGAAGTTCTCTTGGTTGCCCTGCCATATACAGAACAGTATCTCCTCTCATCATTACAGGACTGCTGTTAGTAATGAATTATGTTGTGCTTTTCAGATTATTACTCGGCATTTTACTGCTCAACCACCATGCAGTGATAATAATAACAACAATAATGATAATAAGTGAAGGTGTAAATGGTTCAACTTTAAATACTTCAATAAAAATCGTGTACAAGAGACTGAGTTCCAGGAATTGTTCGTGCATGCCTACCTAAAATAGTTTGTAGTTTACGACGCAATTCCATCAGTTGGAATAATAAGTGCATAGCTATAGTGAACATGTGAAGTTTCCCTCTGAGATACTGGTATGAAACAGTGAGGATCAGGAAATATTCATACAGCTATCAAATTTTTAGTGTACAAAATACGCAGCGCTTAATAATGCCTATTGCAGTAATTCAAAATTTTCCTTGAAACTATCATCCAGTGATGAAATAAAATGAATAAACAGTAACATGTATACCTAACCTGAGACATAATGTGAATAAGTGAAGAATTTTTTAATTGACAAAATAATAAAAAAGCTATAGAACTGAGCTCAGTGCCATTTGCTGTTATATTGTGTGTGCTTTATAGGTTATATCGAAACAATGCAGAAAAAAACAGTGGGTAGGTGTAGGCCTGTGTTGTTCACTGCTCCAATTAAAAAAATTATGATAATAAAAAGCGCTATCCTTATAAACAGTGAAGCATTCTGCGTTAATTGTTGATTCAGTTTTAAAAAAGTAAAGAGAAAATAGTGCTCATTTACAATGAAGCCGTTGTTAGGCTGTGTGTATTTCTGTTTAATCTGAATCAAAATAATGTCTAAAGAAATACTACTGGACTCAAACACAATGAACCTGTTAAGCACTGTAAGTTGACTCAGATTGAAAACAAAAGAGGAAATAGTGCTCATAGACTATGAAATTGTTAAGTCTGAGTATATTACCCTTAAATTTGAAATAAAGAAATAATTTTAGGGCTCATGCACAATGAGGCTGCTTTGGCGTGTATGTTGACTTAGATTAATGAAAGAATAAAAAGGAAATAAGGCTGATACACAATGAAGCTGCTTGCGTGTGTGCTGCTGCTCAGCCTGATGGTCTGTGCTTGTGATGCCTTCAATTATAATATATTTAGATGGCCTTCTTTTAATTTATACAAAGTTCCTAACGCTCTGAAAGGGCTCACAAAGTTCAAAAACAAAGCCATTAATAGTTTAGAAGAGCTGAAGCGG
>LQNS02277100.1:8374718-8391223 GCA_001587735.2 Parhyale hawaiensis
CACGTTGACTTATAAGGGTGGAGCTCAGACGTAGTGGTCTACTGGTCCCAAGTAAGAACCGATTCTGAATCAATACCGCGTAATCCTACTTTCCGGAGGTAAAGGAGGTAAATTAGTTATTGCTCTGCCCACAGGACGAGTGCTCGTTTGAAACAAACGCTCGGCGGTAAAGCGCCAGAAAGCGAACTGCACTGTTCTACCGAGGTGGAATTGCCGGCGCTCATCTCTTTCAATATTTGAACTCGACGATGAAGGAGGCTCGATGACGGTCGGAAAGAGGACAATGGAGAGTTGTCAGTTAAATTTACTTCCTTTCGGTCATTCCTTACTACTGGGTATGCTACTATACTCTGACCATTTTATCAAGGCAGTTGGGGCTTAGTGAAATTCCTCTACAGCGTTGCCAATGCTATGGGCATGCCTGAGATTTCTCTACATAATAGTAGTGGGTGGGGCTAAGATATGGGTTGAACAAAACTTCAGAAATGCTGATAGAATTGGCAACGCTGTATAGAGGAAGTTGACCACGCCCAAAATGCCTTGATAAAATGGTCAGAGTATAGTTAACAGTGCGACGCACGATAATAGTCCAACTCTTGATACCAAAAATTACTTCTTAGGGTAAATAATTGCGGAAAAGTAAAATAAAACGCGCATCAAATGCACAGTAATTGTTTCAGTATTAATAATTAGAAGTTTGGCCCTCAAAAAAAAAAAGAAATTCTCATATTCTGACAGATTAACTGAGCAACGCTATTAGCCTCACGAGTAAGAACAACAAATTTATAAAGAGATTTATTGACTACGACGAAGCATCGGCCATTTTTAGAGTAACGGCCGTTGCATCGAATGACACAAACAATAAGCTTATTCACAGAATCGGTCTACTTTTTTATTTATTGTAATAGCCACAGACCTCGAAGCAATGTGTACGGCATGCCACAATGCAAGTTTCGAAGTGAATTTCTAACCATCAGCGACGATTGTTCTCTTGATGATGGCCCAACAATTTTTAGTGGGATTCAATTCTAGAGAATTTAATGTCCACACCATCAAATCTCCTCTCTTGAATCAGGGAGAAACTAGACATGCCTTTATGACTTTGCAGAATGAGCATTTTACGATGAGACAAATTTTACTTATAAAGCCATGGATAAAGAACTTAACTCAAAAGCTGGCAATAACTATAGGGGAATTCATTTTCGATCCTTCTCAAACCATGATAGGGTCAACAATTTTAATATCAATGATAATTTCCCCAACATCACTCCACCTCCACCTTAATGTGGCGACAAAAGCAGTGATGCAATTTCTCCTTAATATCCCAACCCAATTGGCCACCTATCAATGTCTTTCAAGGTTGCTCTGGTCTCATATGTGAACAAGACAAATTGCACATCCTGCTTCATGTTTATGTTCTGCGCGATCGGTGAATTTGGGCGATCGATCGTTCAAATTTTAAAATGAAAAAAAAAACAGTCCTTGCATTCCCTAACCTACCCGACAATAAACCCGAATATAGTCCAACTTACCCGAAATTACGGCCTAATACCTAAAACATCCACCGTTTGCGCAGCGCGATAGATCGATTGTCCAAAACCATCGTTCGCGCACGACATTTATACGGGCCCAGTCAGACGTACCTCAGTTGCATATGCCGGTTTATGAATGGAAGCTTTTTTCAACAGATGTTTCCGCTACAATTAATGGAACCTAGCACACATTTTCGAAAAGTTTTTGACACAATGGGAAGGCCTGCATTTTCACTAGTTGTTTTACTGATGCTTCTGGGACACTTATTCACTTGACATTTAACTTTCCTTGTATCTCGTTAAGTCATGACTTGTGGTTTCCCTTCGTCAGACTTTGCTTTCGACTGCAGTGATCATTCAAGGATCGTTGGATAAATCTAAAATGTTTGCAGTGGTAGCGCATGGAGATTTCTTTTCCAGTTTCTTTCATAATGAATATTAAGCATCGGTAATATCACAAGCGCATCCCATATTGCATTTTAGTATATTGGATTTGTGCCTTGGTATTGTTTATCTGTAAAAAAGCAGGGATAAATAAATATTATGGCCAGAGCGGACAATTGAAAAATGAACAGATGTTACCAAGCAGTCTATACGCCGTGTTGTACACTTCATTCGAATGCGTCACAAATATTATACCTTAAAAGTACGTTCAAAATGAAATACTCGTAATTAGTTCGGACTATTACCGTGGGTAGCAGTAAATAAAGCAAGACTATGTATTTTTGCTAAAAAATTACATAAAAAAATGAATGTGGCATCTATGGACTAAAATGTAGTCTGCGCTATTTATAGTTATCTGACGGCAACGCTCGACACAGCTGATGTTGGAGCCAGCAGATATTGTATAATGCCTCCTCCTTATCAATTATAATAGAGTAGCTGAGCAGTTGACTACACTTTACTGGACTGGAGTAGAACAGGACATTTATTTTTATTACGTAACAATAACGTATGTACCTCTTTGGCACTGCCGGGAGTGTGACACGAGAGGAAATTTTTGGGGCAAAGAATGGAACTGGTTTTGGCCAAGCAGCAGATGCTTCAGGCGAGAATGGGGTCAAGCTACTTACCACTCCTGGGTCAGATGACACCAGCAGGGTAACTGTGAATTATAACATGACGTAATGGACAAGTAAACAAATATACATGCCTTCCATTATATTAATAAAAACACTGTAATATTCACCAGTGTGTATGTTTGTGTGCATACTTATGTGTATATTTGTATATTTGCATGTTAATTATTTTAGTATCAGTAATTTTATGCAACGCCTCACTATTTCAGCGGCAGTGAAAAATAAGTCGATTATGGGCAGCAAAGACAAATGAGTACAGGACGGCAATTTTTTGTATTTTTGCAAGAAAATCAGCGAGAATGATGACGTCACGATTGATCGTTTACTTACAATCATATATTCGTAACTATGATACCAATGTTCTGTAGACATCTCCAGCCGCCCCAACAGACAATGGTGACGTCACTATTGACGGGACCATTTTGTCTATCTCGACGGCCTGGCTACTGATCGTTTGCATTAAATCGTATGGCCGTATCTATGATACCAGTGCTGTGTAGAGTAGATATCTCCAGCCACGCCAAGAGACAATGGTGACGTCACAACGGTCTCGATCAGACGGTCTGTGGTGCGCTTAGAAGTTGTGCCTCTGCGTCTTCATTCGTCTTTTACTTGAGGTTATTTGTGCTACTTACTTACCTCAAGCAGTAAGATTGGCAACAAAATTTCATATCCCATTGTTAGACTGTTGTGAGACATGACTGAGCCCACGTTTGTAAAATTTTATTTTTGAAAAATTTCACAACATATGTGGAACAGAAACTCTGCAAAACGGGTGTCTCTCTTTGTGGGAAATCGTGTGAATTGTAGTATTTCCTTAACCTTATGAGGATTTCACAATGGTAAATCTATACGCCAATTGCTAATTCTTTCCTCATGTTCGTACTGAGACTCAGGGTTGCAACATTCCCTTTAATTATGAGCCTGTAGTATCGATTTACTTTTCGTATCCTCCTTTATACAGTGACTTCATTTTTTCTGCTGTTAGAAACTATTGAAAAGAATTTGTATCTTCACCCCTCTACTGTCAGTGCTCGGGTTTTTATTCAATTGAAAGGAACTCCAATCCAGCGGCAGTCTAATATCAGTTTTCACGTTGATTATATAAAATTGAGGGTTCTCAAATTCACGTTAATAAACGATCTTTCTACAGAGCGCAGGACTGCAAGTACACGGCATAATTAACAGAAGAGAGATACACAGCACCCATATGAAAGTGTAATGAGCGCAGGGTCCCAACACAAGCACGCTTTCGCGAGTGGCGACTATAATTACCTGGCTTTGCGCGCTAGTGCAGCACGAAAACCGTAATATTTGTGCTGTCTGAACAAGCTAAGGCATGCAATTTCTGTTTGTGCATGGGAAAGAGGGCTGGAAGGTCCATATTAGGCGGCGTAATGCTCCTGAAGCCCCCCTTAAAATATTCCCAAGTCCCCCTATAATTTTGGGTGTACATTACAAATACCGCAGTGCAGAATCGCACATAACACAAACCAGCGAGAAAACGAGTCAAGCAATAATATGTTTACAAGCACTACGCTAATAAAATTATCGTTGTTGCTCAGTATAACCAAATAATTGAGCATTTAGGAATAACCACACTCTGGGGCTAAGCCCCCCCCCCCCTTTGCTCATGGTCAGAGCTCAGGGCGGGGGGTGAGGAGATGCAACGGTGTTGAAACATTATTCTATAAGACGGCAAAGTCATTATAAAAATGATACCATTTGCATTATTCATATATATATATAAATGATTTATAGGGGAAGCATTGCTTCCCTTACTGCCAAAGAACGTCTAGAAAAATGTTCTAACGCCATTGCTTCCCTTATTGTACACCCCCAGGTAACCTCAGCACCCATGTGAGACAGTAATGAGCTTTCCTTCCTTCTTTCTACCTCTGTCTCTTTTTACGTGCTATAGGTTACAGTGGGGCGTCATCTGCTGGTCGCACGGTGCGGTGGAGGCAGTTTGGTTTCGGAAGGTCTCGTGCGTGCAGCGACCCGTTGCTGTCTGCACGTGCTGCACGTGAATCGGCCGGCCCTTTCGTGCACGTGTTTTTCACACGTACGGTGTGTTCGATTCGCTCACTTGGATTGAGATTAGCAAATCCAGTAGCTGATTTTTAATCTTTCCCGCTGGATTCGCTATTTTGGATAAAATTTATTAGGATGTAACCCTTTCCTCTTACAGTTAACTTTTTTTTCTGTGAATAACTGTTTGAAACTCAACATAGAGGCACTGGAACGAGAAACAGGTTTAACTACAAGCCAAGTACACGGGGCAAGGACGAAAAATTAATCCTAGTGAAGCTCCTGCGTAATCGGTTGGTGACAAAAATGGAAACTAAAGTAGCAAGTCCAACGCTCAGGAGGGAAGTTTCGGGCAAGTTAACACTAATCGAATTATACTTTTTATTCCGATCCAAACTGATAGGCGGATCGAAAGACCCGCACTCCAAAATTTATGTTATTCTAAAACCAGGATGAATTGCCCCCTACTGACGGAAAACATGGCAGGAAACTAGCGTTCACGTGCTGCACCAGCACACGTTTGGTTTTTGGATAACATTTTTCTCAGCGAAATTAGCAATATGACCTCAAGCCATAATCTTCAGCCTACATTATGAGCGCATCCATACGTGATCGTATAAGGAGAGAGAGAGAGAGAGACAGAGAGAGAGAGAGCGCGGTGAGAAAGGTGCTGCATAATTTGTATTTATTTTCCATAATTACAATTTTACTTTAATACTTAGTGATTTTTAGTTTCTAAATTTCTTACAATTTTGGTGCATGCACTGCGATCCCATATAGATAAATAAAATCCAGTCCCGTGTAGGAAAGCGCTCTGAAGTGATACGCAGGTAAAGGGAGGGGTCTTGTCGTGTACCTGAAGCGTGGCCCTCTACACTCGCATGAATTATTTATACTATACGAATAGAGAACACTAAGCATGCGATATAACTGATATTTATACATGGCGCGCTGGATGCTCTACACTAAGAACAGGGTAGTCTCAAAGTTAGCACGTTTTTCCAAGGAACAGACGGGCAGAACCTGCCTAGGCGTGCTGATACAGCTCTGCTGCACGTTTTTCCGTCTGTGTACAAGAAATCACGCAGGATTTTCAACATTTTTCTCGCCGTACGATCGCACGCAACCGACATGGGCCAGAATTGGCACGATTCCGTATAAGGCCACTTAGACTCTACCGTTTAGGCGGCGTTAGCTCAGTTGGGCACGCAACGCCGTGTAAATGATATACTCGATTGGCAATATAGAAGTTAGCACGCATTATATACGTAGCGCTGTGTGCTGTATATACTGTATGCAGTTCATGCCCATGTATTAAGCGGAGAATGTATTAGTGTGATAGTTACTGTACATGTATGTGGGATACATTGTGTAATGTTTTACATATATATGCCACACATACAATGTACAGTACATACTTTGTGATAATACTCATGCACGTGTGGTACAGTGGGTGTTTAGCACATACGCTACACGTACAATGTGTCTGCTTTAAACATGATACTGGACGCTTTACGTAAATTTGGCCTAATAAAATTATACGCTCATACAACTACCTTTTGTTTTTCTGAAACAAGATGATTATCACAAATGATTGATGAACATCCTTGACTAGTAACAGTTTAAATTCTACATACACAGCGGAGAAAGTACCCCGGAACTAGCTAGCTATTTTGTAACTAAAGGAATTAAATGCATTTTCTCGCTGCAAGCTCTCAGAAGACAGGAACCGCGTCCTTAGTAAAGGCCTTCCAAAAATTAAGTACTTTTGGTTGCCCTGTCATACAGTCCAGTATATCTCCTCTAATCATGACAGTGCTGTTGTTAGTAATGAATTATGTTGTGCTTTTCAGATTATTTCCCTGCATGTTACTGCTCAACCACCCTGCAGTGATAATAATAAGTGAGGTGTAAATGGTTCAACTTTAAATACTTTAATAAAAATGGTGTTTATAAAAGACTGAGTTCCAGGAATTGTTCGTGCATGCCTACCTAACATCAATTGTAGTTTACGACGCATTTCCATCAGTTGAAATAATAAGTGCACATAGTGAACATGTAAAGTTTCACTTTCAGCATTCTGGTATGAAACAGTGAGGATCAGAAAACATTCATATAGCTATTAAATTTTTAGGGCACAAAATACCCAGAGCTTAATAATGCCTATTGCAGTAATTCAAAATTTTCCTGGTAACTATCATCCAGTCATGAAATAAAATGAATAAACAGTAACATGTATACCTAACCTGAGACCTAATGTGGATAGGTGAAGAATTTTTTAATTGACAAAGTAAAAAATAAAAAGCTGAAGAACTGAGCTCAATGCCGTTTGCTGTTATATTGTGTGTGCTTTATAGATTAAATCGAAACAATGCAGAAAAAAACAGTGGGACTTATATACAAAGATGGTGTAGGGCTGTGTTGTTCACTGCTCCAATTAAAAAAATTATGATAATAAAAAACGCTATCCTTATAAACAGTGAAGCATTCTGCGTTAATTGTTGATTCAGTTTTAAAAAAGTAAAGAGAAAATAGTGCTCATTTACTATGCAGCCGTTGTTAGGCTGTGTGTATTTCTGTTTAATTTGAATCAAAGTAATGTGTAAAGAAATACTACTGGACTCAAACACAATGAACCTGTTAAGCTCTGTAAGTTGACTCAAATTGAAAACAGAAGAGGAAATAGTGCTCATAGACTATGAAATTGTGAAGTCTGTGTATATTACCCTTACATTTGAAATAAAGAAGTAATTGTAGGGCTCGTGTACAATGAGGCTGCTTTGGCGTGTATGTTGACTTAGATTAATGAAAGAATAAAAAGGAAATAAGGCTCATACACAATGAAGCTGCTTGCGTGTGTGCTGCTGCTCAGCTTGATGGTCTGTGCTTGTGATGCCTTCAATTATAATATATTTAGATGGCCTTCTTTTAATTTATACAAAGTTCCTAACGCTCTGAAAGGGCTCACAAAGTTCAAAAACAAAGCCATTAATAGTTTAGAAGAGCTGAAGCGGCCGCTGGTGAAGGGCATAAGAGGCTTGAAAGCCCAGGTGCTGAATTTTAAGAAGAATTTGTTTAGTAAGGGTGGATCGTATTCAGACGGTGATGATGGTTATGGTAATCATCAAGGTAGCTCGAGTTATATTCGAAGACCTCCATCACATTACGGCCAGTCTCATCGTGATGATAACCATGGCTATTTTAGAATAGCTGTTGAATCGTTGTCTTCCGGATATCCAAGTTTTCAACAACAGGGTAATCAGAATCCTGGGTCAACGTACAGAGTACCGCCTGAGCCAAGCAGCGAATATGGATCTGATTCTCCACCTTCAGGCCTCAGGAGTCCTCAACAACATAGCTCCAATCCCCAAACATACGGAATGTCATCTAATCCCAGTAATGAATATGGATCTGATTCTCCATCTTCAGGACTCAGGAGTCCTCAACAACATAGTTCAAATCCCCAAACATACGGAATGTCATCTAACCCCACTAATAATTATGGATCTGCTAGCCCAGCTCAAAACTTCAGACCTCAACAACAGTTTAATTCCAATCCCCAGCCACAACCCGTCGGTCAAAATTTTGGAAACCAAGCACCCTACAATTCACAACAGCATTCTAATACTCAGCAAACGACTAATTCCTACAATACAAATAACCAGAGGGGACTAAATCCCCAACCAGTAAGTCAAAACTACCAAGCTGCGGCCCGCCCCGCAAGCCACTCCAACAATATTAACGCTCCGCTTTCGGCCGCCATGGCTATGGGCCACATCTTAAAAGAAGAGCAAATACTATTAGTAGGAGACTCGCCTGCTTCCACTAATGACATTGGAAAGTGGAGACCTCTTTTTCGACCATCTGCAGCATTACTCCAGCGACCACCGCTGACCACTTCACCAGGTTCCCAGCAGTACAGACCAACAGAATCCACAAATACGAATTTACAGGATTCTACTCAAGGTAAGACAGTCAGCAGCAATGGTTCGGGAGAGCCAAAATCCAGCGTACTTTTGGTGTCGGAAGAGGGTAGTTACAGAGCAGCTTCAAATGCAGAAAGATCTAATAGTGTAAGAGACTTATCTCAGCTACGGCAATCTCTTACAGTTCTTCAGCCTCCATCAACTTCGCTGAGTTATACAGAAAATTCAGCATCAGTGGTTACTCCTCCAATCAACAGCCCCGCATCCACAACTATTCCAAGAACTTTAGTTACTCCGAACCTCGAAGTAAATAGTTTACTTTTACTAAACCGAGAAGCCGGTCCTGATGCAGAGGAGGAACAGCATTTGGCCAATGCCGAAAACGCTTTGGAAAGACTCAGCGAATCGTTGCTGCTTGAAGATGGGGTACGTAAGACCCCAATGACCAGCTTGCAGGAATCGCCGCAGGAAGAAACCATTCCAGCTATTAAAGCAGATGTAAACAGCTCCATTTTGCTGACACAGGCAGCGGATCTTGGGGTAAATTTCGGGAGCAGAAGAAGCGTTCGGCAAAATACGCAAACCGCCGTCACACCAACGCCAGCGCCGAGGCCGAATCGTCTGTTCTCCGACTTGCTGGAAGATCTTCAGCTGAATTCCATGAGGAGTCTGGTCAGGAGGGCAAATCTGCAGGCTATGCTCACTACTCAAGGTATCGTGTCGCTGGTCCCATAATGTATAAATTAAGCTTAAAATTTGATATAGAATAACATTATTAATCCTATAAAAACCAACTATATGTAGATAAATTATGCAAACGATATACATACAGTACAACGTCGTTTCTCGTGCGAAGAGTGGTGTTTCAAACGTAATTTACAGAAATATTAAAAAAAGATTGACCTTCAAGACGTTTAATTAATAATACTGTATATCTGATCCCTACTGGAGATAGCAGGCGTTACTCGATTAGGCCTATTATTAAATAATATCGATTGTTTAAATTAAATAAATTATTAAATAACGTAATATTAATTAATATTAATTCAGTGTATTGATGCTCTACCGGTTAGCGAGGGCTTGCTCTGCAACGAAATCTACAGCATGCCAATTATGAGTTATCTCTTAGTTGCCAATTTATTCGAATTTGCCAGAAATGAGTATAGGTACTCATTGTATCTTTACTTTTTTGCAAAACGCTACAGAAATCAACGGGCTTTTGGAACTAACTTTGTAAGCGTGGTGTGGCAACACCAAAGGTGCCTTTTATGTACATAGTGGGATTGATTTTTTTGTAGACGTTCACAGATGTTGCCATTTCATGAAAAGTGAAGTAATCGAAGCAGCAACCGAAAACGATGGCGACTCATTACAGATGAGAATAGAGGAGACTTGCGTAAAATGCTTGTGCCCTTCACTCACTTAATACTTTCCTCCGTATTGAACTGCGTATAACATAGACTACTCAAATCTTGTATGACGCGCTCCCCCAAGGGCTCCTAGTTTTCTACAAGCCGCAACTTAATGTTCAATTTAGAAGCATAAACATTGAGCCCTCAATTCGGAACTGCTGCTAAAGGGAGCTTAATTCTTCCTTGTCATTCCCAACTTGGAATCTTCGTTACCTCCAGGCCATAATGGGCATGCTCGATTGGGAGGGGGTGCAGCATAAGGCCTTAGAGGCTTGACTTGTCTGGAACGTCAAACAGCAGCTTTTGTTTGGTCTCTTTGAACCGTGTTACAAGTGTTAAAATCAACGCGATTACGTCGATCCTGTTGAAAACTCCATTTCAAGGAGCGAGATTGAATTTCAGGTAGTGTCGAGAGTTGTCGATAGAGGGTCGATGTCTGACACTGCATTCAACAGGTCGAAATAAAAAATCAGTTGCGTATGATTTCGAACGTGTCGACTAATGCAACATGCCCGATGTGACGTAAATTTCACAAGTATACGCACTGATCGAGCGACTGGTTATCACCCGCGAACAAAGTGAGAGAGGTGATAATGTTTTCTTTGAAGATTTAAGTACCTATGTATATTTGTATATATATTTGTCTGTCCACCCAATAAGTGGTCGAAGGAGTTCAGTAATCTTTATAATTTTTTGTAGGGAGTTTGGTGGATTAACCTAGATGTGACTCATGCCAAAAAACTAGACCTAACTGGTCATAAAAAATGACGGCATTGAGTTTTCCTCCACCGCGGCAGATCGTCTCGCGCCACGGGGCCTCCCAATTTTCCTAGGTTATTATTAAGAGCGCAGGTGAGCCGAGCGTCAGTCTTGTCTTCCTATTCTATTATTGAAGAGCTAATCTCTGGGAAGGAATGGGGCTGTCATCAAAAATGACTTCGTTGAACTTGCCCCTACTGCGGGTGATGGTCTTACGCCACCGAAGCGTTTTAGTTCACAACTGCTTCTATACGGAATGCTAAAGTGCCC
Organism: Parhyale hawaiensis; assembly: GCA_001587735.2. Lineage (NCBI taxonomy): Eukaryota > Metazoa > Arthropoda > Malacostraca > Amphipoda > Hyalidae > Parhyale > Parhyale hawaiensis. The sequence continues at coordinate 8,385,728 of LQNS02277100.1, forward strand.
TTTGCGTAACTCGTTTTGTAATCTCAAAGCCCGCTGCAGACGATAGGCTTTTGTTCTTTGTTTTCACTCCACAGCGTTCGAATGTGTTGCTGCCAAAGCAACAAAAAGCGCAGTGTTTTGTTTTTTAATTCCTCTTCACTTAAAATTTGGAAGTGCATCAGAAAGTTTACAAGTGACACTTGCTTACGCAGCTGACGTGGTAGGTAATATAAGGTTACCCCAGAAGTTCGTAAACACTTGGGGAAAATTGAAATTTTTTGAAATTTTTCAGTGTACGAAAAGTCGAAACAAAAGTGCCCGGCTCTGATCAACCAAAAACGCACTTTGTTGCAGCAGGTCACTGCTAAGCCACACACCGCTAAGAAGAACTGGACGGCATTAATGTTTTGCCACAACCAGCTTACAGTCCTGACTGTGCCCTATCACTTTCCAAAAAGTATTGGAAAATGATGGTCTTTATTTTGAGAAATAATACTTTTTTTGTTTTTGTTATACTTTGGCGAGTAAAATTTCAATTTCTTGCATGTGTTTACGAATTTTTGGGACAACCTACTATTTTTGTAAACCTTTTGACACAAAGTTGTACCTAGGTTGACGAACAAATCATTCGAACGCTGTGACGTGAAAACGCAGGCCAAAAGTCTATCGTGTACATCGGGCTCATAAAGCGAGTTCACACTACAGGTTTTTCGTCCCGTTCCGCAGTTGAAAGTGTGCGAACGTTTTGTTACGTTCAAGACAACACAACTGCGTAGTTATACAATGTTTGATAAATTGTTAGCCGTCATATCAGCTGGTCTGCAATATCATTGGGGCAAATTTTGATATTTCTTTAAATTTGGAGGGAATGAAGTGGAATTCACACAATCGTCAGATGAATGAGTTTCCTCAGCTTCTCATTCGATCGTAGCTCTGTACGATGGTAGCGCAGAACAGAAGCTCTATGAGATCCACAGAATATCCCGCCGTATTTAAGAGAGAAATCCGAAGCTTGGCTAGCCACGCTTGCTAAGTCATGTATCTAATTTGATCGCTAATTTTTAAGTAATTAGAAGAAGAAACTTATTCGCCATGATGTGCATCCCGCCTTTTAAACTAAAAAAAATTGTAAACTTCTGTGGAAGTGACAACAAAATATTCAGACTTTTCCTTACTGCAGATGGGAACAAACGACTTTATATCAATGTGAATCCGGCTTTCGTTACTGACAAGCCAAATTTTGGAACTATAAAAAACTGAGCCAGTGATACGAAATCGGCATCGTAAATAGCCAAAAGATAAAAATACAAGAGCTAAACTCAGTAGTGCAAGCATAAAGCCTGTTTAAATTTAAATCTCCCAACTGTCGTAAGCCATTCACTTTAACTCGCTTACTTCCTTATGACCATGCAGGTTTTTTCTCAATGCAGTTTCAGGGTTGGTTTTCCTGCGAGTGTTTTTTGGTGCTGTGCCTGGTTATGCTTTAACTTTTTGCATACTCTCGGTTGCTCTTTTCCCTTTACACTACAACATTATTATTATTATTATTATTAAAACTACACACCCGGCCATCCACGGGCGGCAGGTAATGAAACCCAAATAAAGCTCAAAGCAACTCCAGGAAACACAAGATGTTGCCAGATTTCGGTACTTTTTAAACTAAAACCGGTGTTTTTATTACGAAAGTTTGGCGGAAATTTTATAATGAGTTGCTTATTTTAGGTGAACATCTAGCAGATCGACGCTCACATTAGGTTTGTTAATTAGACATTGCTTACAATATTCATAAACATAGAAGGCAAAGGCCCTTGGTATTGAAAAGTATCAGTAGTACGTAACTGGTGGAAGTGATGGGGGGGGGGGGGCTACTGTGTCGCAGCCCTAGAGCGCGAACAGCCCTGGTTCCCTATCTTCGCGGTGTCTAGGGATCAGGAAATATATATAGCATCACACCAACAGGAAATTTTTTGACAAAATAACCTGTTTTCAGCAACGCTCCAGATGTTCTAAACTTTTTACAGTCTTATTTATAGCTAAATAAATGCAGCTCCACACTTTATGGCTACACTTATTGCTTTTACGATACTCGTTTTGGAATTTTATGTTATATGTGATATTGTGCATCACATTTTCAAATACAGGATGCATTTACTGTATCACCTCGCTCTGCAAGCGCTCGATCGGCTCATATTCCGAGTCTTACTGTGGTCATGTCGATGTTAATAGCTACAGATACTCATAGGCGTTGGCTGCTTGGGTTTGGGGCACAACTGTTCCCATTCCTGGGTTCGGGTGAAGGCTGAAATACGGGGAATTTGGATGACAGAGTCGGGATTTGTATGGAGAGATAAAAAATTTACAAATTTTGAAAGTAGTGAGACTGACATCACAATCATTTTCCGTCTTTTATGTATATTGTATTCAAGTATTAGTGTTTAGGGGTTGATGCACAGAAGACCATGTCTGCAATAATATATTATGACCTGCACTGAAGAATGCTAATAATCTTAATGGGTTTTGATATGTAGTTTCATTTCAATTACTAGATTAGATTATATAGGCGGCAGTAGACGAACTAACAGGCCCATTCTCAATGAGACACCGGAACTTACGCCCCGGCCCTCTATGAGCTACGGTATTGGTCTCATACAGCAGTTGCTTTATAGTTTTTCACTCCGATGTATAGCAAATTCGAGGAGTTCTTGACGTCTAAGCTTGTAACATTCGGACAAATTGAATGTTCCCCCTCCCCCAGTGAAGCCCACTTCCTATGCCTATTCAAATGTTTCTTCCCCTACTGTAAGCCTACGGAAAAAAGTCCTTGTAGTAAAGTAGAAGGCCTGATATTAATCAATTACTGATCAAGAGGTAGCAGAAACCATATATTACATCTTAAGTATAGGGTTATAGGGTTAAGCATTTCATGAACGCTCCTCCGGTCCATCAAAGTGTACCGCTCCACCTCTGACGTTCACCGGCCTTTCATTTGCCACAAATAGTCAGCCACAGCGGTACGACCGGAATTATTTAACGAGCTTTTTACCATCGGAAACCGTTGAAGTGATGCCTTTATCACCATGTTGCCGACTGAAACTGGACCGTTGCAACCATGTCTTAATATTCTTCCGTTCGTCATAAATTTTGAGAATTTATGAACCGTTATCTACGAACGTGTATGTAAGCATAACTTTCAATGCCTTCCCGTAACGAACTCGTTTTATGAACGAAATGTACTAGTACTGAACAAAGAATATAGATATGGATTTTATGAAATAAGCTGGATGAAATCTGACTTTTAACGAACTTTTCACTAGCGGACACCATTGATGTAATACTTTTTCCTATTAGCTTTACACCAATTGAAATGAAACTCTTGTGGCCATATCTAAATATTGTTTCAAGCTTAAAGCTATTTAACAAGTTCTTCATTATCGAAAGCTTTCGTAGTGACTGTTTGGGCTCATTGCCGATTGAAGCTTTCAAGAGCAACGTGTAGATGGACGGATATGGATTTACCGATCTATGAAAAAACAGGCAGGATAATTATGCAGATTAATAGTTTTAGCTGGAGACACTTCCGTGACGATAGTAAAAATATAATATTTAATATTATTTCCCTTATGGATGTAGTGCTCAAGAAGTTGGGGGTGCAGCACCCTGCATGATGCATTCAGTCTTAAATCTAACATAGGAAGAAACTTTACATAATTTTGCACAAACAGGTTGGTTTGTTAGTCTTCATTCTAAATATCCCAGAAAAATAAATTTAGAATTAGAGTAGTTACCAATTAAGCTCAAAGCTTTGACTACAATTAAAAACAGCGACCGACGAACGAACAAACAGATCATCACAAAAATTTGGTCATATACTCTGCGTGATATACCTAACCACTCATGTGAACTTCATAAACATTTGTCTGAAGCTTTTTAAGTTTTAGCGTTAAGAACAATGAGGCAGACAAACAAACGAACGGATGAAGGATCTTCACCAAAAGTTAATCATCTGTTACTCCTAACAGACTTAACAATCCCTGTCTAATTTGTAAAAACCCGTCCATCAATTTTTTAATTAACCAGGTGACAGACACACAGAAAGACAGACAGACAGACAATACCCGACTAAACTATACATTGGGAGAGACATCCCCCACAGCTAAGGATTCCTCCTCTAGGAGTCGCACACTCTTAACGGCCAAAGACTCGGAGGCTTCCTTAATCCGTCTCCTTCTCTCTTCCGCTCCAACTACACTGTCTGGCATCTTTAACTCCGCATATCAGCGGCTATTGATCGCGATTGCGTGCATTCATGATCGTCTCTTTTGCTGAGATTCTTCTCCCTCTTTTTTTTCTCTCATTTCCCCAGTCTTTTAAACCCTATTAACATAATGGCAATAGCTTATAGAGGGCCGGGGCGAAAGTTTCGGTGTCTCTTTGAGAATGGGCCAGTTGGTTCGTCTACTGCCGCCGATCTAATCTATACATCGAGGGTCAACTAATGCCGTTGGATTTGAAGAAACTGTAGGGGACCAACAATTTACCTTCATTGACAACGGAGCTTCACACCCCGGTCCCGTTATAGGCAAGGGTTGCGGTCCTGAAACAGCTCGTATAAGGAGAATTAGAATATATCGAATCCATCTACGTTGTAAGAAGGGGTTAGGTTCCATGACTGTTTTTTTATCTCTCTCTAAATGTTTAACCCGGCACTAAAGCACAACAGTAATAGTATATTACAAGAATTTGTATGAAAAAACACTGTAAATAGCAAAAATAAGCAAGAAATTGTATTGTGCTTCTGCCTCTCGCGTACAACTCGCAAATTGCATAAAAGCGAATTTCCGTGCTCATTAAGAACAAATTTTGCATGTAACGGAATCGAAAAGTAAACCGAGAACCAGATGTACAATAGCAATGATAACTGATACCGTTTTATCTGGAGATACTGTCTGGGGTGAAATATTCAGCCTGCCAATCGAACTTCAGAAACCGTCGGTATAGTAGAAAGGTCAATTGATAATGTTCCATATGAAAACACCGCCAGGAGCGAAATATTTCAAGGCCACGCAAACCGTAAAAACTGTCAATACAGGATATTGAATCGATCAATTGATTGTTAACGTTGCATCTGGTGACACTGCCAGCGGCGAGAAAGTTAGTATATGTAGCCGAAACTGTAGAAAACCCTTAATCACAAACGTCACAGTGGTGTAGTCTATGCCACACCCCACAGTATATCGAAAATCCCAGGTCTTAACTGGAGAATATGCCAGGAGCGAAGGAGTTAAAACGATGACGGAAATTTTGGAAACCGTTAGTTTAGTGAAAAGGTTAATTGGTAGGGTCAAATCTGAAGACAATGTCAGGAGCATATAAATGTTAATATGTAAGATAACGGAAACTGGAGGCTACCGCCAGGAGGGAAAGCATTGGGGTTCGTTGGATAAGCAGAGGTCCACTAACGGTCACAAGGCCAGAAGAGACCGTAACCCGGCGGCCGACAGATGCTCTGGGAACCTC
>LQNS02277100.1:8395445-8412972 GCA_001587735.2 Parhyale hawaiensis
GGTATAGTTTACCATGCTGTGCAGCGCATCATGACGGTGAACGGAGCCCGTGTGCAGCAACAAGACATAGCAGCACGCAACGGAATGCTGCACGTAATAGACAGACTCATGTATCCTATGGTGGAGCTCTCCATCCTGGACCATTTGACGGCTTGTGACACTTTTACTGGTGAGGCCCGACTCTATATATCGTAGGTACCTGTGTTGCGCGCGTTTGGTGGATGTTGTAGGTATTAGGCCGTAATTTCGGGTAAGTTGGACTATATTCGGGTTTAATGTCGGGTAGGTTAGGGGAGGCAAGGACTGGTTTTTTGTTTTCCATTTAAAAATTTGAACGATCCACCAAACGCGCAGCGCGTTCGATCGATCGCGCAAATCCACCAAACGCGCACATCTGCATTTTCATACGTGCAGCGCCGCGCCATGCAGTTCCATGAGCTATGCGACCTCAGGACACTTTCTGCATGAATAGAGCAAGACACACTTTGGATATCTGAGGTAATCTTCTTCATCCGTGCACTGCAAACTGCACCAGTTGTGCGATTTTAGGACATTTATGCGACAGAGACTCGACTTTGGCCAATGGGCCTTATTGGTTTTTCTGCATTTTGGTCCATGTAGTGTAAACAGCACCAGCTGCATGACTTGAAACTGCCATCCAGGTGTTGACCTCGGTAATTTGAAATCCAGTCTTACTATAGCCAGTGTAGATTGTATCCAGTGTGATTCACTTCTTAAATCTACACTTAAACTTATCTTCAGATACCTAGTTAACATTGCAGTGATGAGTTCTTGTGATGATCTAATTTATACCAAAAGACTCATTCAACAGCGGATCTCACCCGTCTATCTCTAGACACATTTTAAGACGATCATTCAATGCTGCTCTCAATATACTCCCAGACATCGATTGGATAATGGCTTGCGATATTCAGGCCCGTGTTTAAGTACTAACGACAGTGAAACGGCCGTGTTCTCTCGTTCGCGTGTTTCATTACAACAAAAGTAGTGGCTGTATTGGCAACTTCGTGACAATCCTCTGAATTCAAAGGCAGTTAAGACACCGCCCATCCGCTCGGTATCAGTTCGGCTGTCGTTAAGGGCGGTTGTTTTTTACAGAGCTGCAGATGCAACGAGCCAACTCGTGTCGCGAAGGTTTTGCTGTGCAGCGGGCTGTGCTTTTGTGCAAAGACTCCCGTTGCATCCTTGTTAACACTACCGTGTGACTATCAAAAAAGTGACCAAAATGATAGCCTTCAAATCAATTTACTTAAAAAGTGTCGCTCGTAAAGCTTCGGAAATCTCTTCCTATTTCAAAGTGAACAAGAGCACTCTGAGAGTACAAATATTCAAATCGGCTCTGAAACCATGATTTTCTTTGAATCAGCACCAAATCAGATCACTTGTGCCTTTTGATAATATTAACAGTGTCCTAATTTTCTTGGAGATCCGTTCATAACTTTTTGAGTTACGCTGTTAACAAACATTTTAACAAACATAAGTCAAACGGAAAAACCGATCATCACCAAAATTTAATCAATTATGTCTTTTAACATGACTAACAATTCCTGAAATTTTCGTAACGATCCATCCATTCTTTTCGAGTTATTGCGCTAACAAACATTTTAACAAATAGTCAAACACACTAACGGATCAACGGATCATCACCAAATTTAGTCAATTTTGTCTTTTAACATTACTAACAATTCCTGAAGATTTCATGCAGATCCATTAAGAATTTTTTGAGTTATTGCGCAAACAAACATAAAACCAAACACAACGACAAACAAACGAACGAACAAACAGATCATCACACAAATTCGATCATTTACTCAGTGTAATAAACCCAACAACTCATGCAAATTTCATGAAAATCCGTCTATTACTTTTTAAGTCATGACACTAACAAAAAATAGGCGGATAAACAAACAAACAAACAAACAAACAAACAAACGGATGGACAGATCTTCACCAAAAGTTGATCATCTGTTCCTCCTAACATACCTAACAATCCCTGTGAATGTTGTCAAAATCAGTCCATAAGTTTTTGAGTTATGTTGATGACAGACAGACCGAAAGACAGACAAACCCGACGAAAACATAACCTCCTTGGCGGAGGTAATTAGATCTTAGAAAACTGTGCAATTTTTTACAGTTTCAGTGGACGCAACAACGCATTCGGACGGTGAACTGAGTCATTTGACTGTCGTGTGCATCCTCCGGCTACGTTTTCTACTCTTTGTAATGCCGGGGCCACAGTACACAATCGCAAACGCAACTTATGAGTGAGCGTTCGGCTCGCTCGTTCTGACGTCCACTCACATGTTAAGCGTGCGACTGCATAGTGTGGCCCCGGCTTAAGGCTCATAGTGTATACATGATCCGAACCAGTTGACCACTACAGATGAAGTTATTGCTCCACTAACAGAATTTTTGGCGGATCCAGAAGCTGATTTGCTGTTTTAGTTGCTGGGGCGGCTTTGAATTCTGGAAGACCTAAAGCCACGAATTTAAGTTAATTTGTGGATGACTGAGAAACAAAACAGTATCTGGCACCCCTGAAAATATCCTCTCAGACCCCTTGGGGGATCATGCACCCCAGTTTGGGAACCACTGGACTATGTATAGCAGGAAACGGGTTTGAAGTCAGTTTGACCGTGCGAGTATTAAGTATGCGAACTTAATTTTTATCATACAGGGGCCAACGTGGCGGTCACAGGATCCGGCCTGAAGACCGTTCTGGAGCAGCAGGGACCCTTCACAGCGTTTCTCCCAGCAACCGAGGCTTTCGCTGCCATTGACAACGCTACCGTTAACCGGTTCATTCAGAACATCACTTTACTTCAGAGTAAGTTCTGGTACTTCATGTTTGGTTAGTCGCGTGTTTATATCAATGGTTTGCTTCATTGTAAGATCCAATATTTATTTTAGGTTCATTACATCAATCAGAATGCTAATTCACTACAGAGTGAGTTAAATTAGCTTTTTCTTGGGTAATTATGTCTTTCTACTATAGTTCAGAGTAAGTTCAGTTACATATTTTATTTAATATTGTTCAGCATATCATTAAAAATATTGCTCTATTTCCCAGTAAGTTCTCTTTCTTTGTTCATCTCTTTATGCACATCATTTTAATTCAAAATATTACTTATTTTAGAATAGGTATTTTTATTTGATTACTTTTCGTGAAACAAGTCATTCAGAATATGACTCATCTCCGATGATGATGTCCTATTCCTTTTTAATTTATGAATTTTCAGTAATTATGTCAATTATAGAAGACACTCAAAGGAACTTAGAGCGAATCACAGCATTACTTTACAGCTACTTTTTTTGAATTACCGGTAAGTTAGTATTTCACACTTCATTGGTTTCAGAACATAAGATCGGGTTACTGGTGTTAGAAGCAACTTGATTACGCTTCTTATCTGATAGGGGTAAGAGAGACAAGCCACTAAGCAACCCACAACTGTGTAGGTGAAGTGGCTAGATCTAATATTACAAAAAAAAATGTTACACATAAACTCTGAACACTATCGCCACGTTTCAGACGTAGCCATGATACACTACAATACGAAATACATTCTTCAATTTTTTCATCTTGAATGAATCCACGGAGGTAATATAAGAGGAACGCGTATAAGCTCTTCTTCAGCGAGTACGCGAAAGCTGCGAAATGGCTGAAACTGGCTGTCGAGATGGCTTAGCCTCTAAAGAACATCAAGTCAGCCAGGAAATTTCGGAGATATAGTTAGAAGACCATAAAACAAATTTTTGAAACTCTGGCGAAGCGCAGTTACTGCCCGAGAACCGCATCACAGATACCCTCTACAGTCCCCTATTTAATCCTGGATGAAACCGTAACAAAATCTTAATTAAGATATTGCATCTCAGACATCACCATTCGCCGCAGTGCTATTTAGCTCTCTATCACTGTGAAGTCATCAAAGTCAAAACTGGGGAGAATTTGACTTTTTGTTTGAATGGAATAAAGAGATTATGTTTATTCCTCTTATATTACCTCGATGAATGAACCGAAGATACCTTTAGTCGATAACGAAAGTTTTTCCAAAGAAAATTAAAAAATTCATTACCAAGTGTTTCAACATTTATATTCACATGCATATTCTGGTGATGAGCAGCCGCTATGAACAGCGGAAAACTTTGTCCACGGTAGCTAAAAATATTCCTCTTTAAATAAATAAAATCACGTCTTTCCTCACATAGCGGAAGCTTTCAGTTCCTACTTCTGAGTTTAATACTTTTACAAAACTGATAGTTTATTATTAATAACGTATAACCTAAAGCCCATTGTATAATACAGGTTGGTCGTGAATGCGCTAGGTCCTAAGTAGTTTGCCTGGTGTAAGGTTTATGAGGAATATTTTGTCCACCTTTCAAAAAAAAATGTAAAATCAACATCTCTCTATCCATTAAAGGCCTGTAAATAATTTCCATTCCTCTTTATTAATTTGAAAACTTGACCATTGCAGCGGTGCTGCTGTACCACATCGTACCAGGCACCCACTTCAGTGCTGGACTACTGGACGGCCAGTACCTGCCCACACTGGCTAATGATTTCGAGCTGCAGGTGCACGTGCAGACGGATGGACGGACACGTGAGTTATTCCAGCAGTGACACTCCTATGATAAAGACACCTAGATACGTGCTGGCGGATTCTTCGCCATAATTTCATTGCCTGGTAAACTCGTTGCCTTGTAAATTGATTGCCTGATAGACTCGTGTCTGGTAAATTCGTTGCCCGGTAATTTATTACCTGCTAAATTCATTGCTCTGTTCATTCAGTGTCTTGCAAATTTGTTGCCTGGTAAATTTACTGCCTGATAAATTCGTTGCCTGATAGATTTGTTGCTAAACGCATTGGTTGGTAAATTTGTTACCTGCTAAAATCATTGGTTGGTATATTCAATGTCCGGTGAATTTGTTGCTTGGTTAATTCATTGACTGGTGCATTCATTTTTCCGTTGTGCGGTATCGCAGACTTCAAAGCATACAAATAAAATAAATCGCACTTGGTGACTCGCAATAAACTTTCTGGACGAAATATTTACCCGGTGACAAATTTAGCAGCAATGAATTTTTCAAGCAATGGATTTATCGGAATGGATTTGTTGCCAACAAATTTACATGGAACCGCAATTGAAGCCAAAACTGCGCTGATTTATGACAGAGAAACTGGAAAATGTGCTAGCTAATTGAATAGAAAACTAAAATATGCTCACCCATTGCATACGGACCTGAAAATATGCAGACTTACGGTACTGCAAAAGACCCGAAAATATGCAGACGCGCTGCAAAAGAACCGAAAATATGCAGACGCGCTGCAAAAGAACCGAAAACATGCAGGCTTACCTCAAAAGAACCAAAAATATGCAGACTCACTGCAAAAGAACCGAAAACATGCAGGCTTACCTCAGAAGAACCAAAAATATGCAGACTCACTGCAAAAGAACCGAAAATATGCATACTCACCTCAAAAGAACCGAAAACATGCAGGCTCGCTGCAAAAACAAGGAAAAATACATGCTGACTCGCTGCATAAGAGCCTTATATATGCTGAATCACTCAAAATCTACTCATTTATTGAATAAAAAATAAAATTCATTGACTTAGTGAAGAGCAGGGTACACAATGAATTAGAAACCCAATAGACTACCTCACGAAAGAGCAGACTTATACGCGTATAATAAGCTATTCATGTTTCATATTATCAAAATACGCGTTTTCAAATTATTAATTATTCTTTCAGCTCACCATATTATAAGTCTGCCTTGTTCTCTCTACGATTTTTTCTAAGTACGACCGTTACGTTTACCTTTTTCAACATTATAGATAAGGGTCTCTTATACCATTGAAAAACAATACTTTTCTTCAAGTAATATCACAAAATATTAGCCGCTGTTCGATTGCTTCGACAATCACATGAGTCAACTTCTTGGGGTGGTGGTGGTGATCTAATAGTTTACTGAAAGTTGGCACGAACAATGCTTTCAGCCGGTTCAGGTTGGTACACATGAACGATTGTTAAATGAACGAACTTCCTCATCTAATCGTCCGAGTGATTTGTTGAGCCCTCGTAAACACAGCTTCGAGTTTACCATAAATAGCGTTAAAATATTAGCCCTCAAGTCAGTTTCCTCAGCAAGTATCGCTAGTTTTTTGACTTTCCAAAATTAGAAGGATGTATTAATAGCTACGGTATATAAGATAGTTTAAGCTTCCCTAAATCAGTACTAAGCTGTTATAATGCGAATGACACACACTAGCCAAAAGAACGAGTATAGTCATCTTTTCACCCGAATGCGTTGATGTGGCGATTCAAATAGCACACACTTGCATAGAATTTTGAGTTATAAATCCCTCTAGACCCAATGAGACGTCCGAACGTTAACTAACGGTACTTGCCAGGAAGCAAAGAGCGTAACGTTGCATTCTTTGCTTCCTGGTACTTGCGGAGTAAACTTAACTGATGGTTATCATTTTTACACATTTTCTAGGCAAACTCAAAACAATGTTTACGAGGGTTCAGCAAAACGTTCGGATGAAAAGATGACGATACTCGTTTTTTTGACTAGCGTGTGTCATCACCGTAAGAGAGAAAAAGGAAAGGACATATAATGCAGTTAGTCGACAGACACGTGGAAAGCATGCACGAAGGTGTTCCCAAACAGGAACAGCAAGTCGGGAAAGAAGAGGAAGAATAGACGAAAATAAGATTAGTAGGAGCATGAAATCGAAAGAAGGCAAAGCGGACACGAAAGTCAGATGTCCCGAAGGCCTAGCTAATGGCTGAGGATAGGGTCGCCTTGAGGGCGCTGCTCCCCATAAAATAGGTGAGTGGAACCTAGACTAGCCTAACCCTATGCTCCCTGAGGGGCATACTGACGAGTAACGTCTACTGTGCAGTATTGAATTTTTGAGTTATTGTATTTTGTTTACGAATATCGGCGCAAGGGCGCTTGCTTTACATTCTCCGGGCATTGCGTATACTACTCCTTTCTGATTTGCATAGAATTTTTTTTTGTGGTCCCATTTTTAGAAACGGAGGTTTCTGAGTGGTTACCTGCAGCACCGTAACCCGTGTCGCAATCGTCGCCAATGCTTTCCGGGTTGTAATTATGACACATTAGTGAGCGTTTGGCTCATTGGTAAGCCTGAAACTGTGATTACGACACGCCTCTGCTATGAGAAACTGCTTTTACACACGAGGTAGGACCTAGAACCCCTCTCGCGCAGGTAGCCAGTTAACAACGTACTCTTTCAACATTGAAGCTAGAATACGACAATAATGACATGATCAAATATGGTAACTCAATGCAAGGTGAAGGCGGGTCCACACTAGTCTTTCGTTTCATTTACCTAGTACAGTACTAGTGTTTCAACGCTTCGTCGCTAAACTGACGCCATCGTACGTCGACCCATAGATGTACTAACATATCAGCGGTCGAGTCAGCTTGTTCTTAGCGAGTATCCCTAGTGCAGTATTGGATAGCTTTTGGAATTTCCAATGAATTTAGTCTAAAAAAACTTACACGTTTTTGTTTTTTACATGAGAAAAGACGCAATTCGGACGCGTGCTGGCGTCTAACGATGTAACAAACCCGACTTTAACGACAGAATTTATGCCTTTTACAGGTCGCCTGACCGGAGTTGGCCGAACAGCCAGGGTCCTGAAGCAAGACATCGTTGCTACGAACGGAGTTCTGNGGACGCGTGCTGGCGTCTAACGATGTAACAAACCCGACTTTAACGACAGAATTTATGCCTTTTACAGGTCGCCTGACCGGAGTTGGCCGAACAGCCAGGGTCCTGAAGCAAGACATCGTTGCTACGAACGGAGTTCTGCACGTCATTGACACCGTGCTCAGCCCTACGCACGAAATGCCCATGTGTGGACACTTTTGACTGTAAACGGACACTTTTTTCAGTTATTAAGCCCTTCTCTCACAGAGTGGTGTATGTACAACATTTCAAACAGTGCTATTCCTACGATCAGTTCACGAGAGAAATGGTTAAGAGGCTTCCACATCTTGCACAGTCCAAGCGATGTATAATAAGTAGATACATTCCGCCTTCGAGGTTTTTCATTATTAGGCCTATAACTAAAGATACCTATGCCCAAAGAACTTAGGTACACTTGAGAAATGTTCACCTGAGGATTCAGGTGCGGAGTGGGATAAACCAAATCCAGAGCCAGATTCTTGACCCAATAAATGTCCGACTCCGACTTTCGAGGATACCTGCAGCTGTTAATAACTACACAACACACGCCCATCCATTTACACTTCGGTATTTTTATTGCAAACTTAAATCCGTAGCCCTCTTTGCTTCTAAGGATCTCTGTGAAGGTATAGCAAACTTGACCGCACACCCTGCTAGGCCTAAAGGCACACTCAACTTTGACTGCACCCTCCACAGGGAAACCCAAACACACTGGTTCGCGCAGCAGATATAAACCAATTGGCCCCAGAGGAGGAAGAACAAAAGCAGCTGATCACGGTGCATTTGGCGGAAAGTTCAATGATCTCCGCCCCCATATCAGCACAACTGTGCAGGACGCAAAGTCCCCTGCTACTGCGTGGGGGAATATCAACATGCACTGGTTCGACTTGCCACTAGAAGCCCGCTGACGCCAGAGGAGTGCACGGCTGCTGTCGACCACCGATTGTCATAGCTATTATGCCAAAAATAAGATGCTTAGCCTATGCGGTAACTGCAACCCTGACAAACCCCATTTCTGGTTTGGGTTAGTACCCAAGCGGTTACGCCTAAATGCTGTAATGCTAACTCAGCAAGCCAAGCACCTCATCAAATCTCCACCTGTCTAGAAGAGAGGCTCGATCCTCTGTACGTGAGGCTGACATTCTAACATTCAGCCGCTGTGGGTAGAGAACAAAGGAATGCAACCAATGCTCGTCAGGGCATCCCAGCACTAGCTTGAGGAGAAGGCTCCAGCGGGAGTCTGGGGAGGATGGGGGGGGGGGAGGAGAAAGTCGAAGACCGGCAAGAAAAGGTGCAGCCTCAAATGGGTCCAGCCGAAGACTACTTTCGTAAAATGAGTGGGGTAGTTAGGAAATGAGAAAAGGCGACTGAAAGTCTTCTCACAAAGTCCGCAGAGCTGACAGGAAGGATCCCTCCCAATACTCCAGAATGCTTCATAAAATATGCACGCAAAGCTACGCCTATCGAACACTACACGAGCGTAACGGACACCTCACGGTAGTATTTATTCTGCTGAGACGCAACATACCCAACAATGAGTTAACCTCTACATCCTGTTCTTACTGGGGCCCCTCTCAAAGTAAATCTAAACATACAATTAGTGGTACCCTGGACTTTCGATAGTGACACCAACTATGATTTTTTTACCATGCACCTATTCCCAATTGGAAATTTATAGGCATTTATCCGATGTTATCGGGTACTTTTCACGATTTTCCCACAGGCAGACGATAAATGCCTATAAATATCTGATTGGGTTGTTTATTATTATAGTGGGTTGGGTTACTAGCGCCGCAGGCAACACGCCCGCGTCGCGCCGAAAACACAAGATCGAGATATTCTCGGTTTTTGCACTCTGTCACTGGCCCAGCATAGTGCTGGGAACATGTACTTCCTCATCAATCATTAATCTAAGGTCCATCTGGAGTCCTAGGCCCCGTCAACTTCACATCTTGCTACTAGTAGATGGTCGCGTAGTGACCTCGTTACTCTCCCGTCCATCTCAATAAACCTCCGATTGGGTTGTGCCTTTCAAGTAAGTCCTTTGTAGAAGTCTGCTTACCCAAACTCGTCAGTTCAGACGGTGTTTCATCAAGCGATCTGTGCTGGAATGATTATCCTGCCGGGAACCATGTTCGGCTGTGTGGCGTTCAAGTAATCTGAAGATGCATCCTAGAGCTGTTCACAGTGAGTGTCCGCTGTATACAAGAGTTGTTACGTTGCAGTACGTCGACCTCGTGAAAAATTTTCAATAAGTTCAAAAATTGGTCGATGGATGTCAGCGTATGCCACATAAGTTCCGTGTAAGTGGGAAATAAGCTATGCGATCGTTGACGCCGTTTCAGTCACGTTAAGTGTAAGTTCCTCACAAGTCGTAATACGTCCAGATAATATCAAGCATACCCGAGACATTTTTACCTTTGGTATTTTGGAAAACGTAAAAAACAAACAGTTAAAAGCAGTATATCTGGGAATAGCAAACGCAATATGCAATTTACCCTCAAGCAATATTGCGTTGGTCTGTCCACCCGGAAAAAGGCAAAAAGAGTGGAGCCATCATCACAATCTTTTCTTAGGGAGTCAGAAGAGGTTGACTGAGATGTGAAAAATGCTTAAAACCTGGAGTTCCGAGCCGTTGGTCCAAAACTTTCGGAGGCATGATGGAGAAGAATTTGATGCTGATGCTCTTATATCATCGCTCGGTGTACGTTACTAATGCGTCCTGTAAACGTTCAACTTTTTATGATCACGCTAGTCACACGCCCTAGAATGGAAAATACGTCGAGACTTTAACGTATGTATCACAATTTTCACGTCAGGCATACGCCGGCCCAAGCGTCGAAGTGTGACAGGGCCTTAAAGAAGTCCGGACAAGGATGGGGAGAAGCAAATCTGGGAAAGAAGAGGAAAGCACCGTCAGTACGAGTATGTAACGGGAAAACAGTATAGTAGGCATCAAGGAAAGATATCCCGAAGGCCTATCTAATGGCTAAGGTAACCAACAGGGTCCCCTGAGGTCGCTGCTCCCCATAACATGGGATAGGCAAACCTAACACTGGCCCATCCTATGCCCCCCTGAGGGGCGAGTCTACAGTTACCGTCAGTACCGAAAGAAGGGTAAAGAGAAACTGAATATCCGTTGCCAAAGTATTTAAAAAGTAATTTACATGCAAAGACAATCACTTAAAATGTAAATAAATGACCACGATTGCATAAAACTTAACGTGCACTATAAAAAATTTACATCACTTAAGTAGCGCTTATTGGACTGAATTATCATTAAGAACACAAAAATGTTGTGTTTTGTATCCTATATGTACAGTTGTTCTATAACTAATGTTATGAATTACAATTATAATATTATTACTAGTGGAGTTTCCTTATCCACAACTAGGCCTACGAAGTCTACGATTAGAAGAGACGAAGAAAGAAGGGACGACTGTTGTTTTCAATGTCCTGCCATATGCAACTTGAAATGCACTGTCTGATTGCTCCTTGATTTACAATATGCATAATATTGTACTCGTTGTACTAGAATTAAGATCAAAAATATATTATTATTGCTACCATCGTTATCTTTTAATAAAAATAGCAAGCTTCGTTTCATACTACAATGGCAATTAAAGAGAGTACGGCACAAGGGACGCGTAATATAGGTATTAAGAAAACGTGGAACCCATGGACGGGGGATAAAACCGTCGTCATGTCTTGAATCCTTGCTCTTATATACCGTGCTCTATGTACATTTAAAATAGGCCTCTTTCTAAGAGAAACATAAATTAATTGATGAGAAAAAGGGTTATTTGATGCTTACCATGCCATTGTAACTATTTCCTAACAGAGAAAAAAATGAAATACATATGTCGTGTGTCACGCACTGCTAGGATTCCGTCCATGGCTGAGCAAACATCGGTAATAACGTAACTGGGATATACACAAGAAATAGTAAGCAAGAATAGTGGCTGTTACTAGAAGTCGACAAACGAAAGAAGGAAGAAGAACACTGAGCACGTAACATAATCAGATACCGTAGGTATTTCAAGCTTCGTAAAACGCGCTTTTTTCCCGAAACTGCTCCCACGGACCACCCTGCGTCTTAGCACTCAAAGATCAAGTGCGGTGTCGAACACCCTTGCACAACTTTTCTTCTCAAGACGCAGGGTCATTTTTCAGGTAAAAAAGTGTGCATTATGACACGGCAAATATGGTTCAGTTGAGACAAACTACCTACTTTTAAATTATCCAACAGTCTCTACTACGCAAATCGGCTGTTTACCTTAAACATTCTGATTGAGGAATTTCAAATGTCCGCACGGTAGCGCATAAATTCTTCTATTTAAGCTTCCCAACTCTCGCATAGGTATACCCAATAAAGAAAATGCTTGGGCCACACCATAGAATAGCAGGCTGACCTTTAAGCGGGCGTCTACCTAGCACGTCGTCCCCATACATAGAGTCGGTGGCCAAGATACCAATGGAAAGTATAAGTTGAACGTCCGCTTGTAAGCTGAGCGTGCGACAGTACAATGTGGCGCCGGCATACGATGAGCCTTACCAACCCAACCCCATGGCCTATATTATGTGCACTAAGAAGAATAAGTCATAAAAACATTTAGAAACAATCAAGCTTATAACAGTAACGAACTAGGCGCTATGGAAAGCTGCCAACAGAAAAAAACACAGTTTTAGTAGAGTCTCCCACACAACCGGTGAAGTGACATTAACCTTAAGCATCGCCAGAGACCCAGTTGGCGTTATTGACACCACCTAGCGAGTGCAAAGTCACGCACAATGCTCATTCTCTTCCACCAAGTTGCAGCTGGCGCCCAAAGGAAGAGCCAGCGGCGAATTATCGCTACAGTGCATGTAGTTAATTGCTAACCGCTGGTTTATCTGGCGTTTCTAAAAATAAGAGTCCAAAAGCTTTTTGCATTCTAGAACTTTGCATACCAGCGGCAATTCAAATAGCTATATACTTTGTTGTCATACGAAGCGGTACTTCACCTACTGCATTTCAACTTCGTTTACTGAACCTTCACCGTATAACTCTTTTTATGTTTCTGCTAGAGCTGCAACAGCTAGTTTTAAAGAAAACTTGGTTCATCTTTAAATCGCATGTACTGCTGAGTTGAAACACACACTCCGTTACGACAGCTTCTTTCGCTACCTACAACTTAATGTATTTCCAAGACATAGTAAGTAATTTGGCCACACTTCTATAAACGCTACAAAATCAAGCAAACTCGTAATAACAAAAACTGGTTGTCGCTGGCGACGGAGCGCGTCGAGCCGAAGCCTTCTAGGTTACGACAACGTCGAAGAGAAAATATTAAACGAATCTTAAAGATTACACGTGAGCGGTATAAGGAAGGAAGAACTATGGTAGCGCAGGCACAATTCACATGGGCACTTATGCATAATTACAGAATAATTGGTCGTGCGGTAATAGAGGTAGCTAAATATTCATAGCATTTGCGCAAGCGAAGATTGGAGGAGATTTATCAAGTCGCAGCTAACAATAGGAGGTATGTCTATATACAGTCTTATCTTTTCCGTAGGAATAGATTAGAAAACAATTTCCCTAGATCTACGTGATTGTAGGCACTCAAACTGAGGACTTTCTGCACTTCGGCACGTAGTACGTTGTAGGCCTGGCGAAGATTGTCATCTCTTATTCCTGTAAATGATGAAAGAAAAACATTGTTCACGTAAAATTGATAGTTTCTATGTTGGCGCTGAGAAGTTTTCTTTTTATAATAATTGATACGTTTCATGGGAAAACAACCACGGTTAATTATGAAAGTTGATAGATCCATTTTATATTCAAATGTTGACATTACCACTTGCTCTATTTTTCGGTAAAACTTTGGACGTTTTGCTTTAAAAGTAAACAGGCTTTGCGTTAAATTTGACGAGTTTTATTTTACAATGTCAGGATTTCATGTCAAATGAACTCAGTTATTCCAAATCTTATGACTGAAAATATAAAGAAAAACCATGTTGGGACCGGACTACAGCCAAAAGCTTTGTTGAAACAAAGAAAAAACTTCAATGTACTTACGATCATCTTTGGCGAGCTGACACGCCTTTTGGAAGTCAAAGATGTAATCGTAGAAGCAGAGCTGCTTGTAGAGTTGCGACTCTGTGTACTGCAACATAAATTTCATAATTATAATGTTTGTCTAGTGGCCACTTTGTGTATTAAACATAATTTACATCATTGTAATGCTCGTAGAATTGCGACCAAGTTTCTGATACCTAAAATCACCTCATTGCCATATTATTAATCGAGTCATATTTTAATCACTGCTGCACCTCATATCACTGCAATAAAATATTAAGTATAGTGATACAGTTCAATGAAGGTAGCTAACCTTTAATGAGCAGTAAGTTCATTAGGACGAAATACAAGCAATAGCACGCATTTAGAGTATCGGTGACACAATGCAGAAAACATAAATGCCTCTCCAAAGTTTCGTTTTAGCATCAAGTCCTTAGACTGATCAACCTCTTCGAATCAATAATAAATGCATTGCATGCATCACGGTGAAGATATTGCTTTTGTGGGAACTTTGCTACAACGAGACATTTTATTGAAGTATCAACCGTTGCACTAACTTGTGGTAAATCAAGGTAGTTTATTTTTTAGGATATATTGTAGCTGTCATTGGAGTAGGTTTATTTCAATTTAACGACCTCAGCTGACATTTAAAACGCCCCAAAATGAAACATGAACGTCTGCCATTTTAAACAATAAAGTACCGCATGGTCTATGTATTGATCATTCGAGAACAACGTTCTCACTTCTCGGCTAAAAAAGCCCTCCTTCCACATGTTTCATTTAAGAAAAACAATTTATAAATTTACGGCATTGGTAAGCGAAAGTCACAGTCTTCTCACCTCCCGGATTAGGACACCCTTGTTGCACATGTTACAAACGGGGAAGCCTCGTACGAAGCACAAGGGGACTCGACGGCACCTGTTGCTGCAGCCTGGGTCCTCACATAGCAGCCAACCCTGTGGTAAATATGCTGAACTAGTAAATTAGCAAGAGAGTCAAGTTTACCCAAATATAGTAGGGTAGTGCACCCAGTATGAATAAAATTTTCTAATTATGGTAGACTTACTAGACTAGTACACCCGCGGTAGACACTTCACCGAATTAGAGCACACTAGTACCAACACAGTTCACATAATTTCCCTAAACGTAGTGCCTAGATGAGAATCTCACCGTGAACATAATTCAAAAACTGTTCACAATTTCTGCTGCTCCTCCTCCATCAAAGACCACAGTACACAGCTTATTTTGTACGATCATATTACCAAATCCACCCCACTTGGAACTGCGTTTTGCTCTGCGTTTAAAATTGCCGAGTATTCAGCGCTTGGCAGCAACACTTCCTGGCATACTACAGAGAAAACATTACTGAGAGACTCAACACGGGATCAAGATCAACGTGCATTGGAAAGGAAGAACAGAACACAAAATGAGAAGTAGAAACATGGTAAAGGAAGCAAAATAGGCATTCGGGAAAGGTGTCTCACAGGCCTACCTTAGGATAAAGTGACATAGTACAGAGGGACTATGGGGGGCGCTGCCTCCCCAAATCTTAGATGGAAGAAACTAACTTAGCACCACAGCCTAGGACCCATCCTATGGCCTCTGAGGACCTATAAGTCAACACAAAGAGAGAAAGAAACACGAACGTAACTTACGTTGTAGTACGTCTTAACGTGCGACTGCAGCTGTCGTGTGAGGGTGTTGGTGAGAGGGACGAGGCAAGAGTAGGGCGTAACGCGACACTTGGGGTTGGGGCAGCTTAGCAGGAATGGTTCCGGCTTGCTGCTGGCGCCCTGCAAAGCAATCCAGAATTAAGTTACTAATGGACTACCATTTATCTGTTTCTTCAGCTCCATCTNCGAGGCAAGAGTAGGGCGTAACGCGACACTTGGGGTTGGGGCAGCTTAGCAGGAATGGTTCCGGCTTGCTGCTGGCGCCCTGCAAAGCAATCCAGAATTAAGTTACTAATGGACTACCATTTATCTGTTTCTTCAGCTCCATCTCTAACCAAGACCGGTATCGTAGTGGTGTAATGCAGAAGGTTTGGCACTCTATGATTCCTTGAATCAGCAGGAGTCATAGTCAATGTGAAATCAGGGTTGCAGAGAATCGAAAGTTTGGCGAAAATGAGCCTATTTTATTCTTGTAGAGAAAAGAAGCGGAAGTCGAGAGGAGCAGAGGTCCAAGGAATCGGAAACCGCCTGACACAGTAGTAGGACTTGGTCCAACCAACTCTGCAGCCCTGGTTAACATTCCGACTCAACAGAACTAGGTGTCAACAAGGATAAAACCAGTGCGTTCCAAATCATGGCGCCAGTGGTTATCAGACTCATTCCTGACACCAAAACCTCGAACTCTAAGACCTTGTCTTCAACTACTCATGAGCTTCACACATTACATCGAGTACAGCACTGGGGCACTGTAGGCAGCAGTTCACCATGCAAAGCAGAAAGTATTAAGAGTAGCTACTTGATGTTTCATTGTAAACACAGTTTGTTTTACTAAAATATTGGCGGATACGTCAGTTGGTTTTTAAGAAGTCACCAGTAAGTAAGTTTGTGGATATAACTTTGAATTTAGAATGAACCGCAACTCAATAAAGCTGCGCATTTCTCTGTTGTTGCAAAAGAATCAAACAAATATCTGAAGATACAACAGCATCATAAAAAGGTTACACAGCGGCCAAGCCTCACTCACCAACTACAAGTAAGGCACATCACAGGCTTGCCGCTAGAACCAAGGGTTGCAAGTCTCACTCGCTTCTATAATGGAAAAAGGCCAAGAGACTGATCAGCCTGCCAATCATTTGTCAGTCAAACGAAGAGCTATAGACTGACTTGTTAGCCTACTACAAGCGGAAGTGAATTTGTCACACAGGCGGAGGGTTGATGACTTTTGTATGTTGTATCAAGAATACATCAACGAAAAACATTGGTTGTATTCCTCTGGCCTCAAGGTTTTTGGACGAAATACACGGGCCAGAGCCAATGCTCACTCTTTAAACCGAAGTTTATTCGGCACCGAACTCAATAGTGCTGTCAAATATTTTCCACTTTGGCCCGTGTCGGTCAGAATTTCGTTGGTGGATCAGTGTTTAGCAGTGTAGATCCGCAGGCGTTCAAATCAGCTGTTGATGGCTCTTTGATCGTTTCTTCTTAGCAGTGTGTGTGCGGGCTTCCTGGTGCCGCTTAGTTTCATTTGGGTTTCGTTAGGGTAACATGTCTAGTACCCGTCCACTTGGCACTAAAAATCTTCCTGTGGGAAAACTAGCAGTGCTAGAAAACCGTACATAGGCTTAAACTGTAGGCTAAGTAGTGCCGCACCATCTCTGATAATGACGTGCGAAAAAAAAATTAAGCAAAAAGAAATGGGGGTGGTTTTCACATTTTTTCATGTTTTTAGCGAAAAAAAAAATATGAAAACTACCACCATTTCTTTTCGTTTAATCTTTTTTGCCCGTCATTTTCAGGGAAGGTGCGGTACTACTTAACCTACAATTTAAACCTATGTACGGCTTTCTAGCGCTGCTAGCTTTCCCTCAGGAAGATTTTTAGTGCCAAGGGGAAGGCTACTAGCATGGTGGACGGGTACTAGACATGTTAACCTTTTTCTCACCTCCAGCTCACTTGACACCGTATAGGACTTAGCCCAGGGGATCATACTGCCTTTAACTCTTGATACCTGCTTCACAAGTGTAAATCGTTACAGTTTCTGTCTGTTTG
>LQNS02277100.1:8446110-8465706 GCA_001587735.2 Parhyale hawaiensis
TATTCAGTCTTATTTTGTCCAGTTCCTCTAGAATTTTACACCTTGATGAAAATGCTAACTCTTCCAGAGAGGTAATCCATTTACTGGTCTAGAAGCTGGGCCCAGCTGCTACATAAAACAGCATTGTTGTTTGATAAGACAGATTCGGTCTCCATATACAGGGACCAAGTTTCCAAAAGTTTTGTCAAGTTATGAGTATCATCCGTCCAGCTGGAAGTATGAATGCAATGATATAAAGGATAATGTTATTACTTTATCTGTGTTAATTTAATTCACACACCTAGTCTCATTTATATAATTAGAAATACTGTACACTTTTTGAGGAGTAAAACCACTCAGATCATATTTTAAAGTTTAGTGGAAAGAGACAAAATCTGAGCTATGACATCGGTACTGCTTGTTGGAATAACTGAACATACATTTTACGTTCCCGTAACCTTACAATGTGTTTCAAAATGGGGCCCAGGTACCGCACTCCGAGTCACTGCGCCGAAAAACCTCAGACACTTCAACAGAAGAGACTGTCAACAAGGTCCACCTATAAATGTCTTTCGTACTCGGGGGAGCAGCAAGTGCCTGACTTCAACCTGATTCACTCGACCCCTATGTAACTACATGTTAGCTTGAGCCTCCCCAGTTACTGCCAACAGCGTTTAGAGAGAAAACTTTAAAGGCGAGGGACAAGAAGCACGGCGGCTTGACACCTGTGGATGGGAAATTTCACGCACCGCAGCAATGTGCAAGGAAACAACAAATTGGGATAGAAAAAGATTATTATTATAGTGGGTTGGGTTACTAGCGCCGCTGGCTTTAGCGCCGCAGACCCAGAAGAGGAAAAACAGAAAGAAAACATCATCAAGGGCATGGAATGCGAAAAGAACGGCGGACACAAAAATGTCCTGAAGGCCTAGCTAAAACTACAGAAACTAGGGGAAACTCCCAGGGGGCGCTACTCTCAAAATATAGCAAATCCTATATTTTTGCGAGGCCCCCGTAGAACAAAAACAAAGCTCCAACTCCAAACATAGCAACTCTGACTTTCAATAGTTCTATTCCCAGGAAAATTTGCATGTTCAGTGGACAATGAATGGTTAACAAGCGCGATGTACATACAAGACATCACACCAAGGAGGTTAAATAGAAGGAAGGAGCACAGCCACATTTCGCCGTAGCTACTGGCCAGGGATTTTTTTTTTTGACGGCTGCTCTCTGCCCACCAAGCACAGGCTCCCAGCCATATGTGCAGCCAATAAGCGAGTCAACGAGGCTACAGCCTCGGTGTAGCCGTCGCTACCTCCTTGTATAACGACGCCTTGCACCACACCTACCTTTTGCCTGGGCAACAGATATATGCGTCGCTGGACGTTCTTGACAGCACAGCAGCAGCTGACGTAGACCTTGGCACTAGGCACCCACACCTTGCCGAAGAGAAACACTGTGCCTGGCTGCTTGTAGGGATCCTCGAAGGCGTCCAGCCAGTACATACGTAGCACCTTAGCATAAACATAAAACACAGTGCATTACCACCTGAGGTACATTAATATATNGCAGCTTGAAAATTACTACTATTGGTGTAGAAAACTGCGTCGTCCGCATACAATACACAATTCATACCGAGAGTAGTAATGTCATTAATAAAAATGTTGAACAATAACGGGCCTAAAACAAATGCTAGTATACTGCAGACACTGCGAATAGTAGACTCTGATTTGCATCTAATGTCGTTAATACTATCTGAATTGGTTACAATCAAACTTTACTTTTTGTACACAGTTATGCCGTAGCTGACACATGCCGGCGAATGAGAATAAGCATAGGGTGCGCCATAAAAACGTTCACACGTTCTCACTACATAAAGTGGTAAATGGTGAAAATCATCAAGACGTGGAGGGGATTTACCACGCATGAAAAGTAGAAAATCCTTGGTTACGACATAGATCCAATGCCTAAAGTAACCATGATTAGCTATCACAAACAGAGCTATCTCCAGAACTGGCCAGAATTCCTAACACTTATCCGAGCACTCATCAGCACCAATAACGGAAAAAAAAACACGGCTCTCTAAACAGTAGAGGGCAATCTTGCCAGATTTCGCTTAGCTTGCGGCGTCAGCATTTCTGGAGTTCATAAATAAACGCGAGGGTACTGACCCTAATCAGAAATGGGGACAGTCGGGGGTCGCAGTCGTCACATAAGCCATTTGTTTCTGACGCCATAGATCTGGCAATGCGATCGACTGCAGTCGCGCACACCTTTGGGGCCTATAGGGCATCTACCTATCTGTAACACGAATCAGCGCATGTGGATAATCCCATTTCAGCTGTGCAATCACGTGCAGGCACTCAGAAAACAACACAATATACACTCCGCACTACAGCTATAGGATTGTCCAAAGGCCACAGTCTATGAGGCGCGGATACGGTGCCTATACAAGGTAACCTTGGCAACAATAACAACGCACCTGTTGTCCGTCCACTGTAGTAAGGGGCAGAGTGCTCGAGTCCACACTTGTGGCAGGCTCAGCCCCAACCTCGGGAACAGGTTCACCCTTATTGCTGCTCTCCCACTGCAACATTTCAGAGCAGTCAGCTGACTTGGAGCTACTGCTGGTGCTGCAGAGGAACAAAATAAAAACTTCAGTTAGGCAGATGAAAGTAACCATTAGTCTCTGTACATTCGGCAGCATGTTGATGTAAGCTAAGGGGTCAGGACATACTAGTAATGCCATTATGATATAGCTAGTGCTGTGATTTCTTTATACATCTTCCTAGTAGGTACTTGGGATCTGCGTCGTCCCCAATGTAAGCTGCGGAACTTAGCTTCATTGCAGTTAACCCCTCGATCAGTTGATGCAGATAACCACTCTTATCGCATTGGCGCCTATAAGCCAGTAAATTTTTGGTTAACTCCACAGAGACTTGGAGCTGATCTCGGAAAGACCTACAGAGAGGTTTGAAATGTAAACCCGAAAGACGAGTTGGATTAGTGAATAAATCATGGATTTTTTTTCAGCTAAAATACCAAATGTGGCGCTACTTATTATTATTATATTAAATAGTTTAAGACTCCGTCCCCAGAACAATGACGATATAACAGAGGAAGAAGCAAGGAACATACAGTATGACGATATAACTATGGGGAACCCATGCACGAAGGTGTTCCACACAAGATCAATGCGCATGGGAACAGCAAGTCAGGCAAGAAGAGAATGATCAGAATAAAGCACGAGCAAGTAGGAGTATGAAAATGGAAGGACTGTGGCGCTACTGACGTCAAATATTGCTCTGAGTCTGCTGCTTCTCCCACACCTTCAAGGAGCCTGAGATCGTAATACTCTCCACATTGCAATGAATCTCAATTTCCTTAGTAATGAGACAGTGTTGCGCTGTCTCTCCATTGCTCGGGACACACTTCTGCGTACATGATATTATGGAACACTACCTGCATATTTACTTGCCTCACTCCCACATTGCAGAGAATATTTTATACTGGCGGAATCAATGACAACAACTGGAAATGTGCTGGCAATTGAATTGCCGACAGTAATAGTAATGAGAAGAAGCAGAATAATATTACTGAGAATATTTTACACCGTTGCTTTCAGTTACTGGAACTAAAGGCGGGGTTAGAATTTTGCGGCTCAACACTAAATATTTCACTAACCTTGTCATGAAGCCCCTGTTGGCAGCCGCTGGTACGGATTGTGCAGCAGCTGGAGTTTCATCTTTCGCTTTCACCTCAGGATCAGAATGACTGGCTGGCTTGACAGGTTTCTCTTCATAATCCTGGGACATATTGGATGTTAAGTCAAATTATTGGGAATCTCACGACGACAAGAAGAAGAAAAGAAAAACTCAGCCAAGTCTAGGAGGTGATCGAACTAGCAAAGATACGATGAGTCCAGGAAGACTTGGGGAATTTTGGCAAAAAGGGCCCAGTGACAAAATGTCCCAGTCAGCCTCCAGTGGTGACATCACTGGGTCTTAAAACATGCCAAATATTATTATTTTATTGAGTAGTTTTAACCCTCCGTTGCCCCAACACAGGTGATCTCACAGCGGAAGAAAGAAGGGGCATATAGTATGTTGATAGAAACGTGGAACCCCCATGCATGAGGGTGTTCCCACACAGGATCAACTGGCATGCTAAAACAGTAAGTCGGGAAAGAAAAGGAATATAAAAAGAATAATCAGTAGGAGCATGGAAACTGCAGCAAGCAAAGTGGGCACTGAAGACATAGGTACGTCCCCAAAGGCCTGGCTAATGGCTAAGGTAACGTACAGGGTCCCCCTGGGATCGCTGCTCCAAAAAGCAAACGATGGGCGAAACTGACCCTATGGCCCATCCTATGTTCACGGAAGGATAACAAATTATCTGCATGTACAGTAGGCCTGGCTCTCCTTACATCAGAGAGTAATGCAGCAGCTACCAGTATTTCTGTCGTTCATCTTCAGTCCCATTATTCCAATTCGGAATAATGCTAGTCGAGATTGTATGCCCTCACTTTGATGCTCAAAGGCAGGCACACTTCGGAGTGCCTGCCACGCTGGAAAATATCCTTACTGATAATAAAACATCATTCCAAGGCCCATTACACTTCTTTTACCGACATAAAATGAACAAATCATATATGACAAGATACTTAAAATGTAAAAAATCCCAGTGAAAACAAATAGCTATAGAACCACCAAAACGATGGGCCTTTTGATTCGTCTACTGCCGCCTATCTAATCCATATGAACTGGGCCTAATCACTAGGTTGAACTTTGGCTACTTTGTTTGTACTTGTGAGCTTGTAATCGTATTTTGTGAACCCACTGTGTTCTTAATAAAAGTTATTTATTTATTATACTGACCCCTATTAGGAATCCTAAAGTGAGCGACACATCATCAACTAAATTAACTTTTTCTCAGTAAGAAGTTCTTGTTTCTGAAGATAGGTCGCTGTTGTATCGTGCACCCATCGACTACGACGGGAAAACCCTTAATATAATAATAATGCTAGTCTAGATTACCCATTGGCGTTCTTATAATCTGGGTGTGCCATACTTTGTGAGGCTCTACCATATTTTGTGACTAGAAAATCAACATATGGTTACCATCAAACCATGTAGGTAATGCAAAAATCTCAACAAGCGAGGCCAAGAGTGATGTTATTTATGGCAAGAATCTGACCAAAGCAACAGGGCTCGTGTATTGCTGGTTTCGCTCATGCCCAACTCCATGAATAGTAGTAGTAGCATAAGATAGCTCAAGCCTTCCTAAATAAGTACTGAGCTTTTCTAAGAGAGGAAAAGGATGGGACATAAACCTATTATGTCAATAGTCACGGGAACTCATGCACAAAGGTGTTCCCACACAGGATCAACGCGCATGGGAACAGCAAGTCGGGAAAGAAGAGGAAGAACAGACGAAAGTAAGATCAGTAAGAGTATGAAATCGGTAGGAAGCAAAGTGGGCACGAAAAGCAGACGTCCCGTAGGCCTAGTTAGGCTAACGGCTTAGGTAACCTACAGGGTCCCCCTGGGGGCGCTGCTCCTCATAACATAGGATGGGCGAACCTAAACTAACCTAACCCTATGGCCAATCCTATGCCCCCTGAGAGGAACTCAATGGATTCAAAAAATATACGGTATATGAGGAACAATTCTTTGTCGCTCTAATATTTATTTGGACATAGAGCCTACCTACAAAACCCAATCTTACCAATTAGCAAGATAAGAGTTGTGCAGTTGGCTCGGCAAGAAATTAAATGAAACAAAGGTACAAACATCAAGAAAAGAAATATTGCGCTGAGTCTGGTTTACAAAACGGTCAAATGAACAGCTTCCCTCATCCATATGCACTGTCACATGCGTCTAATCAGTAGAAAAATGCACAAACCTCTTAAATGTAACTCACTCTAATTTTAAAAAGATAAATTAACGAAACTTCACTAGACACACTTGCTACGACAGCTGATGTAAAGGCTAATATTTCAGAATCTCTTTCAGTATACACACAATAGTGTTTATTATGGAGACACAACTAAGCATTCAGATGCAGATTTGAAAGAAACGTTCATTTGACCGATGAGTGAAAGCACCTACAGAAGATAAAACTAATTAAATACCATATCGTCATCCAAAGCAGAGATATCCAAGTCAGCAAAGTCTTCTGGTGTTTCCTCAACCACAGTCTCAGCAACCAAGTTCCGTTTTGCCTGCCATGATTGAAAAAAAGACAAGCGCGTTCAAGCCATGAGTGTTCAGAGGAAATTGCCATTTCTTTAGGAAGTAGGTAATAATTGTAATTAGTATTAGCTACTGTTAGCTATTAGACTACTTTCATCATTATAATGGAAGACTAGCTTTTGTTTTCCACGAACATGGGACACGTACAGTTGGTCAGATACAGCAAAGAATTCATGAGCAGACGGCCACCAAGACCACCGCTCAAGAGAACAAGAAGCTGGGAAAAAAGTGGGAGAACAGAACCAAGTGTGTCACTAGCAACAGAAAAATTAAGAATCCCAAAAGGCAGGAGAGAGGAGAGATAATGTTCTAAGGGCCTAGCTCAGGCAGAGATAACTAACCTGTGGGAGTCCTCCAGGCACCCCCATGTACCCATGGCAAATAAAACTTTCTCAAGTTTTTACATTGCAATCGATTTTTGAGGTGCTCGGCATAATATTCTAACCTTGGGAAGATTGCAGAAAAGTTACCTCAGAGAAGAATCCTTGGTGCCCCACTCATACTTTGTGAGGGCATATGTCTATACACTGTTGACAATTTCCAAGCATAATTCTCTAAAGCAATACCTAGATATTGCCAGGGAAGGAGGAATTAACCCTCATTCCCCGGCATGGAATGGACTAACCCTGAGGGAACAAAAAAACACGATTTTCCCCCAAGAACACTCCTTAAGGGCCATACTCACGCTTTAGACAGGACATTTAGGTTGTTGAAACTTTCCATACATTGTTCTGTTCATCACTGTTATAGATCATCAGGTAAATAAGGATGAACTATGGGAGGGCTGAGCACAGATCTTCCCCCTACGAACACTTCTTAGGGCCCAACCCACACTTCTGGCAGGACATTTAGTCTATTGAATCATGCCACACTTGTTCTGCTAATCACTGTTAAAGTAAAGATCATCATTGACGAACCTTAGGAGGACTGAGCCCAGAGTTTTCCCTGAGAACACTCCTTGGAGTCCTACCCACACTTCGCACAGGGGTGGTGGTCTGCTGCTCCGCACTCTTAGGGCTGTAGGTGGTAGTGGAGTTGGGACGGCGAGGCGAGGTTCGTTTAGCAGCGATAACGGAAGGAGACGCAACTGGGGAGACAGGCCTGATGGGTTTGTAGGCAAATGGGTTCATTGGAGAAGCGATTTTTGAGGGAGACTGAGAGGGTCGAGGTTTTTTGGCGAGTGAAGGCTTGGGAAGAGGGGAAGCCTGATCCAAATCTTGCAAAATATCTCCGAGTAATTCATCATCTGCCAGAGCAACTTCACTCTGTACATAAGAACGAACACAAAACATTCAAGCAATCCAAATAATTTGCACGGCCTGATCTTAATGATAACACTAAGTACACACTACACATCAGACAGGTTGACGCATTGTTCTTAAAACATATGAATTCACTGTTTAAAAAGGGGCTTTGATAGATAAACACTAAAACTGTTAGCCAATTAATAAAATTTTTGTTAATATTTAGAAAAAAAATACTTTTGGATTCCCAACACTTCTACTGCTTCATGTTTCAGCGAGAAGCAAAAAAAAAAAATCATGCAGCCAGATGCTGCAAAAAAAAAGAAATAAATATACAAATTACATACAAACTAAGGTTCTTTTCCCAAAAAATCAGCATCAGTAGACTATAGTAAAGTGGGGGAAAAATGGATAACCCATATTAGGGGTAAAAAAAAAATGGACTCCCTCTCTAGCAATGAAAAATCCTAGTTCATTTTTTACCCCTAATGTGGGTTGCCCATTTTTCCCTACTTTACTAGATAGCTATATATATTTCATGGAATTTTTCAGAGATAGCTCAAGAAGCGAAAACAACTTCATGGGAAATACCATGAAATACTTAGGAAAGGAACCATAATACCAACCTCAGCTTTTCTTTTCTTGACAGGCATGTTAATGAGCATGTTCTTGATGCTGCCCCGAGCGTTGTCAGCCTTTTTGGACTTGTTCTTGCGATGAGAGTCCTTCTTGCTGGTGAAGATATCATCGTCGCCACTATCTCCTTCATCAAAGATTTCTCTGCCATCATCAACATAGCCACTGCCATCTGCAAAGCAGATTTTACGAAACACTAGCAACACTACGCTTGGACGCCTCCTCTTTGCACTAAAGTAGTAGCTAACATTGATCCTGTAAGCTTGAGTGAAACTTATGCTAATAAACAGAGAGACTTTAATACATTAGTGCATCATCAAAAAGTACAAACACGTTTGTCAAGAGAAAACATCAATAGCAAACAAAATTATTGTAATCGTTTAGTGTCTAAAGATCCAGTAGATTTTTTTTTTTCTCAGCTAGTTACCAGTTTGTTCTTATAATGCCCAAGTTATGTTTCTGAATTAAAACGTACCTAAATAGGTGATACATTTTCCCGTCACTTTCAAGATCATGGCTATTGTTGAAGGTTCTGTATTAATTATAAAAGTTTTATTCATGTATCTATACAGAGAATAGCCTTTCAACTTAATTGCAAATGGTCCAAGCATTGAGTCTGCAGTCAAACAAGCTATAGCTAGCCTATGGAATAGATACCACAACATGACGGTTACAGTCTCACTATAGTGTAAACACAATTAGGATGTAGCTAGCTATTCTACGAAAGAAGGAAAGATTGAATCAGTAGTAGGTATATCAATGCAAAACAAATGACCAAATGCTGTTCACTTTCAACAATATACCTACATATAATTAATTAGGATCGTAATGATCAGTTGTGAGTCAAAGTGTCACTCGACAAAAATTAGGGTAGCTAGTGAATACTTTGGAGATACTTCATGTTTTCGTCATGTAAGAGAGGAGGCAATCATTGCTGACAGGGGTAAAAAGTCGGAGTTGGACATATTTGAAGGCCAGGAGTAGGAGTCGGAGAAAGCCCAGGAGTAGGCGTCGGTGAAGAAGAGCATAGCGTGATAAGAAAGGAGTAGGAATTGGTAGCACTTGGACATTTTTGGAGTTCAAAAAGTTGGGAACCAGTTAGACCCAAGAGCCAGAATCAGTCTTGGTGCATCTGACTCCCAACACGGATTACTGACCATCATCAACAATCCAGTTTTCTTCCATGCGCTCCCGGCGCTGGCGACTGTACTCCTTTTCATCCACCTCTTCATACACTGGAGCAACATCTGATACCTGAAAAGCAATAGACAATGACTTCAATAACACTAACATTTTTACAAATATTTTATAAAATACTGCTATCTATGAACTGCATGGCATGTATAAAAAAAAATACCTATACCAACATAGGACATAAAAAAATTCTTTGCAGGAAAATTTAAGTTGAAAGAAGAAAAAAGAAATGAAATTAAATGCACCATAGCACCTAGTATTGGTAAGAAGGCTACTGTGCTCTAGAGATAAACTTGCCCTTTTAGTACTCCTAATTACGGTGATTATCATCTTGGCTTTCCTGCTGGAAGGTCTCACATCTAGAGCACACTCACCTGTTCTATTAGTGTAAAAGTGATCAGTGCATAGCTAGCAGCATGAAACCAAAGTACACCGTCTGAATATTAAAAAAATAAAAAAGGAAGACAGCAGTAAAGAAATAGACGTGTGGAACATTTATTTCATAACCCCCACAAAGAAGCAGCTGGGAGTAGCTAACATATGATTGGTCGCTTGCCACCATTGATGGCCCACCCATGGAAAAAAAAGGGGATAGCTTGCTTAGCACCTTCAGCAGCCCACTGCACAGAGCAAAGCAGGAAACAAGGAAGACATTCCTAACTTAAACTGCTGGTGAAGTAGCCTAACACAATAACCCCAGGAGTAGATAATGCACCAAGTAGGTATACTCCCTGTATGTTTGAGGTCCATAGGTCTGTTGACAGGGATAGGCTATGGGCCACTAGACCACATAAAGACATTAAAATATGGCATTGCTGGATGCAATTAATAACAGTTGAGTAGAAACAGAAATGCTTTTGTCTTGCCACTATTCAAAGCAAAAATCTTCCCCTGAAGTCAAACAGAATATGTGCAAATATTTTACTGTGGGCATAATTTCACAACTCAGCAATATTGGAGGTGCAACTGACATTGTAAACATTGAAGACATTTTTGCACTAGATAATGTATCCTAAATTCCACAAAACTGTGACATTTGAATAAATAAAAACAGAAAAAATAAAAGAAGATTTTCTTCAACATATCACATTATAAAATATCATCATAGGCTACATTGACACAGCAACCAGACTTCTCACCTCATACTTGTTTTTTAGGCCCTTCAAGTCCCGTAACTTAGCAAGTGCTGCTCGTCTTCCGTACTTATCAGGAAGGCTACGACGGGACCGCGATTTTGCAATACCCTGCTCTCCTGTAGCAGCTTCTGAAAAAAATATAAAAGAATCAGCCCTATAGGGTAAAACGGGGTGATTTTGCCGCAAAAGCAGTTTTTTGAATGTCACAAAAATACGGTGAGGATAATAGCAAATGTTAGTGCAGTTTGTATACATTCAGGGTTTTGGCCATACCGGAAAATTGGGTGACTTCGGACAGTTTCAGGAAAAGATTGGACAATGAACATCCAAGCAAATACTATAAATAGTGTGAAGAAACTATTACTTGTGAATAAAAGATTAATACCTGTGCAATCTTAGATAGATATCTTGGGGTCCTGCAATAAGGCTTTGTACATAAAAAAAAATCATAAGTAAGGAGTGGTAAACCATCATTTTTTTCCTATCAAAAACACTTCACCGGGGCAGAAAAACTGGTGCAGGCAGGAGTGAAAGTGAGCATACCACCATATATGGCAATCAATATGATGAGCTTCCACTTTGAGACATCTTAGACTTTGCTTAAAAATATGTCCATTTTGAGTGCTCAAAAAAATTATCTTTGTGTCTTGTTTTTTGTAGGGTGACTTTGGACACCCTTCTGTGCTAATTAGTATAATTTATTTTAGACTCTGCAGCCAATTACTCCGATTTCAGTGTCATCTAAGGCACTGCTGCAAGAATTAGGCCCAATAGATATCTCAACTATAAGGCCTCGTGGCATAAGACCACCCGAGGTGGGAGCAAATTCAATTAAGTCATTTTTGATAGCCAGCTAAGTCTTGTTTCTCATATGAATGCTGTGTCCAACAAGGATGGCGCCGCACTGACTGCCCCATTCAGATCTCTGATATAAAAACATAGAAAAAGTAGGATACCACGTGGTGCGAGATGATCTGCCGCAGTGGAGAGAAATTTGCTTCAATGAAGGCAAATTTGCTTCGACGGAGGAAAATTCACTGGTGAGAAGTAGAACAATATGTTGAACTCACTGTAGCTCTAAGTTACCGCCATGTATCATTAGTTCCCTTCATTTTGTAGTTCAACATAGTCTCTTAAGTTTAGTGGAAATAAGCAGTGTTTTTCCATTCCATTGTCAGTAGCCAGCTCTCAACCCAGCTGCAGACTTTTTTGAAAGGCTAACTTTTAGTCCGAAGCCACCCTGCCGTGTCCGGGAGTGGCACAGGGAGCCTGAGGTAGGCCAAGGAACCCATAACCTACAGCAATGGGATGGGTGTCCGAAGTCAAACCACCCCAACCCCTTGGGTGGCTTCGGACACTTTTCAACCACTAATATCTGTAAAATTTTCAGGTGTGGATTTTTTTTTCATTGCTAATGTATAGACACTCCATAGGCCTACAAATACAACTACTAACTTTTACTCCAGCACAAATAATGAAGAAGTGGCACTGAAAAAAACCCTTCATTTTGTCCGAAGTCACCCCCCAGTTTTACGGTAAGTGTGCATTATTGATTTTTTTTCAACTGTAATAAGGACTCGAAAAAAAAGTGGTACGCGCGGCGAAAACACCCCGCTATCAGGGTGTTTTCGCCACCCCCATTTTTTTGTTATCTGTTGAGAAGATAAGTGTACTCCGGGGCGAAGATGGTTGGCGAAGTGCTGGGGCGAAGATGGCGAATCACAAAAAAAAAAAAAAACAGGGGAAAAAGGCATGGACAGAGCTGAGCTATATACCATATGGAAGCCTATAATGTCTAAAATCCAACTAAGTACCAAAACTCTAGCATGTTTCTAAGTATTTTGAAAAATTTTTGATCGAGACACTGAAAAAAACACCTTACAAAAATTCATTTTCCTGACACCCTGTTTTTTTCAATTTGTGATTACTCAAATTCTAATGATGCTAGAATAGCGAAACTTGGGCTGTTGGTAGCTGGTATATGTGTGTTTATTTCCTGTGTATATAGACTTTTTACCCCACTTCATGTACATACGGGAGTACAAACATCGTTCGCCATCTCCACCCCGGGATGTGATCGTATCACGGGGTGGAAATGGGAGGCTCTGTATATATATATACATTACGGTTATTCCATTGACAGAACCTAATATTTTTATGCATATACCATTGTTAAGGACAGATAACCCTTTATAGATGCATGTTATTAACATTACATCTGTTTATCATCTGAAAGACGATCTACTTTTCCCTTATGAGAGCACACCATCATGGCTAGTTAGCTACGACTCTCATTCAAATATCTCTCTGACATAGCTATGAAACAGTAATAACCTGCATCTTTACAGGGTTATGTGTAACAAACAATGTTATGATGGTAAAATATGGTGCTCTGCCAATAAAATAAGCATAAATACAGAGCCTTTACCTTCACCATTTCGACCCTGTGTTACGATCACAACCAGTGGTGAAATAGCAAACAATGTTTGTGCTACAGTTTGTACATGAATTGGGGCAAAGAGTCAAGATACACAGGAAATAACCATGCATACACCAGCTACCAACACTCCAACTTTCGCTATTCTAGTATCTTTAGAATTTGAGAAATCACAAATTGTAAACAGGTTTCAAGGAAAATGAATTTTCATAGGGTGTTTTGTATCACAGGGTCGCAATCAACTATTTCTTAAAATACTGAGAAACATGCTACAGTTTTGAAACTTAGTTGATTATTAGACTACATTATAGGCTTCCATATAGTATATAGCTCAGCTTTGTCCATGCCTTATTTCCTGCTTTTTAGTGGTTCGCCATTTCCACCCTTTCTGTTCGCCATTGCCACCCCGATTCGCAGGGATCCGAAATCTTTGTTTTTTGCATGTGAGTACCAAACTATCAAAGGTATAATGTTCATTTCTATAGGGCAGGTAGGTGCACTTTAGGGATGTATTGAACTATTGATGTGATGTTGTAGCTAAATTGTACCATAAGTATTTAAGTTAGGATGAATTCAAGATTTTTTGCAATCTCCGCTCCGGAATACACTAATGGCCACGAATAACTCCTACTGCTAAAAAACAAGAAAATATATTGATACCCATGCTTAACCAAATTACTACTACTACTACTTGCTCAAAAAAATTATTTTTGTGTCTTGTTTTTTGTGGGGTGGCTTCGGACATCTGTCTGTAGGCCTACTAATCAGTTTACACGTACCTAGTCAATAGTCTTTAAACTGTTCGTGTGAGGGCGAAATTTTTATGTAAATAATAGGCTCGGCATTGTTCCTTAATTAATAGAATTTCTAGCCAAATGCAATTGTCTTTTTAAACTGTCTGTGGAGGGGGGGGGGGTAAATTTTGTATCCAAGCAGTGAGTTTGACCCATCTAGATGATGCAGTTTTCTGCCTCTAGCTTAACCAAAGCTAGAATTTTGTTTCTATACACCATTCTGTAACTCTCATCTAGACCTACAAAATGACACCCAGTTTGTAGCAAAAATCATTCATAGTAAGAAGTTCTTAACGAGAAATATCAAAAATTGTCCCGAGTTACCCCGTCGTACGGTAGTAGTAAACTCAGCTGGCATAGGGACTAGATCAATGGCGAGGAGGTATAGAAGAAAAGTCAACTCTAGTATGGTATAGGAATAAAGAATGTCCTAAGTATGAAAGATGGTATGATGGAAGTAGAGGTGGCGACCTGCTATTCAAAGCACGGTCTCAGCCTCTCGGTGTGAATGTTCGCACCTGTCGGTGGAATGAAACAGAAAGTCGTGGGTGCAAAATGTGTGACTGGGGTGAGGATGAAATCATGAAAGTGTAGAGCATTCAATCTTGTGGAGTGTGAAGCATATTAACAAGAATGAGAGGTGATGATGCAAGTGATCCTAGAATGGTTGACTCGAATGCTTGTATGTGATACGAGCAGCAAGTGTGAGGATGGTTGAGTGTGTCAAGGAGTACCTGGCAAAGGTGTGAGGTAAGAGAGAGGTTGGCTATTAAGGGTAGATGAGTTTAACACAGTTTACGGAGTTTCTTGACTTACTAGGGCTCCACAGTGTAATATTGTTTAAGGAGTGGCTGACTTACTTAGGGCTCCACAGTGTAACATTGTTTAAGGAGTTCCTGACTTACTAGGGCTCCACAGTGAGAACTAGCATGATTTAGGTATTTGTAGTCTAGTTTGTTGTGTAGAGATTAATTGGTATCTATAGCTGGTGTGGATGCCACCCTGGTCTAGCTGTCCAGCCTCATTTCATATTGTGGCACTTCTTGCCAAGATCTTGGCGAGTAGTTTGCCTCCCTCGGAAATGCGGGTGGGGGCCTATGAGCGCTGCGACCTGTGGAACCTCATTCAATAGTGTGGCACTTCTCGCCAAGATCTTGGCGAGTAGTTTGCCGCCCTCGGAAATGTGGCTGTCCAGTACTGAAGAGATGCAGAGTTGAGTTTGCAGTGTCTTGCATAGTCAAGTGACCTAAGCAGCTTTTGCTCCCATGTGTTGGCTCTGACCAGCTACCCTGTGGTGGCAAAACATGTATTATTTAGAGCTGACCAGCCACCCTGTGGTGACAAAAACATTATATAGAGCTATGCAGGCCTCATTTCATAGCATGGCACTTCTTGCCAAGATCTTGGCAAG
Organism: Parhyale hawaiensis; assembly: GCA_001587735.2. Lineage (NCBI taxonomy): Eukaryota > Metazoa > Arthropoda > Malacostraca > Amphipoda > Hyalidae > Parhyale > Parhyale hawaiensis. The sequence goes on from LQNS02277100.1 coordinate 8,461,196, forward strand.
TAGTTTGCCGCCCTCGGAAATGTGGGTGGGCGCCTATGAGCGCCGCGACCTGTGGAACCTTATTTCATAGCGTGGCACTTCTCGCCAAGATCTTAGCGAGTAGTTTGCCGCCCTCGGAAATGCGGTATGCAGGTATATCGATTCAAAGATATGATGTTGCGGGTTCAAGGTTGCCCATGCCCTGTTGCACATCACCCTGCTAATAGAATTTGGAATTAAATTGCAAAGATCTTGACAACAAACTTACCACCATCAGAAATGCAAGTAGATGCCTATGAGCACCACGACTTGTGCAACCAGGTTTCATAGTAGGGCAGTTGTCAACAAGATCTGGCGACAAGTTAGTTGCCCTCAGAAATGCGGCATAAGGATCACTAAATTTCATAAACATTATGAAATGCTACAAAGATGCTCTTTTATACCTAACTAGAAAAAACAATACAATTACAGAATCATACTGCAGCCTATGGCAATGATTCAAAGATCTTCAACAACAGACTCCCTAGCCCAATTTCTGTAACATCCTGAAGATCTTGGCAATGAATTTGCATTTTTCTCTCTCTCCACTCAACATTTCTTGTGACAGTTAGGCCTAGTCCAAAATAAATGTTTCTCAGCACAAAATGTGGCAATATATCAGTAGTTAGAAAAGTCACAATACAGTAAAACCCCTCTAATCCGCATCTCAAAAATCCGAAACCCTCCCTAATCCGAACATCTCATTACTGTTCGAATTGCTATCTGAACAAGTGAGTATTTTTCGGATTAATGGGGTAAAGTACGGAGTTCCTACAAATACCTCTATAATCCATGCAAGGCGCTTCTCATTTTTCGTATAAAAGAGGTGATGAGCGAAAAATCTGCGCAGAAGGTACGAACAGTCTCTCTATAATCCGTATTAGTGCGGAATAAAGAGGTTTTTCCAGATTTGTAAGTATCACGGTAATCCAAAATCCCCGCTAATCCGTCACCGCCTTCCCCCCGTGCTGTGCGAATTATAGGGATTTTACTGTATTGGTGAGTCATTTGACTCTCCACACTCTTGCCCAGTATTTTCTCTGATAAAAAAAACAATGGTAACTTCAAAGTCAGATATCTTGAAGACTAAGCACGCCGACGAAAACGTTATCCATGTAAATTGTCTTAAATTGACCAAATTTACATACAGAACACAATAAAAATCATGAAAATCGTGGGTAAATTACAGTAAAATAAAACTCAGTGAACTCACCGTCAGTGCCATCCATCGCGTCAGCGCCTTAGAATTGAAACCTTGTCGTAACGGCAAACAAAATATTAACTAACTACAGCTCATCACGATGACACAAATTTGAACAAAAGGTGTGACTCAGCCGAAACGACAAGACATAAGCTAAGTGAACTATACTTCGAACTTCACACAACATTGCCTGAAGTTTGTTTACATTAAATTTACGCGGCAACGAGCCTAATCTATCATCATAATTTTACCCTAACTCTCGGTATGACTTGCCTCAAAATATTATTAATTCCCAAATGAGAGAAGCACAAAAAATAGGTTCAGCTGCTCTTATTAAAAATTAACATTTGAAAATTGCGCAAGGTGGCCACAGTAATGCTTTACACCTTTAATGTTCTCCAAATAGGTACAGACATTATAAATCAATTGGTTAAAAGCATTCACAATTAAATCAAATCAAAATCATGTATTTCTCCCCGTAGGAAGGTAAAGAGAGAACGGCCTGCTAAAAGCGATTATATCGCTCATGGGGCCAAATTCCTTGAGACTATGTCAACTGTTAAAATAACCAAGTCATACTACAGCAACAATTAACAATTGTGTCATCCATCAATAATACGCGTTGTTAAACTGCGGAAAAAAATTCATATCAAACGACTCCAAATACAAGACAGTATATCTTAGAACTATTACCCAGCTAATCCTCTAAATCATAGACAAAAATTTTATGTGCAAAAAATACAAGTCGTGAATCGTACTACCACGATACTCATAATCCTGGATAGAACATCTGGTATATATCCCAAGACATATGTCGCAAAAAGGTTAGAATCTGAGAGCTTATTTGAAGTAAAGTAATTTTAATTATGAAATTCAATGTAACTATTTCAAATGGCCAATTCTCATGCCTGCCTGATAGCAACACCAATAGCTCCAAAAACGATGAGGCAACACGTGTAGCGAAGGTACCTCCTTCTTCGATGTGCCTCCTTTTGGAGCGGTGATGTTTGAAGTCATTGAAAAGACTGTGCCACCTTTTCGAAACTTTGATCGAAAAAATGGAGATAATCTTCCTAACATTGAAGGTAAGCATGAGATCACACAATTGAGTAATCTAACTTATGTTTTGTATTCATTCTTTTGTTGTTTCCATAAATTTGCCATACATAAACCATCAGATTTACCAGCAGTAATGAATTAAATCTACCGACACCTATAAAAGAATTATTTTCAACTCAAAAATACAATCAAATGTTACTACTGCACAAGTGATATAAATCCTTACGAATTACGTTAGAATGCCACAGCTAATGACCTAAGGAATAACTACAAACTATATTGCAAAAATTTGTACAGTTAATTAATATGCACTATGATTTTATTGCACTATGATTTTTTTTAAGAGAGAAATTATTAAAAACAAATTAAACCTACCTAAATCTAGCCTCTACACTATTATACATTGCGTTGTCACAAGAAGAGCTGTTAAAAATTATCAACCTAATTCCGATACTTCATTAAAACCAGGTCTTTGTACTTAGATTTGAATGCTCTCTCGTACATCGGCTGTATTAGCTCAACAGGCGCAGCATTAAGGCAACGAACAGCTTGAAAAACAGTGAACCTCTTTTGCACTTCCAGCCTCACGTTTGGCGGATTCAACTTATTCTCCCGGATATCATATCGATGAACGAGCACAAGGCTACTAAAATACTTCTCAAAGATGTTCGAATTCTGATATAAAGCACCACGTATAAATTTCAGAAGAAAATATTCATAAACATCCTTAAACACACGCCAGCAAACGAACGTGCATCGTCATCTTTTCGTCAGAACGGTCAATTCTATTAGCAGGGTGATGTGCAACAGGGCATGGACAACACGCAATATCATATTTTTGGATCGATATACCTGCATAGCTCTAAATAATATATGTTTTGCCACCACGGGGTGGCCGGTCACAGCAAACACACTGGAGCATAAGCTGCTCGGGTCACTCGAGCTCTGGAGCTTTTTTTATGGAATAGTCTACCTGAAGAGCTAAAAGCGTCTCTTCCTATCTCACCCAATTTTACCCTCTTTAAAGCAGGTTGCCTGCAACATTTTCAGAACCAGATAAACCAAACGACATGAAAAGCGAGACAGTGGTATGATCTAAATGCATTTTACAGTACAGCGTAACTCCTTAAACAGAGACTTTGGAAATAGGAAATATTATTGAAAGGGAGGCTCTCGACCCCACGTAACTCCTGAAGTCAAAACGGCGCTAAGTGCTAGCCTTGGCTGAATGAATGAGAAAGAGAGAGCAAATATATATATATATATATATATATATAAAATGGAAATAAAAAATAACGGCTCGTCAAACTCACCGGATACTGCATTAAATTGTTTCACCTAATGAATCAATAAAGAGTTGACCAAAAGAAATCTCTCCCTAAATTTATGAAGCAAATATGCTATGCTGGTCCATCTGAAGCAGAAAATATTCTGATCGAGCTCGAGGACTGGTATGACAAGTATAGCCTCGAGCTAAATGCTAAAAAAAAACCATCGCATACATTTAGGAACGTCTGATCAATGTACAAAACTAAACTCCTTATCCTTCACTTTTGACACTATAACCGTTCAGCCTGTTTCAGTCGTAAAGACCCTTGGAGTATAGCTGGATCAAAACCTTAGCTTCGATTTGTACATTCAAAAGATGTGCAGTGCCATTCATGGCACCCTCTTCATTCTACACAGAATAAAGTACTTATTAGACGAAAAATCACGCCCTCTCCTCGCATAGGCGTACGAGCCAGGAGGGCAGGGGGGGGGGCAACTGCCCTCCCTGAGCTCGGATGACTGCTGATATTCGGGCAAATGGCGATCGATATTCGGGCATTTTATAAAGACATAAAAAAATCAAGATTTGTGGACAGTAATTAGGATGAGATCACGAATTAGAATAGATCAGTGATATTGTAGGGCTGTCGACTTGCATCCAGGATTAGTTATTTAATAAAACTGCCACTTTGCCAAATACCATATTCAACCCTGACATTGGCAGATTACATGATTATATTATTTGCATGTTCACACATGTTTTAACGTGTGGCAAATTTATGGAAACAACAAAACAATGAATACAAAACATAAGTTAAGTTACACAATAGGAGCCATTCACGCTTACCTTCTGGGTTAGGTAGATTATCTCCATTTTTCGAGCGATTTTCGAAAAGGTGGCAATATCTTTTCAATTATGAATCACTTCAAACATAACCGCTCCAAATGGAGGCACATCGCTGAA
>LQNS02277100.1:8535713-8556521 GCA_001587735.2 Parhyale hawaiensis
TTTCTAACAGTGGGGTGACATGATCACGTTTAGTAAATTTTCCATTCAGAACAACTTTGGCTGCAAAGTTCTGGGCTTTTTGTACTTCTGATATCAGATATTCAGAGAAAAATAAAACTTTCATGTCATGACTGCGTAAGTTCAGTCATCATAACCATGGAATTTGCAATCGCTTTGGATCCCTTTGTGCGGAATAAAAAAAATATGCATTACTTTAAGAACTACCTTTGTATTCGTGTTTTCGTCATTTTGCGCTCATTAGTAGCTAGCTAATCACTTTACACCGCATGAAAAATGAAAATATTCACAGCATCTAAGCTCTTCATGATGCGTATGTGTTGATGAAAAATTTTTAAGAAATCACATTTTACTCGAGATGCAACTGTCTATGCCTCAATGGTGCCCACTGTAGCTACTCCAGTTTTCTCTCTACTGATAGTGCTATATGTTCTCTCTTTTCTTTTTCAACTTGCTGTAAACTTGTGTAGCGGTCCAGTCTAAGACCAGCCCACTGCGACCTTCTACATTTGAACATACCTACCTTATTCATGTCTCTTGTCTTTCTCCTTTGAATCGTTCTTTGCTACGACCAAGGGAACTTCAACTAGCCACCCGCTGATTCATTACCGCTTGAATTTAATGATTTTCTCTTTTCTCATGTTTTTACTTTTTGATCAAACGCCATCACTATTTCCTCCATGCGGTCAGAAGGGTGGTATTCAAACTCCGCCCTCTTGGAGGTAACTCAACAGCACGTATAGGCATAAAACAATTTTCCATGTCGTCAAAGGTATTTTTTTTACTTCTCGGGTCTCACTTCGTCGTCTTTGTTCCTTTCAGATATATTCATTCCCACACCCTCTCAGTTCGCCGCCTCGGCTGTCTCGTCTATTGGCTACACGTCCTACACTACTGGTTACTGGTCGCATGGAGTGCAGGTAAGGCTGTGTGCTCTGTTTCTTGCCGCCTTTTACTTATACTACTGTGTTGGGCGGCCTCTTTTCCCTACTGCCGCATTTTATGATGAGCCCGGAGAAATTTGAGACATCGTTCTTTCATGCCTGTGTACTTCCTTTCATGTTTCATACCACTTAATAGCGGAGTCTGTTTTTTTTTCTTTTACCCAACTTGTTGATCTCTGGATTAGGGCTTTTGAATTCTATTCAGTTTCCTTTCAGTGTCTCAAACAGTAGCTTCCCTCATGGGGGCATAGGATGGGCCGTAGGGTTAGGATGGGTAAACCTAACCATTAGGTTTACCCATGCTATGTTATGGGGAGCAGCGCCTCCAAGGGAAGCCTGTAGGCTGCTTTAGTCAGCAACTCGGCCTTCGGAACGTCTGTCGTTCGTCCACTTTGCTTCCTTCCAATTTCTTACTACAACTAGTCTTACTTTCGTCTGTTCTTCCTCTTCTTTCCCGACTTGCTGTTCCCAGGAGCGTTGATCCTGTGTGGTAGCACCTTTGTGCATGGGTTCCCCATTTCTCTTGGCATACTACATGTCCCCTGCTCTTTCCTCTGTGATATCGTCCAGGTCGGAAACGGAGGCTTAAACTTCCTACTAGCCTTTTTTTGTGAAACGGAGGTTTACAGTACTCAATATGTATAGTAATGATAACATGAGTGATAGCTTCCGCATGCCTGTCTTCAGGCGGCTAAACTTCTAACCTTTCGTATTGGCCACTGGTCGCAGTTTCTGGGCTTATAAACTACATGAAGGCTGAGTTTGGGGAGCCTTCCTGCTAAGCAATGTGTATGAACGTGGATGAGCTCTACGAAACCAACTGCTTTCAGATAGGATATTATCTGGTTGTTGCCGGAGCCATGTGTCCGGCATTCCACGGCTAGCTCATTTCCCTGCCCTTTGGTGGTGAGGGTAGCCGTTATGGAAGTTGAAACATTCTTCAGGGCTACACGTTTACGTTTTTACTCATGTCTTTAGGCCACAAGTGCCATCGTTTTTTGATTAGTAATGCATTAAGCAAACTGATGAATATAAAAATGCCTCAACGAGCGGTGTTCCTCACAAGAAGGTAGACACATCTTGAGGTTTTATATGTATATCCTACACATGACAGGAACCCGCCATAGACCTGGAAGCCCATATCCTGCCAAGATTGGTAATTTTTATGGCGTGTGCCGGCTGTTTTTGATGATGCAATCGAGCTGGCTTGTGTACCAGGCGTAAAAAATTGGATAGTATTCGGCAATCAGTTAGGAGTAATAACATTTGCTATGTAAGCTTCCTCTGAATAATGAAAAATATTTTCCCCCAGAAATGGTTTGTCCACTTATTGCCTGTGTCCGTGTTCTCCTTTGTGATGCATCTGCAGCAGAAGTTCTTGCGGTCCACTGTGAAGGATCTCCATGTTAACTGAAGGTAGTAGCCTCGTCTTTCTCAGGGGGCAGAACGTGCACCTACTGATAAGGTCTGCTTCTACAGATCAATAATCACAGGAACAACCATTTGAAATGTAATTGGTCCCGTAGGGTAAAAAGTTTTTGGTTGCTTAACCTTTTTCCTCCTGAAATTCAGATAACGTTTTTTTTTTTTTCACTTTTTTTTGTTAAATTTATGAAAAATAGGTTAGTTAAACACATATTTGGGAAAAAATTTAGTTTTACATGCAAAAAACAGTATTTTTTGCATCGGCTACTACAGATGCCGTCAGTGTCTTGGGTAATTTACATGATGCATAGCTTTTGTATTGGAAAAAATAGAGACTGGTATCTGATCATGCCGTCAGGAGCCAAGGGTTAAACCCTCGCAGTACGGTACCCTCCCTCTCTCCTCCTTTAGCTACACAATGGGCCGTTGTGCCAAGTTTACACCGTCCAACTTCTGTTGCGCAACAACCTAACCCCCGACCCACCTTCTGTGAGCGGAGATTTCACCTAGTTTGTTATATCACACTCTGACTTGTCTTAAGATACCAAGCTAAGTGAAAGTTCTGCAATACCACATTACTTAACCACTCTCACTTGCCTAGAATAGAAATTGAGTTTAAAATGTAGCCGCTAATACCTACTTCGAGCTACAACAGAAATCAAAAAGATAACCTCGAAATTTTACCATCCAAATTGAAACCCGTGAACGCAGGAAAAACTCTAAGAAGTAGAGCCGCATTTAGTGGAAAAGTACACCAAGCAAACAGGACTCTACTATCCTGCTGCTGCGATGCTAACTCCTCAGCCGAGAGCTGCGACTCGCTAGGCTGGAGGATGAACTCGTGGCTGCACTGGACGCTTAGACTACCATTCCTAACGATATTAACTGTGTTATCGATTCGGTGGCGCAATTGATCTTCCGAGATTTGACTTGGGCGAACTGCCTGACACGAGTGCGCTGCTATCTTTGCCTTGTTGAGTCGGGATGTGTTAGTCCCGTATCGATTACCATTGGGACTTCCAAAACGTCGGTTTGGCTCCGTGACATTGTTTTCAGCGATCTATTGCTGAATTAGATAAGTTCTAATAGCTACACCACGAGGTAAATTGGCGCAGCTCAAGTTCCTGTCATATGTTCTGGACGAGTCGAGCGTTCTGGTCTAGTTTCGCTAGACATAACTAATCGCAAACACATGTTTCGTTTTGAGATTATATTATAGAATGATTAATGCGAATGATATGGCATTGCTCGATCTGACTGTCATGTAAGATTTTGTGAAACCGCTGAGTTTTCTTAGGAATGTTATTTATATGTTATACTAGACTGCTTGTGACTCATTGGGTCACTAAAAATACTGAGTAGCCGTACCCAGATGCAGTGGCCACAGAGCTTCTCCATATTAATGATGAACTGAAATAATTTGAAATATTATTCTGAAGTCTCCATAAACTGACCGTGGCCCATTGGGTCACTAAAAGCCTATACTATCCTAAACCTGTCCTATGCTAAAACTTATCCGAGCCCCTCTCAGTTTATGTCCTACGTATAATAGCTAAGGTTGTTTTCACGGTTACGCACAAGTAAGTAAAATTATCGAAATTTTATAAGTATATAGTTAAACATACTATATTTCCAGATATAATTGTAAAATTTAAGCTATAAGGTATTTCTTGAGCTACCTCTTCTATCAGTCTTTCATTGTAAGTTTAACATCCGAAATACTAGGCAATTTTTTTCCCTTATTGGGCTGACAGCTGCGAGAAATTCTAAAGTTTGCCCTTGAAAAATGGAGTTGTTTGGAATTCTAAGAAATTTTATAAGTATCAGCTACGAAGAATTTTTATATGAGGGGCATTCTGTTGTTTCGAACTGAAAGCTCCTTTAAATTTGAAAAATATAAATTCTTGCCTTCGCTATTAAGTTTAGAAATTGAAATTCAGCTTTTTATTTGAAACCACTTTGATGTGAATTCCTAACCTGCAGACACTTTCGTTGATAGGTTATTTGTTAACTAGAAGTAGATGTAAAGTAATTCGAATGAGCTTCCATTTTTTGTTTCTATAGTACTAGGCTAAGCGTATTATCTTGATAAAAATAAAGGTATTTTTGTGTTACTATGGTACTAAGCGTATTATCTTGATAATAAAGGTATTTTTAAAAAATGTTTATTTAAGCCTCCAACGACCTTGTGGACCTCTCTGTACACAATCCAATAGTGGGAGTCCTACCAGGTCTGAGGAGTCGGACGCAGACTTCTGAGTTTCGACGGTTTCCGGCTCCTTGCGCCCAAGAATTTCAACCTCAGGCACTTTTTTTTGCCAAGTAGTCCCATTGACTCGGGCTCCTGGCTTTAGCTAATTTTCGACTCCTTCCTACCCTACCCAAAGTTGAGCATCGACGCAGACTCCACAATCCTGAATCGTACGAAAATGTGAGAATTTATGTAGAAAGTAAAGAGTATCATCCCTCTCGCATGATGCATCCAACCTTTTCTTTCATACCGTTGCATAAATAATCCACTTCTTGTAGTGTTATTCCCACGAAAGTCAGATTAATGAATGAAAGGGTCAACAATGTTTAGAGGACGTGGGATTAACTCCGCCTCTCCTATGATACTCCTCAGGAGGCATAGGATGGGCCATAGGGCCTTCGGAACGTCTTTCTCTCGTGCCCACTTTGCTTCCTTGCCGATTTCTTACTCCTACTTGCTCATGCTTTATTCTGTTCTTCCTCTTCTTTCCCGACTTGCTGTTCCCATGCGTGTTGACTCGCGCATGGGTTCCACGTTTCTCTTGGTGTTCTTTGTCCTTTCTTTCTTCCTCTCTTTGGATCACAGTGTACTCTGTTGGTAGGGAGGCTTAAACTAGGAACATGTGTAATAATCTATGATATGGGAATGGCGTCCCATAGGCATCATCGGTGTTTATTTTTAGCGAAAGCTAGTCCTTTGGGTCGCTTTTTCTCCCATGCTCTGTTTGCTTCTCTCGCTCTTTGCAGTTCTACTCGTGAGTTTTGTACAAGGTGCGCGTGTCTTCGTCTTTCCCTGTTTGCTCTTCACGTGCATACGTCGCTCGTTACACTGGACGCGCTGTATGTCATGTATTTTTTCATTCAATTGGTCTTTGGTAGTATCATTAATAGAGATGCGGACAAGTAATTTAAAACTTTATTATCAATCTTCCGTGTCTTTATTTTTCACCACTAAATTGCTTCGTGTGTCACCGAAACACATGTATATAAATCTAGGACTGCGTCTCACTGCTTGTCTTATGCCATGCGACGTGTGTGTGGTGATGAAGCCAGGATTATAATAGTCCCCCGGGTTGTAGCTCTTGGATTTCGATAGGTAGGGTTTTTAGCCCGAGGCTGTATACTCGATCAAGTTACATGCTAATTTTATTTTATTCCGGTCACTGAATAAACTATGGTTTCGAAGTATACATCATCTAATACGTGTGAAAGCGTGACAAGCAAACAAACTCATTTATTTCTCAAATGGAGACTGTGTCCAACAAGGTTAGGACACAGTATCCTGAGGTTTTCATGCTTAGAACTAACATAAGAATAATACTAAAAAATAACATAAGAGACAATTGGCATTAAGTTTGCAGTCATCTACTAGTGCAATGCCTGCATCTAAATAACGAGATGATATTGACATTATTTTCCGTTGAGAGGAGCTTGGTTACACAGAGGTGGGGTGATTTTTTTTAGAGAGAGTATGAAATATAGTATACAGCCTAAAGTGGGCTAGGGCAAGTCGTTGCGTGCTAGTAGACGGTACGGTTACAAGGATTTAAAAAAAAAAATGTTATGGGGAGTAGCGCCCACAGGGCCCCTGTAGGTTACTTTAGCCATTATAGTTTGACCATGTTATCAAGGCAGTTCAGTTATCATTTATTCAGTCGCCCCATATGTAGAGAAACATTAGCTCTCAGGAATTTTAGCGCTCGTTCCATTTATCGCGTGTGCCAGTTAGCGCTTATTGCAGTTGGCGACAAATTTCCTTATAGCGATAAGGGATTTTAGCCCTTATTCCGGTAAGCGCTTATTCCAGTTAGCAGCAATTCTGGTTAGCGCTCGTTCCGATTAGAGTGTATTCCAGTTTGCGCTCGTTCATATGAGACGGTAGTCGGAGGACTGCAATTTAAGACTATCTCCAAAAATTTGAGAGAAACGGGAACTTGGTCCTTAAAGGGTTAAAGGTCAGAAATTACTATCATTTAACTACTAGCGTTCCATACGTTAACTGTTCACTCGAGTTTGCTAATTTCCCGTCCAATATGATTCGTACGAGCCAGCGCTACTAGTCGCTTCGCAACAATTTTTCAAAAAATTAGCGATAATGAATTTTTAGCTCTTATTCCGGTTAGCGCTCATTCCAGTTAGCGCTCTTTCTATTAGCGTTCCTTCCATAAGCGCTTGTTCAGTTAGCGTATAAGCAGCTCCCCCCCCCTTTCTGCAATATTGATATTAAGAAAATGTTTTTGTGGCAACTAAGACGGTCTGGTATTTATTCATAAATTGAAGATCATGTTTTGCACCCAAGTATATACGAAGAGGCCATTACATTCGATTTGCACCTTCTGTAAGACATTTCAAATTTAGCAGACTGTTCTGTTATATCTATATAATGCATGTACTGGGTAAGTTCTTGAAATTTGCATGAAATTCTATTTGAAGTATGTGCATTCAAAGCAGACCTTTTTAGAATACTTTAGTTTACCTCGAACTCACGTTTCCTATGAATTTGTGGGATGACTATAAAAACAGTTTTAGATCGTGTCATGAGGTTAACCGTATAGCGCGAGTACCAAAACACGCGTTATGTGGTACTTTACTGATAGTGTAGTGGGCGGAGCTAAGATATGGGCTGAACAAAATCTCAGAAATCCCCATAGATTTGGCTACGCTATAGAGGAAGTTGACCTCGGCCGAACTGCCTTGATATATTGGGTCAGCGGTTCTCAGCCTGGCACCCCTGGAAAACTTTTGCGATGTTCTGGCACCCTCTACAAAAGTAATTACTCATCGGATGATAGAGAATGGAATTTACGCAAAATTTGTGAGCAAATAAATTTGTCCAACGTATTTTATCCCATTATTTGACATACCTTATTTTATCCAAGATTGCGCATCCTCTGGTAGATCATCTCGCACCCCAGCTAGCGCGAGTTACCCATGATTCGGAACCCCTGCCCTATATATTTCTTGCAACGGCTGCCGATTGCACAATTATGGCTCGACTGCTTTATTTCTAAGGTCAATTTCTTTCTTTTTTGCACAATCTCTATGAATGCTTAGGTTTCATTTGTCTATCTCATCTCAAATTTCCTTTAGAAACGTTATCTTCAGTCTTGCTCAATGCTGCATCTTCCCCTCTATTGTGGTTCCCAACTTTTTCTCAGCTTGGCACACCTAGAAAACTTTTAATATGTTATCACACTCCATAAAACTAATAACTCATCTGATAACAGATAAAGAATAAGTTTGCACCAAATTTGTGTACAAACTTACTGCATCCAACTTTATTTTATCGAAGTTTCGCACTCCTTGGAAGGTCATCTAATCATATCGCACCCCTAACGGGTACAAGCACCAACGGTTGGGAACCCCTGGACTATAATTAGACCTTCGAGACGTCTTTCTCTCATGCCCACTTTCTTTCCTTTCTATTTCATGCTCGCACTCATATTTCTTCAGTTCTTCCTCTCTTTTCCCGACTTGTCGGTCCCTTGCGCGTTGATCCTGGGTGGGAACACCTTCGTGCATGGGTTCCCCGTTTCTATCGACGTACTGTATGCCCCTTATTTATTTATCTGTTAGATCATTTTAGTTATAGAGACGGAGGTTTCAACTATTCAATAATCTAATGATCTAACTCAGTGGCAGGAACTGCCCGGTCGCCTCTACGTTTGTGTGTGGGTCTCCTTTGTCCCATTTCGTAAAAAAAGGGGTAAAGAATTCCGTCCGTAAGAGAGACATTTATTCAACCACAAATAAACAGTAACTACGCAACTGTGAAAAATTTACACGTTGTTGTTTCTCACGTTCCTTGGTAGAAATAGATTATATCAATTTTCTTAATAGATGCGTTGAACAACGATACGGCACTTTTTTTATATTTTCTTGAGCTGTAGAGGCATCTTCCCCGAGCAGATTGAACAATTACGGTATTTACAGAATTTTTTCTAAAAGCAAAAGATCCCGTGCTTACAAAAACTTTCAAATTTAGTACCCAAGAAACATAGAAAAAACGTCTGCCTTATGGAAGCGATGGGTTGCCGTTAATTTTGGTGGTTCTTTATCGCTTGAAAGTAGAATTTCAAACACATGACTTTAATTTGGTCAAGTGTACGTTCAGAACGTATTACTTTTTTTTAAATATTTGTTCCAGCAACAGGAATGAGCATCGTCAGCAGACACATTGGTTGTCTCTTTGACTAATAATTTACGCATCTAATGGATAGAGCGAGGTACTGTTATCGGTAAACAGTTGCATAGCCTGTACGTTATCTAATAGTATCCTTTTTAGCAGATAAACATTCTTGCCATGGGGAGAGAAATATGTATCTATCAATGCACTAAAGTTGTCTCTGCCACGGTTTTGACATCAGATGTTACTATCCCCAATGAGCACTTCTTTCAAGGAACGTGGTAACAAAACACGGTGAATACTAAGTAACTCTCCTAGGTCTTCTTTATTTCACATCACGAGGTTCACTTACGTGTCTCTATATACCTCTAGAACCTGACCCTTCTGCTGCTTGCGACCTGCCGCTGAGAGTGCCTATCACGACGTTCGAAAGCTGACAATTTTCAACCATCTCACCTTGCACTTGTCGAAGGTGCGTTTCTCCATGAACTATTTGTTCTTGAAAACTATACTATTAAGCTGTGTCTTTGCATTTTAGTGCAGTTGTTTTGTGACAGACAGTTAATCCTACACTGCATATTTCATCGTACAATTATATTGCTATTCCAAGAGGAACAGCAAGATTGAGGACTTTTCATGTTCACTTTGCTGTAGGAATAACTTTATGCAGGTATGTATCATAAATGATTCAACCAAGCAGTATAGAATCGTATTCAGTCAAAGTCGAATTTCTTTGGAGGGAGGTCCTAGGCCACTCCATCAATGAGGCCCTTCCTAATATGTTATGCTAAGGAAGAGGGTCCAAGATGCTTATGACAAATGCGGATAAAACGTTGACCTTGGTTGGAGCGCCCAAATTCTGAGGCCTTAGGTTTCCTTCTTCTGTAGGCAAATAAAAGCTTCAGTGCTAGCAGCAGAAGGATCGTACTATACGGAGAGTTGTTCCTAAACCTAAATCAACTATTCATGAGAAAAATAGTTCATCGAAGAGCTTCGATCCAGCAGTAGAACTGCTTCATCACAAGAGTAGTCTAACAAAGTACCATCGCTCTTCGAATCTTTGCTGTCTTATAATGCGAAGACACTATATAGGGAGACTTATTTATTATCTATCTTACGACTACTGAAATAGACTGTTAAAAGTAACACAAAAGCTGCCCGTTCCAACAAAATATAGTAGACACTGATCTCCTCTATGGGTGACCTCACCATTCACAATTCTGAATGAAACCTACAGTATATAACAATACCACTCCACGTCCATCTGCTCCATCATTCGGCAAGGAAAGTAATGCAGGAATAAAATTATTTATCTTAGTAGCCAAGTGTTGTTCACCAAACAACAATGCATCATTTGCATCATCCTTCGGGTGCACATCTAACTTCTTTATATTGAAGATGAAGTGTATAACAACAGAAATCTTTTATATGCTCTGAAACTTTTCGTCTAGGAAAAATGGGAGAATCAGATGATTACTTCTTGTCCTAATCTGTTTTCGATTGATAAGACTTGATTTATACGATCGATGATATCAAACATTATTGTGCAGTAGTAGTACAAAGCAAAGAGTGAAGTAGTTTGATCGTTGGACAGTACAAAAGATATAAAAATTTACTGTTGAGGCCGCGGTATTTGTCCCGTTCTTCACCCTACGAACTTATAAAAATTCTGAACACAATAAGACAAAGTTCAGGCTTTGTTTTATGAGTAACAATAAAAGAATATTGTTATATGTATTCTATATTAATATTTTTATACAGCTATAATGCCCGAGTCTTTTACATTTTCAATCCGCAAAAAAAACTAATTCACTAAGTATCAGAATTTTGGGAACCAACGTGAATTTCAATTCTGTTAGCCATTCCTAACTAGATGAAACCTAAGGTACTTTGAGCCAATGTTCCATATTTACTATGAGGCTTAATGTAGTGCATGCGTAACTTTTACGGGTATCCTTCCTCCTTGGTACGCTTCTGTCACTCCCCAAGCATGCTCATCATGAGCTTGTTAAAGGACGAACTTTGGGCGATGCGCTTCCGGCCGCCAATGGAGTTTGTCTGCAAAAGTTAAATACTTACTCGGTTTCATAAGTAACGGAAGAAAGGACAGTAATTTGTCTAGGGTCGTGACAATATGCTGTAGGTTGTGTTACCGTCATAGCTTTACGTTTGAGCTTTTTGCCGTTGTTTTGGAGTTATTACCAACTTCTTTGTTGCTAAATGCATATTGTCAAAACCCTGGACTAAGTAGTACTCAGTATTATGAACAAGAGAAGAAAAGGTAAAAATTAATTAATTTATGTGTAAAACAAGAAGTATCTAAATGTGATTTATAGTAACTTACAAACGTATTCTACTTCTCTCATTTAATCTGATAGAACACGTGACACTGATGAAGGTATAAAGTACAGTTAATTTTTTCAGTCGCGATCGTTGGATTTGCGACTCTGATTCGAAATACAGGAATAATATCAAGTCGATTATCCTAGAGTAGAGACGGACAAAGCTCCGTGTCGCTAAGTCAATTGAATTTTTTGCCCTCTCCTGGGTAATGAGGTTGTGATTAACAGCTACAACATGATTCAAGGTGGCGAAACCAACCCTTCTGTTTGAAGTCCCGCACTGTTGATGCTGGTGGTTTTACCAGCCTATAATATTGTTCATGGCAGCTTTAAAGCGTGTATATTTTGTTTCTCAGTACACCCTGTTCCCCACTCTTCATCTTCTAAAGACCAGCTCACACGTCAGACTATTACCATAAGTTCAGTCTTCCCAGCGTCTGAATTCCTTACTATGTCAGTTTAAGTAACAGAGAAAGTTCACAGTTTTCCGAGTTTTTATTTTCGAAAGTTTTACTTTTCTAGTGAATTCCTTTCTCAGAAAAATTCTTGCAGCCCCTTAGTACAGTATGATTAAGCTAAGGTCATGCGTAACGAGCAAAGATAATAATAAAACATTTGTTTTTCTCATCCGGATGCAGTGCCCAGCATTTAGGAGCGCAGCACCCCTGGTGCGTTGTAATCACGCCCAAATCGGGCTATCGCAGCCTGAAAAAACGCTTGCGTAACCCGAAAAGTTGTCATGACAGCACCATCTATATCGGTGAGCGGTGTAAGCTTAACAATAATGAATGTCAGTGTTTATTGGAATTTTGTCGACTTAATCTTAAAACAAATAAAGTTATATGCTTACTCTATAAGGCTGCGGTGTTTACTCGTCGCTCATTTGCAAAATTTTGGTGTTTCCTTTATTTGTAATTGATGTTTTTGAGCGGTGACGTGCGTCACTGTAACTCGTGTCGCAATCGTTATTTGAGCTGTGATTGGGATAAGAGTTGCTGGGTCACCGGTGTAGCACCGGTAACCCAGTAATGCTGATTACAACACGCCTCTGAGGTGTAAGCTAATTTTAAAGCTTACAAATTGGAAAAGATTCACAATTAGCCCCTAGACTTACACTAGTGGACATCGAAAAGAAATCTACCGAGGAAGAACTTACTTCGTATAGAGGAATGGGGTCATCTCTTGGTGATCGACCCCTGCTGGCAATGTTAGATGGATCGGCGAGGGCGGCTGCTGCGACGGGGGTCACAGCCCCCTGTGGAGGAGGTGTTCCCGTGGCTGTCTGAGGAGCAGGGGCCCTTTGTGGAGACCCTGCCATCCTGTTAGGGGAGAGGACTGAAGCTCCTACTGGTCCAGCAGAACTTTTGAATCCTGGTCGGACTGGCTTCTGTCCGGTTGATTGGGCTTTGGGAGCCGCGTAAATTTCTGAGTAAATAGGGTCGTGGACATTCATCCCGAACGGTAATCCTTTGGCTTCTTCGAGCTTGTCGACGCTTGGAGGATTTTCAGATTCGAGAAGGAGTTTCCAAGTCGCAGATTGAGTAGGATTGTAATCTTTGTTGGGGGATAAGACAACACTGGCTGGGGGGCCAGCTGAGCTTCTGGCACTGGGGTAACAACAAAAAGAGAAAGCAAAAATGAAGCAGCAACACAAGTAAGATAAGAGTAAAGTATGTTAGGACGTAAGCTTAATAGCAACTCTTATACTTTATTAGTGAAGGCTGAATATTTGCTTTGGTTGGGGTGACAAAATATAAGGATCACTTGCAATATTAGCAAGGTTACAGTTGGGTGTGGTGCGGTTGCTATTATTTTAGATATAAAAGAACACGCCAACAACAGCAATAATTTTACAGACCAAGACTTCCAACAAAAGAAAAGGGCCTCCTTCCGACCAAACCTTCTCTTGAAATATATATTTACACTCACACAGGGGCCTTCAAAATTATGAAATGACTAGCGATATACAGAGGATCAGAGATTCTATATAATAATAAGTGAGGGATATAAGTGAGACGGATCTGAGGCACAGATAAATAAAAGGAAGTATCTACAACTTTGCTTCAGTGCGCAACAATCTGGCCTGTCAAAATTCACACTTTTGAATTAAAAATTTCTGCGAATCGTTATGTTTCCGTATCTTCTGAAATGAAATGATTTTCTCTGTTGAATCAGAAATTATGCTTTTTAGATCTGAAGCATTAGGGGCAACAGGAGTTAGCTCCAAAGTCGATATGTTAATAAAGCGTTAATGATATGGTTTTGCAGAATTTAGAAATGAGATGAATAGGGAAAAAATAAGCGGTTATTGTTAGATGGAGTATACTTTAGACTCGGTAGGACCGTGTTCGGTAATTAGCTGGCAATTCTCTTGCTCGTGAATTGCCTGCCAAGTGGCGCTTTGTTCAGGATCGTATTTCTTAGAGAGTCCAAAGAATGGCAAATTCTTGTTTGGCTTGTTCACGCTGTTGTATATAAGTGAAGAATTACATTATATATAAAAAATGTGTTGAAATTGAATCGTGGCTGGCAGTGTCATTATTTTATGAGTGAAGTAAACCCATCAATCGTCAGAACAGGTACCAATGAAAGCTTTAAGTCAACCGGTAATGAAAATAATCTCATCAAGATTTTACCAAGTTCACGCACAATCAAAACAAATATATGCTTACTACGAAGTAATGAAATAAACCGAAAATGAAAACACGTATTAGTCTAACGAGAATTGATTTATATTGGGTGCTAATGCATTTATCGAATGGTGTAAATCTCCAGAAATGGGTATATTTGAATGCTTTGTGGAATGATTCGATGCATGCCAAAAGCAAAAGAAATGTGCTAACTGACATATAAGTTCCACAACATGCATGGGTAGAACATAATCGGTCAATCAATATTTTAGTTACCGCATGTTGATTGCTAAAAGGAACACTGGGTGGATGCGATAACAAGAGAAGGCATATTATCATTACTAAGATAAGTAGCAGGTATAATCATGCCGTCAGTAACAGGGAAAGAACGGGGTGGGTGTAGTTTGTTTGACTGAGAATGGCAGCGGTGTTAGAAGTGTGAAACAGGCAACGTTTTGGCGGGAAGTGGTTTTGGCGGGAATGTGTTTGAAGATCGAGCCGGCCACAAAATGTTGCCATCACAGACAGGAGGTGCGGAGGCAGTTCCATTTTGTTGACGTTTGTGTGTTGGTGGAATAGAAGTACAAGAAGCAGTGTATTAGAGATAATATTTTATCATAGTGAGATAATGCACCTAATAGCATGTATTCGACGTGGTTTAAGGAAATCGCCATAAATAACTTGGCCTGGCTGATGTTATTACTTGACTGCTCTTTATTGAGTTGTTTCTCGGTTTAGCACCAGAAAATCGCTAGTAAAGTTGGTCACAATGCTTCTTAGTATTAAAATACTTCTTCATAACCAATAAATAATAGAACACAATGCTAGACATTAGTCATCCGGTTCACCTACTTTTATCATGGATAAGATGTTCAATAATTATACGTCAGAAAAATCAAATGGGAATAAGGTAAAAAAGTTCACCATCTCAATAGTAAATAATTTTTTTCTTACAATTGACACATTATGGAATTCTAAGATAAACTAGTGCCCTGTTACTCTGACCCTAATTATATTCAAATTTACCACTTGAGTGTCTAATGTGCAGTATATATGTGCTCTTGTTATAGAATAGTATATTATACTGGTTTTATTATAAATCAGTATCATTGAAATAAGCTAGTAGTGCTTCACACACGTCGTGATCTCAAGTCGTGGCGTGCTTTCTTCTAAGTTAAAGTATATGACCAGCCTCCCGTCTCGGACGCCATGACTCAGACAATCTGCGGTCTACTGCAGCCGTGCATTCCTCTGGGGCCAGCGGGCAATTATCCGCAGCACGAATTACTGCATGCATACATTCCATTTAGTGGTGTGCGATCAATTACACTTTACTTTAACCTCAACTGAGTGAATCTAATAAGTTATTTACCCACTGCAACACCCTGTACTGCATCTATAGATATCGTAATGTGAAATCTCGATACTATAAGGAAAATTGATGTGTACTTCCTATGGGTTATGGTAGTCAAGACTGAAAATCAAGTTCTTTATGATACATAACGCTGATGATTACTGAAATGAGTTAATTATTCTTGCATGACTTGCGAGCAGTGAACCCTTTGCACTCTTATTTCGGACTCAGGTGGATCAAGATACTGATAGCAGATAGAGAGATTGAGTTCATATCCGTCCACTCAGCGGTATTATTAAATTCTTTATATAATCAGAAAAGGTAAAATTTATTCGTTCGCCAAGGTGAAGTTAAGTTAAGCCAGAAGAATGGATTGTCCATACCTTTGACAGGAGTTTTAGCTTCGCCACTTTGAATAATATAGTGAGTTAGAACTAGCCCAATTAAGCCGAGTTCACACGTCATTCACATCAACGCCTTCACTCATTCACTTGTCCGAATGTCATGTAGCGTCGTTGTCAACACACATTTATTTACGCCGCAAAAAGTTATTAAAATGTTAACCGTCAAAACAAGTTCTCTGTAAGTTTCACTAGGCAAGTTGAGGAAATTTGTTCAAAAAAATTTCGAGTGAAATAAAACTTTAAAATAGTGCACTTTTCTGCTACATTTAGTGTACAGTGATAGATTCGGATAAGTGGATGAGCAAACGCGTTCATATGAATGACGTACGAGTGAACTCGCCCTTACACTTGAGCCAGCTGTGAACCCCGTTTTCCGGAGCCAGATTGAGTTATCGGAAATCTCATGGATAATCGAGTAAGGATTAACGCTTTGAAACTAGATTGAACGGGTAGAAGCGAATACACCTGTCTAAAGTTATAGACAATTAAGCCACCCAACTGAGATATAACACCCCAATACTACACCCAGTCTGTTCCAGTGATAAGTTTATTATGAAACCTGACAACATCAGAAAATTCCCCAACTCGATGTGGATGAAGAATTTCGTTCAAGCTTATGAACGAAAGCGAAAATGCTCTCACTCGTAATGCGGATTAGCACGATAGTCAAATAAACGAGTTTTTCATCCAATTGTTGGAATGTATTGTTGAGTCCCCGTTAGCACAACTGTGTGTACCGAAACAGTTACTAAAACGTTAATCGTTACGTCACTTTACTTAGTAAGTGTTACGAGTAAAGTTCCGAATATCTCTTGAAATTTGCTGTGGAATGAAACTCTGAGAGCTTGTGCTCCTGTGCTGCTTAAACGGACACAGCCACGTATTTGGACCCTAGGCTGACAAAACTCAATCTTTTGACCATCGTGTGAACTGGTGGGTTTGGGTTCACACGGCAAACAGTTGAATGTGTTCTCTTAGATCAAAGTTCGAATACGTTGCCGTCCCCGTTTAATTAGCAGAAACTTGTATAATTTTCTAAGTTCAAATTAAAATCAAGTTTGAACAGATGTCCGGAACATCACTCGCCACACTTGCCAAGAAAACCGACCTGGGGCAAATGTTTTGTAACTTCTTCGTTTACACACAATCGTGCACAGGCACAGCAACGCATTAGACGATTAACTGAGGCAACGTGTTTATTTTACTGTCGTGAGAACCTGCCTTCAAATGAGGTACATACCCAGTCAGGCATTGGCTTTTTGCTGCCTTTGTATAACTACATTGATACATACTTGCTGCCATCATAGGTATATATCAGCTCTATATAGTACAACTTTCATAACTCCTTACGCTGTGCTTAACAGTAATTTAAAACCCTAATAGGAAGCAAGAACAAATAAGTACTTTTCTCCACGGGACTTTAGCTATTAATGAAAATGGAAAGGGTTAATAAATTATAGATAAGTAAATGTAAGTATCTCTGATAATTTCATTAGGACTCGGCACTCGATGGCCTGTTGCCAATTTGTTACTTTGCTATTTAACTTGCCTGGAAGAGTGGGGCGATGTTTGCTGAGCGCCAGATGATCTGAATTAACACAGCAACAGTGAACAAAAGAAAACGAAAATAAGCTGGAAAACAGAACCTTCGACACGAAGAGCTTCCAGATTTTTTGAAAAAGAATAAGTTACAAAAAAAAACGAACCTAATACTCAACAGCTACAACCCTAGCAGAATTTTGACTGCCCTGAAGCTTGTTTACTTGTAGCTTCCAGGACGGCCCAGAACTCGGCTAGGGAAAAGTCCTTGCAAATGTGCGCATACTGGAAGAAAAACCTGACACTGCGGTTCTTCGTTCAGATAAGCCTGACGGCAGCGACCTAAAATATAGCAATTAATTAAATTTTCACTTTTTTTGGTGACTGACTGCTACAAAGTTTCAGCTTGACCAGATATTAGCTAGTTGCTGTTTCGTTCAGTTTACGTTATGATTTTTTGCATTTTTTTTCTAAAATGCGTTTGACTATAAGCCAGTGATGATTTCATCCAGTTCATATTTGATTGCGATCTTTTTTCTGTACATTCTAATACAACAGTAGATGCTTAGACTGCTTTACAAGTTTCAATATTCTATTTCTATTCGTACAGGGTTCCAGTCAAAGTAAAGGAATGGTTGTATAATAGTTCTGACACCGCATGTAATCGCTTTATGCGAAAACAGCTAGTTCATGGGTGCTGCATAGATTTTCCAACATTCATGAGCATTTGCCTCTATTAATGTCAATATATTTTAAACTCTTTAAGCCTAAAACCTAGCCTTTTAAATGACTGTTTAAGAAATGACCATTTATCACTCATAAGTCGCTGCAGCCGTCCTTACTTCGCTGGGACCAGTTAGTCTATATCTGCAGTACGAACCAGTGCGTGTGGCTTTCCAAGTAAAGGCTACAGTCAAAGTTGACTTTACTTTGCTTTAGCTTTTGCACGTAAAAGAAAATTAGCATGTAATAGGCACCTTCTAACTCTGAATTTCCCCCATTTTTTCAAATCGGCACATTTGCAAGAATCTTATACTCGTTGAGCATCAGGACTAAATTTGTATGTAATACTAAATACCGAATAAACTTAAAGATAGCAAACTAAGCTTGGAGCTGAAAATTTGGTAGCTATATTGCCAATAAACTTAATAATAGCAAACTCGTACTAAAATTTGAAGTTAAGTCATTTTATTGCAATGGCCAATAAACTTAACCAAATGAAATTCAAACTAAGGTTGTTAGTGATTCAATTGATCAATATAGGTGGTATACTTGAAATAAAGAATTAAGGCTTGTACTTGTACTGTGTACAATAAACTAAACTGTGGTGGATCAAGGCTTGGAGCAGAATACATCGTAGGCGTCATTGATCGCCTCTTCGAGAACAAGCTAAGCTAAGGACACAAGGATTGACTTTTCCGGAACTACAGGCGGGAACGTTAGCTTCCTCTTTTTGATTCGTGTTACAGAAGCTATCTCCAGAAGCAACCCGATTACGCTTGAGACGACTGAAAACTGAGTTTTACGGAGCAGGATTGATGTTGCGAAAGTGTTTGTGGTAAGCAATTAAAGGGGTTGACCTCTGAAACTCGATTCATCAAGGTAAAACCAACACACCTGGGTGAAGTCCCGGACACATCAAGCCTCGTGGGCTTAGTTAACTCGAAGTCTGTCTTTTGTCACCCAAACTATGACACCTGAGGTGTAGAGTGATGCAAAAGTAACTGTCACTGAATGAAACTGGTGATATGATTCAAAATATACAGCTCTGGAAAAGTATATGTTGTAATCTGCGGAAACTGAAAGAATGTGCTGGTTTTTCTAGTAATGTCCGTGAAGTCTGAACCATAGACCGCAACAGTGCTTGACTCTTAGGTCTGACGCTGGCGGCCAAAAGTCGGCAACGGAAAAAAGGGGATTTTCTCTAGAGCTATTAGGAAAATAATTATGAAATTAAGAGCATTACAACTTCCCCCCCACCTATCTAATACTGATGAAAAAATTCCAAGGTACCCAACATTTTTCTTGCGGAGACGGTATCTTGGATACGGCGGAGACGCACTTCAGCGCTTGCCTGCATGACCGTGTCTGGACATGTCCATAATAGCTCTTGAGAAAATCCCATTTTTCCCATTTCGGCCGCCAGCGTCAGAGGCCACTTTTGAACCTAAGAGTCAAGTACTGTTGCGGTCTATGTCTGAACTATTTAAAATTATGTCATTAGCAAAAAGTAAATTTACGTGCGTGATTCCTAGCCTGGACAGTAAGTGAAGAAATCTGAACTTAAGCGCAAAAGTATATTTTTCGGCTATTGATTGACAAATTTTGCAAGCGCTGAATAGCGTGAATCAATGTAAATATTACAAGATGACTTGAATATCACCGACTAAGATGCGGCTCCAAGCCTTATCTCTTTTCACATCCGCTACATAACAGTAATCATGCCAATAATATGTCACTCTTTTGAAATATATAACTGCACGTAGAGCTGAATAACTCTTATGTCGAGAGTTCAAGTTAGGGTGGGTACTACATGGTCAGCTCGAGTTCAAATTTGTCTAGACTAAGCCGGTGATCCCCAAACTAGAAGTATCGCCTGAACCCTTCATTACCGCCAAAAATTTTCTGGTCTAAACTGAAGTCCTCGCAACGGAATTACATTGGCAATTATCCATTGTTTACAGGGACGTCATCAGATAGCTCTTAAATGTAGAAAGGGCTGAACGTACGCACAGCTCTAGCAACTCTTTATTCAGTAAACTTCATCTACATCTGTTTTCTCTCTGCTGCGCTTCAGTATAAGCCACACGGTGTCTGGTCCGTATAAAAAAGTGTTTCGTATAAAAACCTAATTCAACTTTTCTGTAATCCAGGGGACTAGAATGTAAGTCCCATAATTAACAACTTATGAATAGAAAAAATGAGGTAACGTAATTTCTTACTGAATGTCGTGCAAGAGCGTTAGATTACGTCCAGTAGAGCATAAAAAAATGAAACTGTAGCTACATTTTCAATGAAGTACTGCTGGCAACTCCGTGAGACGCCTCACAGAAGTAAACAATGTGTTGTTCTTAGGATAATGAAAGCTAATTGTATTTAGGATACCACCAGAAGTGACTTGGTAAATGATACGATTCCTCAGGCAGTAGCGACCAGTTTGGGGGTCTCCGAGAGCTCTATGGTGCATTTTGGGTGGAAGAAAGATAAAGCTATAAAATTTACCCTAATAAAGTAATCAATAATGAATCAGTAGTAGGAAACTACGAAATTTTGCACTATGGGTATTGACTAATGCAGCTAGTACACGCTCTACAAAATAAGGAAAACGCTACGTAAGCATAACAGAACGTGACACATACAATCACGCACGCTGTCTTGACACATAATGACAGTCGGTTAAAGGTGGACTGAAAAGTTCTTCAACTGTTCACCATACTGGATTGTAAAAAAATTTTTGGTCCGTCCGGCTTTAATAACAAACATCTTTCGTCAACCCAGTACGAAAACGTACGAGGTTATTGAATAAGGCATAGACCACACCATACATTGACGAGACACTGGCCCCTAAGGCAGATTTTGGTCCCGCTATTGGGCCTGACCACACGGTGCCACAGACGCATTTTTATATCGAGTGCGTAGCGCCAGAAGTGGCTATGTCCATTTTTGGTGAAATCGGGTTCCCCTCACCAAAAGGGTGCAAGTGAGGCATATTTGTAGTGTCATGGGTGTCTGTGCCATATCTCTTCATTATGAAGAGATATGGCATAAAAATTTAT
>LQNS02277100.1:8569172-8585030 GCA_001587735.2 Parhyale hawaiensis
TACATTTTGAAATCTGAATTTTCTCCTATCTTATTCCCATAGAGCGTGACAGGAAAGATATAAATATATAAATAAATAAATAAATAAATAAAAACACGACGTGAATTATTATATAGTAGATAAGTGTTATATTTTTATTTTCTATTTTAAAATACCGATATTGTGCCACGGAAACTACAGCTAAAAAAATCCTAGTGTTTCAAGTTAGCAATTGAAGCATCGATGATACGGATAATTCAGCATTATAATATATATATATATATAATATAATGGTCTAAGCTCTAAAGAAATCTTTCATGAGTGAACGGAATTGTTGCGACAGAGCCACAGATAGCCAATAAATAATTAGGCATATGCACGACGGTCTTTATTATAGTCTTTATTTCAAATAAACTCTCTTACCTGAGGCAACGAAAGGAGTTGGGCCTTTTTTCTGGTGATCAGATGCAGCGTTTACGAGGCCTTGTTGAGTCTGCGGAAGAAAGTCTTCTTAAGTTTTCATTGGCATCAGTTAGAATAAAAACATGCTGTGTAAAGGCACAGGTAAAGTTTCCTTGACAACGCACGCCAGCTGGAAAATCTACATGCACTGGTTCCTGCTGCTAATAGATGCCTTTTAGAGCCGGGAGCAGCGCACGGTTGCAGCGCACGGTTGCAGATTCAATTGAACGCTGGTAAAAAAAGCAACGGAAAGATCAGCATCGAAGTAGCTTTCCGTCGTTTTCTTCTTCGCAGAAGCGGTTCGTGAGTACAAAAGTGGAGGTGCCCTCCTGCGCGATTTTATCTCTGGATGTTTGTAATTCTTTTAGGCACGAGAGGACGACATGTGACATCATTGTAGGAAAATGTCAGTAGCCATGTTCTAGTTGTTGTAGGTGGTGGCTCCGGTGGAGGTCGGGCGTGTGGCGGAAGGTAAGAAAAGGAAGGCAAGGAGCTCAAGAAGTCAGTCACAGATAAAGGGCTGTCCCATAGAGAGGTGGGAAGGAGGGCGGTAGGGTGGGCGGGACACTCACACAGGTGGTTGACGGTGTGGGGGAGCGCGGTGGCACTCGGAGCAGGAGTCTGAATCCGCCAGTCCGATCCTATGGCGGTATGACATCAGGGCAGAGCAGAAACGTGAGCGCAACTGTGATAGAGTGGAGCGGGCCGCACGAGAGAGGACCGCCTCATCGAGTGAAATCTCCGGTGGGGCAGAGCCCAAATCCCTGTTAACGGGGAGGCGGTCTAGTGAAGCTTGCACGGCAGATCGATGGAGGGAGGAAATCGCTGAGCGGTACTCCAGGGAAGGCATGGTGTTGTCAGTAAGTAAGTGGTTGATATCGGGTTGGAATTTGGTTGCTAAGTTGTGGCCATGTTCTAGTTAATAAGTAAAGGCGGCATACGAATATTCTGGCATGGAAGCCGTGCTCTAGGTACCTACCTACCTTGAGTACCTTGAGAGTCTTCGGAAGAAGTCCAGGTGACGTTGTTCACGTCACCCCACGTGTGTGGAGTCACTCTGCTGGGTGTCTTCTGTGGTGCCGCAGTTTGCGACCAAAGAGAGAGCCAGCAGCGAATTATCTCCACAGTGCACGTAACCGCTGACCGCTGGTCTATCTGGTATTCGCTGAGCGGTGGGGGAGCGCAGTTCAAAGAGAAGAAAAGACATAAGGATATCCTGGTATGGAGCGTTTCAACCCACACATTTCAGTGGCCACAACCCGCTGCCAAGTGTCAGCTTCTTTATAATTATAAGTAGAAAATTTTAGTAAAATGTTTCCCTGACCCGCCGGAGACATTGCACTGCACTGTACGGAAGCGGGAAATGCGCACTGCTATGCAGTGCATAAATTTCTTTTCTTTGCAGTGCAACAAGTAGAGGAATATACACTGCTGAAGATGCGGTTTTAGAATTCGACGTCGCCATGAACATTCTATGCCCTTCCCCTTCCCCTAAAAAACGCAAAAGCACTCCCGTGCAATGAATTTTATATTCTTAAAACTATAGCCCATAAGCGTGATTTTGTTAAAGCACCTTGTAGACAATAGAAACGTTCAAGCATTTGAATGGCTTCAACTAAGTGCCTACAGCGGAACTCTTTGACAGAGACGATAATGATCGTTTACGAAACAACGGCCAGAAATTGAAGTACAAAGATTGAAGGAATACGTACTCTCGCTGAGCAGTTTTTGCCGTACTTCAGAGTGAAAATTTGGAATAGACTTCCCACCGAAGTTGTTGGTGCAGAGTCAATCAATGCATTTAAAAATCGTCTCGACAAATATCGGGAGCAACATCCTCCACAATTACGAACTCCTCCTCCAGGAGTAACAAACTCCTTACTTTCAAAGCTTCTAAGCCACAGTAACCCATAGTTCTTGTCAAGACTTACTTAACTTCTCCAAGCTCCCGAATCTGCAGCACTTAATTGTGCTTGTGCGATCTTCTCCTTGCCTGACCCTCTTATGTTTTCTTCTTCTTTTCTCCTCCAGAATTCCCATGATTCTGGACTAATGGCGATAGCTCATAGAGGGCCGGAGCGTAAGCCCCGGCTCCTCTCTGGGAATCGGCCTGTTGGTCAGTCTACTGCCAGCCATCTATTCTATTCTAATCGGTACGTCAATACCCTTCACTCAATACCCTTTGCAAGCAGGCAGTAGCTACACTAACTCAAGTTAGATCTAGTCTGGGAGAATAGAATCGTAAAAACCCATGCAATCATGCAGAATCAAGTCATACAAGCCCAGTCATGCAGAATCAAGTCATACAAGCCAGCAATGCAGAATCGAGTCATACAAGCCCAGCCATGCAGAATCGAGTCATACAAGCCCAGCCATGCAGAATCGAGTCATACAAGCCCAGCCATGCAGAATCGAGTCATACAAGCCCAGTCATGCAGCATCGAGTCATACAAGCCCAGTCATGCAGAATCGAGTCATACAAGCGCAGTCATGCAGAATCGAGTCTTTTAGAGCCCTGTTGCCTTGAGTCGAATCTTGAAACAGCCAATCACAGGTGCGGTCCCGCGCAGTCAAGTCATTAACCCGGCAGCTGGGCGGTCAGCAGGCTTTAGAATCACGTGTCGCTGGCAGCTGGGCAGTCCCCAGGCTTTAGAATCACGTGCCGCCGGCAGCTAGGCGGTCAGCAGGCTGTAGAATCACGTGCCGCCGGCAGCTGGGCGGTCAGCAGGCTGTAGAATCACGTGCCGCCGGCAGCTGGGCGGTCAGCAGGCTTTAGAATCACGTGCGCCGGCAGCTGGGCGGTCCCCAGGCTTTAGAATCACGTGCCGCCGGCAGCTGGGCGGTCAGCAGGCTTTAGAATCACGTGCGCCGGCAGCTGGGCGGTCAGCAGGCTGTAGAATCACGTGCCACCGGCAGCTGGGCGGTCAGCAGGCTGTAGAATCACGTGCCACCGGCAGCTGGGCGGTCAGCAGGCTGTAGAATCACGTGCCACCGGCAGCTGGGCGGTCAGCAGGCTGTAGAATCACGTGCCGCCGGCAGCTGGGCGGTCAGCAGGCTTTAGAATCACGTGCCGCCGGCAGCTGGGCGGTCAGCAGGCTGTAGAATCACGTGCCGCCAACCGCAGCCGTCGGACGTTTGTTCTATCAGCGACCGCTCCTGCCATAGCAACCCTAGCCAAATAAAGGGTCGCCGCGGCGCCGAGCAGAAGCTAAGTAACAGTTTTAGTTGGTAGGGAATTGTTGAGCGTTTCGCTGGGGCTACAAATGCCTTTGCATGCCCAACTTGATGCCAAACTGCACAGCTCGCCTAGTGTGTCGATTTATATTTGGACTCGGTAGCATAGATACTGTAACGTAAACGACGCGCGAATTACGCATCGTCACATCAAGTGGAAGGTGCGAATGTATGGTGTGGTTCCGGCACAGGCCGTACATTCCAAAACTCTGGGTATTTCCTGAAATATCTCACCTTCTTTATTTTGATACAACAAGTGGTTGCTCGCGCCGTCCCTAGAAATGGCGGCTAAACTTCATCACTGCAAAAATGCTCCGATTTCTATACTCTTTTTTTAGAGGTTCTGTTCTCATGCAATCAATATCTTTCGTTTCGCCTTCGTTAATTTTCTATTCACTTTAAGCGTCGTGAGTGCGGCGCCACAGCTCATTTACTAGATAGTTATGTCAGATATAAGGGAATACCCGATAGGCCAATTTCAGCCAATCAGCGACCGCCGTGTCCAGGACAGCAAAGAGTGTAAGCGACCGTCAATTGTGACGTCATCGTGGTCGAAAATTTCTCTTAAAAATACTGAAGAAACTCCTCGCCATTAGCTGCCGTCAGATGCGGAACATAAATTTACACTTCGTATCCATGATGCGGGCCCGAAAGGGGCTAAAACGATGAAACTGCACGTTCGTCCTGTGGAATGTTCTCAGGTTCCAGCTGGTATATACTGCAGCATTATTATCGTGACAGGGTCAGGTCTGTTGTACGTCAAGTGTCACATTCAACTTGTGACAGCAGGTGGTCGGGTATGGGTTTCTCACTGTGATTGTGTTTCGCATAATGCCACCAGCAGTAATAGGGTACGTGTGGCATGGAGGGCGCCATACACACCAGCGTTATGACATGCAGTGCACCACATATACTGGCGTTATAGCATACTGTGCGCCACACACTGGCGTTGCGGCACTCAGTGATCCACACATACTTACGTTATGGCACACAGTGCGCCACACGTACTGGCGTTATAGTACACAGTGTACCACATTTACTGGCGTTATGGCACACAGTGCGGCGCACACACTAGCTTTATAGCACACAGTGCACCCACACACTAGCGTTATGGCACACAGTGTTCCACACATACTGGCGTTATGGCACACTGTACACTACACATACTGGCGCCATGGCAAACTGTGCACCACACAGGCTGGCGTTATGAGACACAATGCGCCACACATACTAGCGTTATAGCACACAGTGCGCAACACGTACTGGCGTTATGACACGCACTGTGCGCCACACATACCGACATTATGGCACATTACACCACACACACCGGCGTTATGGCACACTGTGTGCAGCACACCCCAACGTTATGGCTCACTGTGCGCCACACACACACACACCGGCATTATGGCACACTGTGCGCTGCACACCCTCGGCGTTATGGCTCACTGTGCGCCACACACATACACACCGGCGTTATGGCGCAATATGGCGCGTATTTTCCCAACAAGCGCTGGCAGCCAGTCAAGCTATTCTTGGCTCCGCTGCAGCGCCACCCACCGCCTCATTTGACTGTGGCATGTGGCATGGCTGTGTGCAGCACGAGACTCTGTGTGGCATGTGGCGTTGCAAAATGAGATACAACGGTATGTGGCATAGTAGCGTCTTACATGTTGCATTATTATTATTATTTGTGGTGCTATGTAGCTTAGTGATATTTTGTGTGTGTCGCATAACTCTACATGGCATGTGGCACTGAAATTTTCTGCAAGCGCTCTGTGGCGCCGTGGCATTTTGTGTGTGTGTCCTATGACTCTACATGGCATGTAGCGCGGTATTATGTAGCATAGCAATATACTGGCGTAATGGTGTGTGGTATGTGGAGCTTTGATATGCAACACGTCGGCTTATTTCGCGGTGGCATACTTACGTGTGGCATATGTGGCGCAGTAATAACTGCATTACCTGGTGCTGTGGAATGACTGAGGCACGTGCACGCAATTGCTCATGTCTAATTGTGGCGTAAGTGCGCAAAGTGACTAGAAGTGGCATGTGGCGTACCACGTTACTCAACGGATGACTTGTGCCGATGCCACATACGCATTCGTGTGCACTACTAGAAGCGAGGATGGGCAACTCAACCGTCGTTCTGAAATATACATTTAAACTCGGTATCATGGATACGGCAGCATCATGTTGTTTCTGCGAACCTATAGTGTGGTCTCGGCCTTAGATATACCATTTAAAACAGCATAACATGCATCAAATAAAATCAAAGGTTACCCAGATTAAACATACGCAATTGTTATGTGGGCTATGCTCCAGACATGTGGAGTTGGCTCCATGCACTTTTTCTAGTCGCTGGAATAGGAAGATTGGACCGTTTCGTAAAACTTTCTACTGCTTCATGCTATCTACTAGTGGCTCACTCCGTTGTAAAATGACGGCAAAAATAATGCTGCAACGCAACTCAAGTTATTCCCCTTCCTTTTTTTTTTTTTGTGCTCGTGTTGAGAAGGATATTGTAATTTCTTCCTTCTTTGATCTTCTACTTATTTAGCGCATCATGCACTCAGAGCACATAAAGCTTCGATGTGAGAAGAAAGTGAATATCAATATCCATGACTCAGCCAAGCGGCATTTCAGGCGTTTTTAGTTCTGAGATTGGAATTTGACAAAATACGAAAATCTTTTAGTTTTGAGCCTCTTTAGTATTGATCCAAACTCAGATTACCACGGGCCGTTTACTATTCCGCTATTGAGTGAGTGCATATTTCTGATAGTGGCAAATTCGTTTCCAAAATGGATTCTTTAGTCATTTATACTCCAATCGAAGTAGCATTTTTGCTAATCCAAAGAGAGTTCTGAAGCTAAAGCTGTAAACCAACTTCTGGGGAGACCAAAAATTTTGTTGGGGAAAGAGGGCGCGTTTGGGAGGTGAAATCCTCGAATACTTTCAGCAACCCAAAGGGAGTTTATTTCTATAGCAGACTCCCCTTAAGCAGTCTGCAGTCCAAATTTGAGTTTTTTTTAAACAGAATTCGCGAACAAAAGAAGCTTAACGAAGAGCCTGCCTTTGTTTCTATATACTTATAGGATCCATAAAGGCAAGCATTCACGCGGAAGAGGTCGAGATTGTGTAATACCCTAGAATACCCAAACTCAGAAAACCCTCAGAAGATGTCGGTGCATCTGTGCAATGGAATCCCCCACTCTTATAAAGCATACCAAAGAGCAGAGTGCACATCTGCAGGATGGAACCTCCAAATAACAAAAAGCACACGAAAAAAGATAGAAAGCTCGTGAAATAGAAACCCCAAATATAGAAAGCACACCGAAGAAGAGGGTGCATCTGCGAGATGGAATCCCCAAACACGCTAAGCAGAAGTTTGCTGATCCTGTTGAGCAGCGTCTACACAGGCCTAGTCACGTGCCGCTTAAACAAACAACGGCTGCATTTACGAGCGCCTGTAAATATGCTGCTCCGGAACCCAAACAACTGTTGGAGTATTTTCTAGATTACAAATTCTGTATTAGACTTAAGACTATATTATGGTCCTAGTATATTTACGAATGATTGTAAGAAGGGTGCAATGTTGTAGTGTTGCCAACCTCTGAAGAGACTTGGGAACAAGAATGAAAACATTGGGGTTGTGTTATTTTCACTCTCTTGATAAACTTTGGATCGATGGTAGAAAGTGTGGAATTTTGTAATAGTTACCTACCTCAGAAAAAACTTTAAAAACAATGCTAGTAATAGCAGACTTGTGTTGTTTTCAAGCGTCTGAGACACTTGGCAGCGAGAGCTGATGGGGCTCAGTGGAAGCCCTTGGATTTGAGAACAAGAGTAGAAGTTCCAGACTTCTAGTTATCTTCAAGATACCTACCTCTGGAACGTACAAGTAAAAGATATATGTCTCGTGACCTAATAAAAAAATCCCTCTACTCGCAGAGATTATTACCACATGTATTTCTATTGGTAGTAGCGAAGGTAGTATTTAAAGTGGTAGTAGAATAGACTGGTAGTAATTCATAAGTTCTTCGGTAGTAGTAGAGATGGTGGTAGCTAGCTCCTGAACATTACCACCGCTCACGATTTTTTTTTTTTTTTAGTTTCTGAAGACATATGTACCGTGCGCATATTTTTTGGTGTAAATTAACAGAAAACCGGATCCAGTTTTTTCATTTATAAAATGTATTGAAAAAGAGCAATATATATATATGCAGGTATATTGTCACAAGCTTGAGAAGCTTGAGTACAAACATGTTGAGGCAAAACGGAGGAACGTATTGTGAGTGCTTGATTTCTCAAGCTATAATTATGCTAGCAAATGATCCCTCAATCTGAACACGATCAGGCAATAAATCCTTAGCATGCGCCACGCGCCTGTGCCAAGTGCAACACGGAAATGTAGTTGAAGGCAAGAAAGTAGTTCTCCAACGAATTTATTTTATTGGCTGTGATAGACATTTTAAAAAAGGCGTTAACCAGCTCGTTTTCTGGTGTGGAGAACAGATCCAAGGAAGTTAGGCTTCTGGTCACAGTGAAAAGCTTTTAGAACCTTGCTTTATTGTGGCAAAGAAAGAAGGTAACTAGTTCGTTTCAATGCAACAGTGAGAAATACATATAAGTGTTGTCGAAAGAAATTATTTACATATTTTAATGCTTGGCCGTCCCAGAGAGCTGAAATCTTAGATAGCCTCTAGGGTGAGAAATATGTTAGGGTTATTTCAGCAACCCACAAGTCCCCCAAGTGTACTAATTTAGCCAGAAACAAGCTGTAGGTAGAAAAATTACTTATGTTCGTTTAGCCGATAGAGCAGACACTGTTAATATTAAGTTCTGTTTTGAACTGTGTTACAAACCTGCTTCGTTTGATTGTACAACGTATATTATTATAATATTACTATTATTAAATTATTTAGTTCTCAACAACGCGAAGAGTTTCAGTTCTTTACATTATGAAAGTTTACTTCATAATCAGGGCTCACAACGGGAGGGCATTCAGAATAAGACTGGCGAACTAAGCTGCAGGCACAGAGCGTCTCAGGTTCGTTCCTCTAAGGCCGAGTTCACACGTCATTCATGTCAATACGTTCACTTATCCACTGGACCGAATGTCTTGTAGCGTTGTTGTCAACACAACTTTGTGTACACCACAACAGTTTTAAATTGTTAGCCATAAATCAGTTTCCTCTGCAAGTGTCACTATAGGCAGGTTACGGATATCTCTTCACATTTAGAGCGAGCTAAAAATAAGAAAAATGTGCACTTTTTTGCTATTTCAAGGACACAGTAACGCATTCGGACAAGTGGATGAGTGAACGCGTTGATGTGGATGACGTGTGAACTCACCCTTTACATATCCTTATTACTGGTACTAGCGGGACCCGTGGAAATTCCACAGTTGAAATAAGTCCATAATTTCCGAAATGAGCAAGACCACGTTACGGTATTGCAATATATCCTAGTTTAACCTAAAGCAGCTCTTCTAACGTAACACACCCCGTCTAAAATAACGCCCGTCACTTAACCCTGACGATCTCTTTCGAACTCAATAATGTCTGTCTACCCTAATTATAATAATTATATTGTATACGCTAACTTGACCCGTGGGTGACCAGTGAGAATTCCAAGATAAGTTAACGTTCTCACTTCGTAAAATGCAGCAATCCTAAGCTACGCTGTCATAACTCATTTTAGCTTTACCTAACTCAGTTCTTCTTACCTAACCTACCCTGTAAATAACGCCAGAGGGCCCGACCGTCTAAAATGACGGCAGCAATTTTTTTATTAAGCTTTTTATTGTTCCGGTTCCTGGTATGGGCTTTGGTGTAAAATAGGTCTTTTCCCTGCAGGCCTGATCTTCTATTTATGAAACACAAGTTGTGCAGGTATGAGCTTAGCTAGAGCAAAATATCTCCCTTGCAAGATAAGGCGCGAATATCAGCCTGGAATTGGGCAAACGATGAGCAGCACTAAGAAAATACAGTTCAGTCAGAAGAATTCACTGGAAATGCTTACTGTATTCTGGATACCAATCTATTGTTGAACCTCAAGCGCCAAAATTTGGCTGGAATGTAAATCTGTACTACACATAATAAAAGCGCCGTCTGTCCGTCAGTCCGTCCGTCGGTCCGAAGCCTTATTTTTCCCCTATCTAATACTGAAGAAAAAAATTCCAAGGCACCCAACTTTTTTTTTGCCGAACCGTATCCAGGATACGAACCCGCGAATTCCCGGGTTTTAGTGAAGGCCTGGTCACGGGCCTTTGTGAACTGGCTTGCTTTTGTGCACTTAGTGAACTTCGCGGACTTTGTGGACATGGTGAAATCTGGAGTATTGTGAACTTTTTCGATAGGATGGTAAGATATTTTCAAATATATACCTTCTTGACTTATTCAACAAAAGGGTTGCGTTTGGTGTACTAGTTAAATATAAAAAGCGTCAACTCAGCGTGAAATTTTAGCTGCATCTAAGAGATTCAGCTAACGTCTAGCGAAGCATAGGAACGTTTCTCCGTACCCATCCGATGACGCTGCTATGGATGCAGCTGAAACCTGTTCAAATTCCTCAGAAGAGAAGCAATGTTCTTTCGGGATATCTCAGACCCGTACACTGAAAGAAATTTTGATGCACTTAAGTGTATCAAAATTACATGCATTTTTGTCCCAAAACCGAAACACGAAAGTGCATCATGATGATGCATATAGGGTCCTATGATGCACTTGGTCGCGTTGATGCACTTATGTGTTTCGGTTTTGGGACAAAGCCGATGATGCTCCTAAATGCATCAAAAACAGGTAAAATTGATGCAACTGAAGAGACGAAATTTCTAATTACAATAGCGATCTGCGTGTTAGTAAGTAACCGCGCTTCGTTTCGCAGGTGTAACAAAACTAAAAAGCTTTTGTTCACTTTCTTTTTGCGGAACTATGTTTTTCTGACTGAAATATGTTATTCTGTCTGCTGCGATGACACACCAAACTACGCCATGAAACACCTAAAGGGTAGATGTTACTCTTTGAAACCCCTTCAGTGCATCGAAATTTTTGCCCCTATGTAATATTGAAAGAACCTGTGCAATTTCAACAGAAAAGAAGACTCTTCAATCGTGATGCCTTTGGAACCGCATCATGCATAGAAAGGTTGAAAAATGTCCTAAGTCAGGTAGTGAATCTTCTGCCTAAGACCTGCCCAGAGGTATCAGCAAAAATTTGAACTTGACTCCTTCTCCTATTCTCCTGCAGCGTATTCTAACTACATATCTGGCTGGCCCTAATAAAAACGTCGAGCGCCATAAGCAAAGCGAACATAATATGTTGTGAAACACATGAAAAGTGGTAAATATGAAACAAGTGAAATGGTCTTCATTGCTTGAAAGTGACTGAAATTTTTTTATGAAGCGTTGAAGAAGACAGCTATGGTTGAACTTCGTTCCAGCAAAAATCAGAGCTTCTTACAAGTTGAATTTCCCCCATCTTATGTTGAAAAGCGTAACGTGCAGAGACACGGACGGATGGACGGACGTATGGATGGATGGAGCCTCAAGCAGAATTATAGTATAGTCAGTATTAAGGTACCGGTGCAAGGGAAGGGCAGAAAGCTCTTGTGGACAGCCTAACAAGCTTCTTATTTTGTACATCGTCACAGCTAAGACCGGCTTAACATTGTATAGTACTTCGACGTTACACTCATCTCAATTTAGTGGACATTAAATACTAGACTATTGGAACATACTACTAAAGCTGTAGCTCTAGCTGCTATTATGAGAAGTGTATAGTCTATATTTTGACCACTAATAAACTCACTCATTGCTGTGATTTAACTGTTAGTCATATTTCAATAGTTTACAGTACTACCCCATGATGGCCTTCACTTCGCCTTAACACTAAAATTATGAATGACCCACAGGTGACCCATGTGACAAATAATGTGCTAAGAAATCACAATTGATTTACCTAATGTGCATTTTTTTAGTATTGCCGGATTCCGAAACCCACTCTGCTTGCATAGTAATGCCTAAGCAATTATTTGGTTACTTTCTTGCTTAGTTTGTTTCTTTTCTGGTTTCTCCATCTGGTTTTATAGCATTAGATACTGAAAAATGACAATTTGACTTGCTATATTGTTGAAATATTAGTGAAGGAGGTGTCTGAAGTACTCTAAGCGGTAGTATAAGTACTAGATTGTACTTCCTTTCCGCTTCAAATATTATTTTCTGAACTCGTGATGCGCAAGTTGAGTTGAAGATCAAAGAAGGAAATGAATACGGATTATTTCTGGAAATAAAATTGCAAACATCTAAGAAGGAACAGAGATTTCGCAGAACGAATAAAACAGAGGTTGCACGAACGTTATTATTTTCTCTCATAAATTAGTGCCACCATTACTTATTATAACAAACACTATCATTTTTTAGATAACTCAATCGTTTATACAGCGTTAGGCGCACGCGTGAACTTATCCAATCACTTCTCGTTGTCTCGTACGCTCTTACAATAATAAGGTCGTAAAGCATCTATATTTACACTGCTGAAGTGCATTGGCTAAAGTGAGGGGGCGGGAGGGACGGGGGGGGGGGCGAGAAGTATGAAGAGCGAGACAAAAGTTGGCAAGGCGCTGCCATCAAAGAAAACCGCGTCTACTTCTACATCAACAGGCGCATGTATTGGCTGAAGGGTGGCATCAATACGGCTGAAATTAAAAGGTTGGTAAGGTGAAGCCATAAAAAAAACGCGTCTTCTCCTGCATCAACAGGTTTATGTACTGACTGAAAAACGGTAGCAGTGTAAGTGAACGTCAACGGTAGTAAAGGACACCAACATGGAAAGCCGCGTCTCCGGCTACATCAACAAGTTTATCCCCTAAGCATTACTAACACGAATATATTCGTTCAGTAGTTCCTGGTGTTTGTATGTTTTTCCTACCAAACAGTAAAGATATCGTAAAAAAAAAAAATTAGTACGCCAAGTGGTAAAGACCGTAAAGTACTGGCGGGAGGGCGATAACCATCTCTAAGAAAGAGAAAATTAGCAGCGGGTAATTTTCAAAAAGCAAACTGCTTTTTCTACGAAATCAACAATGAATACGAATGGAAAAGCCCCTTCACTCGTGGTTGTGAATTTTTATTGCGGATTAATACTAGACGTGCAGTTACGGGCTGGTAGTGTTTTGCAATTTGTACCGACCCGCGTCCCAGATACGCGTCTCTTACGCCTTTATATGGAGATGTCACTGCACTGGTGATCGTTCATCGTTGGCCAAGGCTATTGGTTTGCGTTAGAAGTTGTAGTGACGTTACCAAGGTACGCCAGCAGGGGCGTTTCGGCACCAGTCCTGAATAAGACGACTGTATCCACGGGTCTAGTGACGCCATTACATCATTACGCAGGGTCTTCCCGGCACCAGTGATGTTAGTAATGATGTCAAGTCATCAACCAAGGTGCTTCGCATCGGTCCCATAAAATAAACCTCCATTCACTGGCATAGTGACGTCACAGAGTATCAGCATAAGTCCCGCCCCTCAAACAGGCCCTGCATCTACGTGGTGTCTACCATCTACGCAGTGTCGAACAACTTGTGCGTACGTACGTACGAAGCACTAGGAAGCGTCTACATCTATAACAAACTTGGCACGGGTATGACAAGAGCTGC
Source organism: Parhyale hawaiensis (assembly GCA_001587735.2). Lineage (NCBI taxonomy): Eukaryota > Metazoa > Arthropoda > Malacostraca > Amphipoda > Hyalidae > Parhyale > Parhyale hawaiensis. The sequence continues at coordinate 8,582,503 of LQNS02277100.1, forward strand.
TGCGGATGTTGAACTCTGGGCCAACATGGCAGCTTTTTAGTACCTGTCCATAAATACAAAAATGCAGATGAAACTTTACGTTTTTTTCTCACCTGCATTAGTCAGTCTCGTCACGATAAAATTCACGCTGCTGGGAATGGCAGCGAGTGTTCCTGAGAAGAATTTAGTGAGGTGTAAATAAGACACATTTAGACCGCATCGTCAGGCTCATCAGTTGGTCTCGGAGACGATAGGGAGCTCGGTGCATTTTCAACCTAATTCTACCCTAGCTAGGGTTTGTTGGGGCTCAGTAATAAGTGATTGATCTTTACTGTACCGTTGTCGGAGATTGTTTAATTAAAGTAACCAGGTGGTCACAGAAACCGGTAAATTTATCGCGATAAATTCCTTTAATGGTAAATTTATCTAATGGTAAGTTCATTGAAAGGTAAATTCTTTCCACGGTAATTTCGTCGAGTTATAGAAACTTTTGCGCGATAATTGAATTTGTTGAAGATGAATAGAGGTAAGTAGTCAGGCATAACTGGAGAATTACTGGACCTTACTGAATGATATAGGAAGATTAATAATTCAAGTAAACGGTTGGATATAGAAAAAGAGTTGTTGGAGAATAATTGGACCTCATCGGACAATTGTTGGAAATTCGCAGATCAAAAGTTTGGTCGTTAACAAAAGGTTCTCAAGAGATAACTGAACATTTTTGACGGGTTATGGGAAGTCAGTAATAAATACTTGAAATAATAGGCCCCACTAGCAGATGGGAGAGATAAGTATCGCCTAAAGAGCCTAGTCTCTTAAATTATTTCGGTTAACTGTAGAGGGTCACAGAAATACATAAAACTACTTTCATGTTTGACGGTCCATTCTAATTAACATGGGCAATCCATTCTCGTGCTTAATGCAGAATCTCCGGTGGAATTTTAGCTTCTAATTATTATATATAATTATTCAAGGATGGCATAGAGATCTGCGAAGTACATATCAGTCAAAAAGTAAAAAATTCTGACATCACTTTCCCCTGAGGTGTTGCGTACTAATTAGCTAGCAAATTTCATTCGTATTCGATTGGAAACTTATTTAAATTAACGATAACTGCCATTAAAACATTCTAACATCTTTCATAGAGTAGCTTTTACGCAATGCTCATTGTCCCTGTTTCAAGTATCTACATATATACAATTATTAAATCTTCTCAAATATTCTTTTCTCACCCTACAGAACAGGTTCAACCGCTTCCAACAGTTTCTCTTTTTTATTGTGCTGCAGAAATATATAAATAGAAGAAATAAAACACAAAAATGTTAATATCCTTCGTCATTTAGCTGCCTGCAGGACCTAATTAATGAATCTGCATTTTAGCTACAGAAAAGCACGATGACAGTCCTCATATTCACGAGAAATTGTAATTCAATTCGTTAGTTTCCTTCTTTTTGATTCCTATGCTTCATTTTTTGCCATACATAGATGAAAAATGTACAATATCTAGAAAAAATTTTAGTATCAATTCTGATTTGTCTTCCCTTCAATAGGTACAACTACGTTTTCAAATGACATAAAAGCACAATATCAAGTCGAATAACTACCAAAAATACTCTGTCATATCCATGACTCAGCTTCTATTCAGCGCCTACCTTTATCTGTTTTGTTTACCTAGAAAAAACAACAATAATTTAAGAATTATTCGTGAATTATATTCCTATCAGTACCTAGGTTTGAAGCTATAAAAACCATAAAAACTGGTAAAATATCTTCTAAATTTCTTATATCCTCTGTGACTTAACATCCCCTCATAACTTGTTTCCTTTTTACTCTCCTTTATAGTATGACGGGAAGACATAAAATTCTGAATGCTTCAGCTTTTAGTTTTTTCCCAACAGAAAAGCATAAGCCACGCAAACGGCTGTCAAATATTCCGGCAGGTCGTACGTTAACGTCCTCAAATATTTGTGACTTCATACTGAAGGGAAGAATACCCGCTCTATTGGGAGTCTCCTGGCACCGGGGCGATGTGTTTGTTGCTCCAAGCACGGCTGTTTACAGCAGGAATTCGTCAAACGGTGTTGCCTTTGATGATTTCTTGAAAAAATAACTCGGTATTACGGCAAGCCGGAATTGCCTCTGGCAATGATTGCAAAAAGCGGAATAGCATTACGCTAAAACGGACTTGCCTCTATAATAATGTAATGAAGCATGGAACAAGAGCACTCTGAGAGCTCATACCTCCGTCAAGCAAGGCAACAGTAATGAAAAATCCAAATTGGTGCTGAGACAATGATTTTCTCTATGTCAAGACCAAAATATAATCATTTGTGCCTTTTGATAGTATAAACACTTTCTGTAATTTTTTTGACGATCCATTCATTAATTTTTGAGTTATACTGCTAAAAAACAATATGACAAACATTAGTCAAGCATACAAACGAACCAACCGATCTGCACCAAAATTTAATCATTCAAGTCTTCTAATATTACTAACAACTCCTGTAAATTTAATACAGATCCATTCAGAAGTTTTTGAGTTATTACGC
>LQNS02277100.1:8585130-8612102 GCA_001587735.2 Parhyale hawaiensis
ACATTAGTCAAGCATACAAACGAACCAACCGATCTGCACCAAAATTTAATCATTCAAGTCTTCTAATATTACTAACAACTCCTGTAAATTTAATACAGATCCATTCAGAAGTTTTTGAGTTATTACGCCAACAAGCACTAAATCAAACACAGTAACAAACACACGAACGAATAAACAGATCATCGCAAAAAATTTGTCATTTATTGTTCGTAATACACTTAGTAACTCATGTACTAAATTTCATGAAAATCCGTCCATAACTTCTTCAGTTATAGCATTGACGAAAATGAGGTAAACAAACAAACGGATGGACAGATCTTCACCAAAAGTTAATCATCTGTTCCTCCTAACATTTTTAACAATCCCTGTAAATTTCATTTAAATCCATTCATTACTTGTTGAGTTATCTAGATGACAGACAGACGGACAGAATAACAGACAAAGAGACAGACCCGAAGAAAACATAACCTCTTTGGCGGAGATAATTATTAATTATTTTTAATGATGTTGCAGTGAAAAAGTGAAATGGTGTGAGGCTAAACTGGAGCTGCTTTAAATGGTGCCTTGAGGCACTGAGCTTAGTCTGAATTGCCCTTAATTACGTTTTTAAAATAAAGCGCAGTCACGCTAGTGCGGAGCTACCTCTGCTGTCTGTCTTTGATATCTTGATGAAATAGAGCAGCACCACTCTAATATGGAAATGCCTTTGATATCGTGATGAAATAGAAATAGCATTACTCTAGGGTGTAAATGCTTTTGATGTCTTGATGAACGAAGTCTCACAAGGACTGCCTATAAACAAAGACACGCTGGTGTTTATTTTTACTATATTCACTGAAATATTTTTGTGTGGCGAAAGGAATAGTTGGCAAATATCTACTGAAGGCGGTGTGAGTAAGAGCTTAGACAAATATTCCTCTCGCTCAGGATATTTACGTATCGTTAAAGCTGTTGTTGAGAGCAGCTCTATTTTGACTGACACTTGGCTGGCATGACTAAAGGTGCATCAGTCAGCCGCCAGCAGCCCCTCTGTTCTTTCTTCCTAGTTTGTTGCAAAGAAAAAATTCGCCTCTCAAAAATAAAATCTTTGCCTTAACCCTGAAACGGAACGGATTTTGGCCATCTCGCATCGGACTCGATTTAGTTTTACACATTACGAACTGAAAAACTTAAAACATATTCATTTACCGTCCATTTTAAAGGACCATGTTTCTAGCTGCTACTAAGTTGTTGCGTTATTGCAGGAACATTAATTTCCAATAATATTAAGGCAACAAGAAAGTCTACAGATGAGCAATCGCCAGTATCATTAGCCCATATTAAGTAAATATAGGTTTCCTTATTTCAATCTTCCATCGATGAAATTATAATTAACACAGAATAATTATTCTTGAGCTAATACATTTCGTTGATAGATGGCGCTCTCATATCCACATTTCGGGTTACGATTACCTTTTTCTGGTTGCGGTAGCCCAACTGGGTTATGATTAGATTAGATAGGCGGCAGTAGAAGAACCAACAGGCCCATTCCCAAAGAGACACCGGAACTTACGCCCCGGCCCTCTATGAGCTATTGCCATTATGTTAGTAGGTTATGTTAGTTAGTTAGTTAGTTAGTAGGATTACAACTCGTCTCTGTCGTTCCCCGGCCCGTACCATAGATGGGCTATTGTCACCTATGTAATACTGAAAGCGTAATGGGCAGACGGAGCAACATCCGGAATAAAAACAACGATTTATTTGCTGTGCAATGTCATTTATTTTTGTATATTTGGGCTTATATTAATTTTGATAATTAACGTTATTTGTGTTCTATTATGCGATTTTTATTACTGCTCGGTGGATGCTAAAATTAAAATGCATACGTCACGGACGACCTCTTTCGACGGAGATCAATATTTACCGTAGCATTTCTGCGAATATTAGATAAGAAAATTACTTTCTACGTATACCATGAAATGTAATTTTTTACGTTGGGAGAGATTGCTGGTGATAACAGATCGTGTAAGGAGTTTTCCGCAAAAGACAAAGTTTCGTTGGATATCGAAGCGGAAATGAAAAAAAACATTCGGTGGATACAAAACGAAGCTGAAAATTTTCGTTAGCAAAAATATTCGGTGGATACCGAAAAGAAACTGCAGTCATTCGTAAGTAAGAACGTGGCGTGGATATCGAAACGAAACCGCAAATTCTCACTAATGGATTTACTACGTTGAATATCGAAATCAACGTGCAATTTTACATCAGATAGAAATTTTCATGGATACTCGACAAGTTTTCGAGGATGCAGCGCCGTGCGACCTGTTTCTCGAAGGCTGTAAAGTTTATCGAATATGCATATAAATTACATTTTTTGCTAGAATAGTAAATCAGGTCCCGTCAAAAGCTTTCCATGATTTCACACAGAGTATAAACTTCTTTATTATATTGAAAGAGAAAAATGCTTTGTCGCTCACGACAAATTTATTTCGTTCGGTATTGAAACGTTAATACAATGTCTCGTAGTCAGGGGATATAATCATAGATATCAGTTTCTTTCATACGATCTAATTTTCGTAGTTTGAAAACAGGAAATACTCATATCCATGCAACTGTCCGATATCAAAACCAGTTTGCAGCTGCTCGCAGAGTACAAAATTTGAAGACACTGCAAAATAAAATCAAATTGAACACAAACTACAAAATTAAATAACGCGCTAGCGCTCGCAGACACGCCCTCCTCACAGCACCACTGGCCTCCTTTACCTTAGCAAAGAGCACGGCAGCAGAAGCGGTTGCTGGGTGCACACGGGCCGAAGCGCCGATACGAACTGACAGGTTCGTGCACCGCTGTACACTTAATTAGCTCTGGTAAAAATACGCACACCGTTGCACGCACGATATGGGTATGCTGCCTGGTGCGTGTGACCTGCACGCACGATACGGGTACGCTGTCTGGTTTGTGTGACCTGCACGCACGATATGGGTGCGCTTCCTGGTGTGTGTGTGTGTGACCTGCACGCACGATATGGGTACGCTGCCTGGTGTGTGTGTGTGTGTGTGTGTGTGACCTGCACGCACGATATGGGTACGCTGCCTGGTGTGTGTGTGACTTGCACGCACGATATGGGTACGCTGCCTGGTGTGTGTGACCTGCACGCACGATATGGGTACGCTGCCTAGTGTGTGTGACCTGCACGCACGATATCGGTGCGCTGCCTGGTTTTTGACCAGCACGCACGATATGGGTACGTTACCTGGTGTGTGTGACCTGCACGCACGATATGGGTACGCTGCCTGGTGTGTGTGACCTGCACGCACGATATGGGCACGCTGCCTGGTGTGTGTGTGACCTGCACGCACGATATGGGTACGCTGCCTGGTGTGTGTGTGAACTGCACGCACGATATCGGTACGCTGCCTGGTGTGTGTGACCTGCACGCACGATATGGGTACGCTGCCTGGTGTGTGTGTGTGACCTGCACGCACGATATGGGTGCGCTGCTGTCTTTGACAACACGATAGAGGATCACACACGAATATCGCCCACCGTACAGCTAGCGGCAGACGTACGCATTGTCCAATTAGAATAATGCGAGATCTTCAGTGATCATTGGACAACAACATGAATTTCAACGAAACAAAATTCGATCCGTTTCGGTAGGGGAATAACCCCTCACTTATTAAATCAAATTCCTTTATGACCAGTGTTGGGAGTGACATCAAAAGAAAGACAATTTTAAGGGATCCTGGAGTGAAACTGCATGATTATGCCACTTTTGAGCACTATGTGGCTGAAGTTGCAACCGTAGGCAAGAGATTGAGCGAATGGGTGTTTCGAACTTCCTCTTCACGACAGGCATACCCAAGGCTCACCTTATGAAATCAATCAACGATATAATATTGTTCACCGATTTGGATACTGACCAAACGAAAAACTTAGAACACCTCGAGGCTATCCAGAGATCGTCTACAGCTAAAATTCAAAGTATGCAGGAATTAAACTATCACGAAAGACCCTCCACTTTTAATGTACCATATCAATTCAACGGAGATTCAAGCGCTTTTTCATCACATATGTTTGCAAAGTCCGGAAGAAATCACTGTGAATGTACGTGAGGGAATTGTTCAGACTGCACTGGTCGCAGTTCCAAAACACGAGTGTCGGTCCCATTTGGTGACCCACTTGCTACGAAGTATTCTTAAAGCTTCACCGTTCGTGGTAGGTAGTAGTTCTACAAAACTCCTAGTTATATTCGCAACGCCACTGGCATTGAAACTGCAAAAGACAAAACATGCGGAACTCATCCTTACTAGAGCGCTAGGCAAACCAGCTACAAGCAGTTACGTGCAATGTGGAGATAGTTCGTTAGTCGCCCTCCCGCAGCTGACGGCATGCAGTATCACCTCTCCACAATATGGCTGGCGTGTATAACGTTACCGGGACCTATCCGAATAAATTCCAAGGTATCCAAGACACAGCTTTGACATTCTGTTGTCGATACAGTTGTGCGATCCTCGAGGTCTTGCAAGCATCTATCTGCAGCACGAACCAGTGCATGCACAATACCCCGTTGGGGTGTGCGGCAAGTTGACTTTACTTTGCGTTTACATTTACGGTATGAGTTCACTTCAGTGCGTACGGTATGCTTTACACGCGATGTATGAATACACAGTACAGAAGTCCGGCAAAGTGAGATCTCCCATAAATATCGTCAGTTACTTAATTGCATGTCAGATGAAGCACTTGATGCTACTTATGCCCATATTACCTATAGCGTGACAGCTGCTAGTGCCCGTGCTTGCGACATATCTCTCCCCTAGACTCCACCCATTTTCGCGTCAATGGACGCTTATAGGCTATAGTACTTTTTTTTTCGAGTCAGAGTAAACTTCACTCACGCTGACGGAAAAGACTAGTGCTATAGGCCGGCCGCCGATGCAAAAGCGGGTGGAATCTCGGGGGAGAGACGTGTCACAAGCACGGGCATCAGCAACTGTCGCACTATGTATCTTTGGATCTGATGACTGTATCCAGGGGCGGCTAGGGCTCTGTGCAAGGGTGGGGCCTTCGACTTTTATTTGGAAGCCTTTCTGAGGATCAGGTTCTTTTCTATGCTGAATTCGCGTCCTAAATTCTTAAAAATATTATTATTTAAGATTTATTCTTCTATTTGCAATTTTTGTACTCTTCCATTCAATATGTTGGTGGGGCCGGCCCCTCTGGCCCCAAATAGACGAACCGCCACTGGCTGTATCTGATGGCTATCATTTCTGTAATTACCTCCGCCCACGACGTTATGTTTTTGTTGAAGTTTGTCTGTCTGTTTGCCTCTTTGCTTGCTTGTCTGTCTGCCACCAACATAACTCAAAAAACAGTTTGGACAGATCTTTGTGAAACTTACAGAGAATGTTGAGTATGTTAGGAGGAAGAGCTGATTAACACTTTTGGTGAATATCCTTTCAATCATTTGTTTGTCTAATTGTTTTTTCTTGGTAGCATTACTCAAACAGGTCTGAACGGATCTTCATGAAATTTGCAGGAATTGTTAATGCTGAAAGGCACAAATAACCAACTTTTGGAGATGATCGGTTCGTTCGGGCCTGCTCTATTGCACGTTTATCATTCTGTTTGTCAGAAAACTCAAAAAGCTACCAACGGATCTTTGTTATTGCTGTCAAAAAGCACAAATGGCCAGATTTTGATGCTGATAAAAAAAGGAAATCATACTCTCTGAAGTAGTTTGACTTTTTCGTTAACGTTGAAGACTTGACGGAGGTATACACTCTCAGAGTGCCGTAGTTGAATATGTTCTTGAATCGAATAAATTACTACTACGTTAGAGCGGCTTATAGCCGAGATGAACCTTGGGTTACAGAAATCTAAAACGGTTATATTATTATCTTTAGGTGTCTCAAGTAATGTTTTAGCATCGATACGATCTCAGTTTTCAACTAGAGCACTCTGAGAGAGCGTATATCCGCCAAGTAAGGCAGCGGTAACGAAAAATTCAAATCGGCTCTGAAACCATGATTTTCTTTATATGAACACCAAAATATGATCACTTGTGTCTTTTGATAATGTTCACAGTGTCCGTAATTTTCTTGGAAATCCATTCATAGCTTTTTGAGTTATGCTGCTAACAAACATTTCAACAAACATAAGTCATACACACAAGCAGACTAATTGATTATCATCAAAATTTAATAAATTATATCTCTTAACATAACTAACAATTCCTAAAATTTTCATAAGGCTCGATCCAAAATTTTTGAGTTATTGCACTAACAAACATTTTAACAAACATTATACAAACACACAAACAGACGTACCAATCATCACCAAAATTTAATCAACTATGTCTTTTAACATTACTAACAATTCCTGAAAATTTCATAAAGATCCATCCCCAATTTTTTTGAGTTATTGCGCTAACAAACATAAAATCAAACACAGCGACAAACATACGAAAGAACCAACACATCATCACAAAACTTTGTTCATTTACTCTCTGAAATAAACTCAACAACTCATGTAAATTCCATGAAAATCCACTCATTACTATTTAGGTTGGAGCACTAACATAATAGGCAGATAGACAGACAAACAAACAAATAGATGGACAGATCTGCACCAAAAGTTAATCATCTGTTTCTCCTAGCATACCTAACATTCCCCGCAAACTTCATCAAAATAGGCCTATAACTTTTTGAGTTATCTTGATGACAGACAGAATAACAGACCGACAGACAGACAAAGCCGATGAAAACATAACCTCCTTGGCGGAGGTAAATATAAATCCATGGTTATTTTGAATATACATTTCTGTTGTTAAGTTCTTTTACTATTCAAAAAACAAAGAACATTTTGAAATTAAAGGAACGATGTGTATATAAAACGGTGGACCATGGTATCATTTCGCTACAAGTTTCCAACAGGCGATGCAAGACAGTCCCCTCTTCTCTAATGAATCATGAGGCTAATTCCTTAAAATTTGATTCAAACGTATTCTCACCAAGAAAGGGACCTCATAACAAACGTAAAAACAAATGAGCTGTTGATGACTCATTTATTAGCAAGGAATACAATTTCAGTAACTTTGTACTTCGGTGTGAGACATGCTTGATGGATGTCGCCTACCTTTGACCTTCATTTACGATTCTGTGTTTTCTGCTTATAAATTTATTTCTTGCATCAGTAAGATCAGCTAACTTCGTGTTTCAGATGCCCGTGTTCTCAGCAAAAAAAAAAAATTATTGAAATTCCCCCAATCAAACTTAGGACCGTTTCAGAATATTGAGTTGGCTGCTAAGAACAGTGCATTTCTTCGGCTGAGCACAGTCTCGGTTGCTGTGTGGGGTCACTGAAGGGACCAGTGGTAACACTCCATTATGAGTACCCCTTCGAGGCTGTGGTGGCACCATGGGGGGGAGGGGAGAGGAAGCGACATATTGGGCTTAAACCCCAACAATGAGTAGAGTTCCTCTTACCCCTGCCTCCAGTATTGATGCCATTCAACCAAGTTACACACGTGTATGAAATACGAAGCCCCTCCCCATTTTACTCCAGCCCCCCCCCCTTGTCTCCTCAGTACAAATTTCCTGGCGTTGCTACTGCCTCGTGAGCAGTCCTGGTGTCCTGGTGGCCGTTGTTGTTGTTGACGTTATTGCATCAGTGACGTTATGCTTGGCAGTCTGGAGCATAGGCAAGCACACGCTCAAGTTTCAACCAGGTATTTAGCTTGCACGTCTCAGCAATATACAGTGAGTTTCAGTAGCCAAGATAACCATTGCAAGTACTTGAATTAAAATTCTTGCTAGCTGAATTTCCGCTGGGAAGTTGTGTGTAAGCTTGCTTAGTGTCGTCTCAGGAATAGGTCCACTTTTAGGGTGTCGAACGTGACTGCAGGAGGCAGGCCACAAGTGTCCCACCACCTAAACAGGCCCTGCATCTCGGATTGGCGGCCTACTTTAGTGACGTCAGAGCACCAGCAATCATCTTTGTTTGAGTAGAATTAGGCCACGTTTACTAAGGGAGGCCAATAGTGACATTGCAACGTCTAGTCTCACCACCCGAACAGGCTCTCATTTCACAGGTCTGTTCTACAGGCGTCATTACTATTTTATCTTTAATATGTTTATCAATATTAGGTCAAGTTCATGAGTCAAGTGCATGACGTCATCACACACAGAACTCTTTTGGTCTGTAAGTTTATGTTTACCTCTAAAGAGGTAAATCTAAATTGGAATCTAATTTTAATTACCTTTTAAATGGTAAATACATATGTATATTGAAAAGGTATATGATTGCTTTCTATGTGTGTACAGTCAAGTCAGTAATGAAGCCTCGGCATATGCCACCGCTCTGTAACTCGGCGACCTAAGTTTACCCCCCCCCTCCACTTCTCCCCCCCCCTTCTTCCCCACCCGGGCTCCCCATGGTAACAGATGACCATAAATACCAAAGGCAAATCGTTATCTAACCGATCTGACGGCTGTAAACATATCTCACTCTTGCAGATGTAATTGGTTTGCTGCTGCATGCGCAGAGCGTGCGCTTGCAAAAGCTGAATTTAGCTTTCAGATATTTACGTTCGCCAAACTATTTGATTCGGGCCCATTAGTGAATTTATTTCCTCTTGTAAATGTGTATCGGAGGTTGGTATTGCCTACAATAATTTAGGCGCACTAAAAAAAAAATTATTGTCGCCTACAGAGTTTCAGGCACAATAATAAATTGATCCATGCACAGTGATTCAGAGGGGTACGACACCAGTGCATGGGTTCCATGCTGCTCATAGCATACTATATGGCCTTTCCCCATTGTTTCGTCGGGGTTTTGGCCATGAAAACTTACGCTGCTGGCCAATTTAAATTACTTTTTGCGCAACTAAGAGAAAGCGGAGCTGTATAGGCAACAGTGTGGCGAGTGTGTCCTCACTTTACGCCCGGGGACAATGTTTGTTCGTTGCTGATGATTCAGTGCATTTGTTACTGCATGATATTGTTCTATGGAGCGGACATTTACTTCCGCGAGGATGATGGTTGCATTGGATGAGGCAACCGAGCCACAACACAATCGGAAAATCATAGGCAACTGTCCAATGTCCGTTGTGAGATAACATCGGATTCTCCCCGAAACATTTTCGAATGGGACAGACCGTTCGCGGGGATGAACTTATAGGGAAACTTAATTTTTGGTCTTCTTCCATGACTTTGCTACACCCTTAAGCAAGATAAAAATTGGCCATTATGGCTTTTCCCGAGGTACTGTCACGTCATCGAGGACAATCGACTGTGACGTCATCGAGGACAATCGACACTGACGTCCATAGTATTGGTCGTGGTGGCTCTCTGCTTGTTCATGGACGTACACTCAGAAAAGTACTGTCTCGAAATAAGCAGCCTTGCCTGTGTACCGACAGGAAATACCTGGTTTTGCTTCCTCTTCCAGCACGGAAACTCGAGTTTCCGGCATGAAAATTCTAGTTTTCATGCACCAGCAGCATACCACCACAGATCCTTTCCACCATTGTACCGGAAAGAGTTTTGGTTTTGGAATAATACTCTTCTCAGTCTAGTGACGTCACCACGAGAGGTCAGTAGTGGCGTCATTGCCTATAATCTTGCATCCATAATGGCTTTGCATTTGTATTGTAAGTAGCGACCATCGAAAAACCCAAAACAGAGTTCTTGAAAAATATAGAGTCGACGCAACTGAAAGGCAACTTGAAAAGAGAAAAAAACAAAACTTTTCAATACTTTATTACTGTTGACAAAGCATGAAGTTCTATTCACTTCTAATACATTGATCCATCATGCGGTTCACTCCACAGTTTAAAGTAAGACGATTCTGTCAACGCAGAACTGTTATTTAAAGGTTATAGCTAGTTATTTATTTATTTATTTTGCCGCAGGCGCGCTGCCAGTTGCAGTGGTGCACATGACCGGCAAAAGGTTTTAATATCGATTACTTTATTTTCCAAGCAAAGTTATTTTGAGCATGAGAACAGTATCTGTGGATTTTCTAAATTAGTGAGAGACGAAATGAAAAAAGAATTCACATAAAAAATTATAAATTTTTTTAAACATAAAATTGGATCTATTTTTAACTATGTTAATATTTTTGGGTCAGTTGCTTAGGATTTGATAAAGACATTATCCCTTAATATGGGTACTTCGTATTACGTGCAGCTAGTAGCAGCAGACCTGCTGGCATACTTCAATAGAAAGGTTGCCTGGGATTTCAACAACATTAATATGATCATTAAATCTCTGATGGTCTTTTTATAAAATGCAAGTACTTAACATTACCACCAGTACCGACAATATGATCAAAAACTATATTGTCTAGCTTATAGTATATTTTTTTCCGTGACGTCTGTACGCAGATGTACTGCTGGTAATAAAAGAACAGAATTAAGACATATTATCGTCAATAATTATACCTTCCCTACTGCATTCGCAGCCACCATTAACGCTGGTAATCGAAGGGTGAGATAAAGATAAGTTATCGTTTATATTTTAATATTACAGTTTAATAATCGAGAGTATCACACATGTCGTTCGTAAATGGGAATGTCTCGAAAAATATCAGCTTGCGCCAGTGGCTGATGGCATCTCGGGCAAAACTAAGGGTTACATATATTAGCCATTAACTCCAGGTGTACTTTTTCGTTATAATAAATCGCTTCCACCAAAAAGTCACGAAACATACTGCACCACATAGGAAAGAAAACATATTAGAAAATACGACGCTGAGTCACGTCATCAGTCCAATAGCTATAAAATTTTTCTTTGAGGTTGCTCCAAAAAAATGCTGCTTGGACAAAAACTTAAATAAACTTAAGGAATCCATGAACAAAAGTTTACACGGGCTCTACTTTCACCGACATTGCAATTAATAGTACTTACGCTTTCAACATAACCATGAGTAGAGCAAATACCTGAATTACCTGCAGGGTGAAGTACATTGTTGATTAGGGTTACATGTCTTTGCCTTGACGTTGACATAAAAACACACACATAAACACAGTATATACCTCCGAGACTATCTCAATCAAGTTTAGAAGACGTACACAATACAGCGTAAACTTGTCTGAACCCCAGGAGTTCATTTTTCGTGTACTTACGCATTAATCAATCAACAGTCAGAAACGGAAATGGGTTTCTCATTATTACAGAATATATGTATATGGATGTGCTGTATTAGTAGAATTGGAAATGCAAAAAAGAAAATGGAATCAAATAAAGGACGTTCAGGGGCACGTTGCCGCCATTTTCTAAGGTGTCAGCAGTTAAAAAAACGGACAACGCTAAAATAAAAGCGACAATCTCTTGGAAAAATTCCACTTGGCGGAAAAGAAAGACGAAATTCGATGTATGCTGAACGAAGAAAAGGAACGTTTTTGTTGCTGCACAACTTGTTGGTCACATGCTTGAACGCAAGCTGGTTTGAGATGATAGTTATTAGCTCTCTTCAGGAAAATCTTGTTAAAGTGGAGGTGTTGTATTCTTGTTCAAAAACAGTTCAACTGCAGTCCGAAGAAGACAAAATTTGCTGTGCGTCGGGCGGAGGAAGCATTTTCATCCAAAACGTCAGCTGCAATGCGTTAGATGTTGAAGCTTCAAACGTGACAGTAACGTTAGATGATGAAAACAAGGGAAACTTTTGTACTGTTGGCTGAGGGGAGAAAATTGGGAACAAAGTTAGAAAAAAGTAATAAATTCAGATTGAAATCGACCGGCATGGATTACGGTAGCTGGCATTTGAGAGAAACAACTACGCTCATGTTTTTCTAAGAACGAGTAATAAATTTACCCAACTTAGATTTAAAATTCTGTTACCATACGTACGTATTCATTTTCACTCATTAAATATGCTGTAGCTTTACACTATATTCTATATTATGTAATTTATTCTTGATACAATTCTAGTTTATGGGTATAGTTCTCTTTTATAACAATAGCCATAGAGTAAATAGCTGAGCGATTGCACTATAAGCATTCTGTGCCTCTGTTTTACTTCCGTTCCAAGAATACTTTCCTCCAAGGAAGTAGTTAACTTTAGAGCACTAATCGTAAAAGTCGAAAAGACTATCGTCCACAGCCGCGACGCTTACGGTCTTCGCTACATCAACGGACTGGACGGATTTCTGTGCATTTTTCAATGCCTGATTAATTCCATTCTTTTTGTAGTCCAGCGTAAAAGTAAAAGATGCGCAAGGGCCCGGAGGTAAATTAGATTTATCTCCAACTGTGAAGTAAGATTCGTATTCCTCAAATTTCCTAATGACTATCGTCATAGACACGTTACGCTTTCCTTGGAGGAAGAGCACTTCAACCTGGCTAACTTTGGCCGGACCAACTGTGCCCTCGTGAGTTTTTAGCTTGGCGGCCTTTGGACGGCATTTCTTTCCGGGAACACCTTCCTTAACCACCTGATTGCAATATTCCTCCATGATATCTCTGGTCGCTATCCGAATAACTAACTCTTTTCTTAGCTTAACTTCAGGCAAGGGTTCCCGCTCTTTCTTTACGGGCTTGGGCTTGACTTCTTTAATTGGAGTGGCCTTGAGCATACTCCTCCACATTGCCGGCGACAGCAGAGGTTTGGGTTTGAACTTACTGCCCGCACCCGGCCGGGATTTTGTCGGTTTTAGGGACACCATTTGACCTCCTATCGTAAAACAGCTCCTACCAGTAGCACTGAACGTGCTCGTGTTCGTATCTCTCCATGCCGGTCGATTTTTTATTATGGGTGTGGGTCGCAGAAGACTGCGGATTGACATGGAAGGGTCCGGAGACTTGGGCCGCGGGCTCCAAAAAGGTCGTACCTTTTGCTTCATGATGTAGTCGTTGGCTCTGAGAGCGTTGGCCTGGGCGGGGGTGACGGGCACAAGTTGAGGTTCTCTGGCTCCAGAGCAAATTTCTTCTTGCAGACGCAGATGGCTGTAGCTGCCGATACCAAGCTCTGTGATGGCTCTCGCCGCTGGCTGCACCAGGGGCGTCGTGCGGTATGGCTGCGTCACAAACACACAACACACAAACCAATATATTTAGTTCTTTCCGGGGTACCAAGAAGTGATAGTGCGGTGGGAGCTCGACCTACCTTATGTAAAAGTTATGAACGCATAAAAATATTATAGTAATAAGTGTATGGAATGGTTTATGAGAGATGAAGATGTGATAGGGCAGTAAGAGCTTAATCTACCGAAAGCAAATCTGCGTACAATCACTTCATACAATTGCCTATTTAAAAACAAAATAGCGTTGACCTAGAGTGAGCACGTACAAAATTAAGCAATTATGCAGTCACTAGAGTAGATCAGTAAGAGTAGGGATTTTGAATACAGCTTAAGTAACATGGAAATGAAAATATCACGCAGAAGTAAAAATTTATCTGAAATGATTGTGAAAGGTGAGATGAACCTAAATTAGCTACATGAAAGTACTAACACAATAAATTAATACATGTAATTTGTTTCTCGAAATACACGGTCTGTCATGATGGTGTAGTGAGAGCATAACAGAGAGAATTAATGCATGTACTATAAAACCAATACGTTAATTTTTCAAAGTTGGAATAAAGTGTCCTGTCTGAAATAATGGTAGAATGAACAGGCTGTGTTTACTAAAGGTTAATACACTATGAATACAAAACTGTTTTCCCATCAGTAGGTCTTCAAAAATATGAAGGGTACGATGGTCTTAAACCTCTTGGCTTAGAATAATTTTGTTTGATTAGGTGCCCCGTAGTCTGCATCTAACTACAACATAGCATGTAACGAAGAAAGATTTTGCGATTTTCACACTGAATTCTTAACAAAATATACAACACCTTTCTGGGTTGTCTGTTATGATACATGACTTTCAAAACCACAAGAACAACCATAGTTTTGCTTCGCAGCATGAGGAGTGTTACTGTTTTCATAAAACGGGTAGTAGAAACAGGGTGGGAGGTATAGGGAAGTTTTTTTCGAGCCTGGTATATATTGAAAGCGTAATAATTTTCTGTTGTCATTTATGTGCTACATTACAGTCGCTGCAGTAAAGCTCTCTACCTTGACTTGCAGCCAACATTGTTACTATTCATTCTTTTAAGCAACTATACGTATACATATTTGGTAAAGAGCAAATATCAGTTCTACTTTTCTAAACCAGTAAGCACAAGGTAACTCTGCTTTATTAGACAGCAACAAAATTAACTACAAGCAGTGTTCTGCAAAGGTCTAATTATGAAACTCAACACTAAATAAACACTGTCTCTTGCAGGAGATTTTTTTTACGGCGAGGAAGCATAGGAACTGGTGAAATTTTCTTACAGAGCTCTTGGACGCGATTATTTCGAAGAAGGAAAGCGATCCTGGGACATACTTAATTCTTTAGCCTGTAAACATTCTTAACTATTGAACAGGTCACCAGAAAACGAGCTTGTGAAGGAACGTCCTTGAACTACAGCACCTAGTTTTTAAAGGATAATGAGCAGATTCTAAGAAAAAACGTTTCGATGGATAGTGAGCAAATTCTAAAAAAAAACTATTGATTTATAATGAGCAGTTGCTAAAAAAATTGATGGATAGTGAACAGATTCTAAAAAAAAATTGATGAATAATGAGCGGATTCTAAAAAGAACTCAGAAAAAGCAAGGTGCTCAAGGAGACAAGACTTACTGTGTTTTAAAAAGCTACTGTATGTTAGGTGGTATTAGGTAAAACAACTACAGTATTGAATAAACAAGTGTGCTACAATTATATGGTGATATGGAAAGTGGTTTAAAGTGTTTTTTACGGAAATTAAATTGGACAGCAGAATGTCAATGAAATAAGTAAATAATGAAGCAGAAAGCCAAAAAAGACTAGCACAATAATTGTTAAGAATAATCTGGATCACAGGAGCCAAGGAAAAGGACAGAATGGCTCATGGTTAGCCACTTTGTTCAGCTTGGTATTGGGCGACTCACCAGTAACCAGAATAACAGAGTTTTGGTGACAGTTAGTCAGGTAGGACACAGAAAAAGAGTGTATGGAAATTATACTGAACTGGAGTTACAGGACATCGACACCTTCAACAGAAATTGATCAGAAAGAAGAAATTACAGGTAGCCATGAGTACAAATCGGGAAAATAAGGTACCAAAGCAAAACTGAATATGGGTGACGGGAAGGGTAGAGCCAGACAAGGTTGTGACTGATTGCGCTGAACTACGGTACCTGGTTTTAAAAACGTGATCATATAATGTAATTTAAATAAAAAATTCGAAATCTCAGGCAGCTAGAAAAGATTTTGTTTTGTAATACAAAGACAACTCATCAAAACAGAGTAGTATATATCAGGAAGATGAGCGCAATGATAGAGAAAGTTAAATCATTGGCTGTTGCGGGTGACTCGAAGCTTTCAGGTTCTTGACACGTGGGATAATACATTTTCAAATGAGCTGAAAACCTGGTGCTCAGAAAGCTAGTAAATTTATCAGTGTCATACAAAACCAGTGCATTAAAACACGTAGACAAAATAGATGAACGAAAATAAAATAAATGAGGAAAATGATGTGAGGTAAACGGGCAGGTAGGGCTGCGGCGGGCCACTCTAAACTACCTGGTTTTGGACAGAAAGTTCTTCAGAGTTCTCTGAAGCGACAGTAGGAGCAGAGAAATTGGGTGGAAGGTCAGACTTGAGGACGAAGGTGGTGCGTGGTAGAGCCTTCACAGTCGGACTCTGCAGACATAGACTTGTGAGCGTTAGAGCATGACATGCGCTATTTAAGACTTCTGTTATTCACCATTTGATTCATAATTCGGATATCGATTATCCCTGAGTGAACATTATTTGGGTACAGATGAGGCATACTGTTTACTGTTTTAAATTACTTGGGGAGTAGATGACATTATCAAATATTTTCCTCTTAATACTGTAAGGCTTTGATTTACTATTGCCCAAACTGATCTAACTTTGGCTGTTGCTGTCTCGTTGCAGGGATTTCTTCTATTAAATTCTTATTGGAGAAAGAGTCTTTGTAGCGAGGTACTTTAGTTTGAGTTAGATAGCATTAAGATAGGAAAATGACGTCATGTCGGAGAAGGAGAATCGATCGCACTCGGGGATAATCCAATACCCGATTTAGATTCACGGTGGTGAATCGAAGACTACTTTAATAACCCACTATGCCCAGCATTGCTAATACTCAGCACAGGGCATACACAAAACTTGATGTGGATGCAGTGATCTACAATGTTACGCACAAGAACAGCCACATATCTTCCGTTCCTTTCAAAAAGGTTAGATCAGAAAAAAGCTGATGAAAAGGCCCTTCCTCAGAGAAGAGACGAAGCACAGATTTTAAATTCATTGAGCTCTGTGATTTTTTGCCACTGAATATACGTTATGGACATCCAATGGAAATATCAATATTCCTGAAACAGAATAAGTGAAAAGTTCAACATATACAATTTATTATACATGTATTGTAGCTAACAAATTCTCTGCAGATGATAAGTGGCATGTGTGCTCTGACCTGGACCTCATCTAAAAACATCATAGATCAAAGCAATGCGTGAGTGACTTCATTTCCTATTGTAATCCCCTGCAATGATATTTTTCTCGTGCGTTTCATAATTCTGGGCATAATGAGTTACCAGAAATTACCATCTTCTGCTACATATGTTAATAAATAATATACGAACGTGGTCTGAAAAATTTATAGATTGAGAGACCAACTACCCACAGAGACACAGTTTTAGTTAAGGTAACTAAATAGTTCAATCAAGCATAATTGGCTTAGAGGACATTAAAGTACTGGTTACTAAGCAAAGCGCCCATAGCTAGAACTCTAACTGAATTCATCAATGTTGCGGGTTGAGGCACGTCGCACATAAATTAGAGACTTCTCTTAGAACTTACTTAGGTTAATCACAAAAATTAACTTTATTTAGTTTCTTTAGTAAAGTCAGTAGTCTCAGCCGCGCACACTGCGCTGAAGACTTCACTGTAAAAAAATATTCCAGAATTTTTATAGCAAAAAGGATGGTAACAACGGCATCAAAAAAGTCCCAATAAATTGAGAATTAAGTTTGTAGTGTCTGTAGAAGAGTATAATCTCTTTAACGGTATTCGGTCACTCAATACGCATTTTTAGGCCCATATCGTTTGCATTAACAGTTTGTGTTACAGTCTATCCATATACAATAACTAAATTACTAGGTTAAGAGTCAGCCTCAAGTAGCTCCATACTCCTTATTTTCTTGAATACTACTTTGAAATTTTACAGTAATGGTATGTCGTGATAATATTCCTACGGATAGCTAACTTGCTATAGGACTGAACATTCAAGTGCTAGAATTTCATAAAGATTGCAGGCTAATGTTATTTTGTGAGCACAAGGTGGAGGATTCCGAGTGAGAGAAGTCTTTGAGGTGGACTCTTAATACTACACCAGCACAGTAAAATATGATTACATCTACATATGCACGAGCTAATTTTATTATGCGTCTATATGGGCATAGCTGTTAATGCAAGCTACCTATCAGTTAAAATTTATTGTTTCTCTGCTACTCTACTAAACAGTTGAAAGCATTATTAAACATACTCAAATCTAGTACAAAAATTACGCTAACCTCTTAAATTTCAATGCTAAAATCTTATTTGGAGAGATTACTAGACTTCAAAAATTATCATTTTTTTCTGATTTTCTTTCGTGTGGGGAATGCTAAAAAATTATAACAATAAATATGCCTTCTTAACACACAATGAGGTCCGAAACTATAGACTGGCTGAAGAATTAAGAAAAAATTTACCAATGCACGTGTTAACATGAGTTTCCGGGTGCCCTAGCAAAATAGGAAGCAGAAGCATCTGCTTGCGAAAAGCAAAATTCTGTAGTTTCAGGTTGCAAATAGTAAGTTAAATCACAGGCGTAAATCCCGTAGAGTTAGTTCGATTTACTGAGTTTCATAGAAAACTGTCAGTGTACTACGTTCAAAATTGAAACAAAGTGAACTGGAATACATCAATAAAAGCACAATATTTTTGCAGTTGCTTACAGTGTTTTGCCGCAAACTCATAACACAAAAAAAAAAAAAATAGGCTACTAAAGGGATGTTCCCAGCTCTACAGTATGTCTCTCTGTAAAAGCTGTGACACACGTTAGGCAAATGAACGAGTGACCTCTGTTAATCGTCCGAACGTTTTGTTGAGCCGTCGTAAACACAGCTTTAAGATTATCAAAGAGGTGTAAAAGTGTTGGCTGTCGGTCAAGTTTGGTCAGAAAAAGCCAGTGGTTAAGTTTTGGACATTTCATCAAGCTTGGAGGGCATTATTACTCAAAATTCATTGCAAGTGTTTGAGACTTAAATGGATACGTCAACGTATTCCGTCGGGGAGACGATGAAACTTGTTCATGTGACTAGCGTGTGTCAGAAGCTTACTCTTAAAATAATACGCTAAACGAGCATATTACCTAACTCCGTAGAAAGAATTTTTTTCAGGACAGTACTGTAAAATATGAAAGGTTTACGTTGATGGCATTTTCAATCTCATCTACTAACAAACCGAAAGTGAGTCATAGCAGCATGCTTCTCTTCGCCCTTCTTTTCGGTGCCAAAGAAAAAAAAAAGGAGAACGACAGCAATGTCTGACATTCGCATGACATTCAGTTGTGACAGCTACATCGCATTATTGTATCTCTCTGATATCTAAATCCCCGAGCAGTTCTAGCTTTCAAGGTCAAATGGCTGCAAGGAGAAATATTCCAAGACATATAACAGCAATAACAACAATAGAAAAGTTTTTGCATTAGGGGCTCGTGGGATTCGAACCTGGAGACGCAGCATAGCACATAGTAGCATATATATAATAGTAGTGCCTCGTGGTTACTAAAGATGGGGTATTACACTGTTCCATACCTAGATATTTGTAATTTCTTAGCAATAATAATAGTGGTATATATTAGTTAGATGTGGATAGTTATAATTTTACATAAATCTGAGAAAAATAGTATTTATTTCATGCCTTATCCACGAGATGATGTTCAATGTTACTGCTACATTTTAATTATAAAATCCAAACTGTCTTGAAAGAAGTATCAACCGAAATAAAAACTCGACTTGCTTTGTTAAACTACGTCGATCTGAGAAAAATAAAGAAAAGTATTTAGTATCTCATCTACGACGTCGTACATATATTATAGCTACACTGATATTTGTACATAGATCACAGTGTCTATGTCTTGCAAGGGATAACCGTTTTTATTCCGTGTTCTCTATTTTTATCTCTAATCCAGTGTGTCGGTATGAGGTTCTGTCACTGCTAATGAGGGCGATGCTACTGCTTCTGACTTAGAAGGAATTTACTCGCTTGTTAGACTGGTAAATCTTGTCGAAATTTTAATATCCCTATTAGCAAGACTGCGAATACCGATTAGCGGCTTCAAAATCGTAAGCTATGATTCATTATCAGGTGGTTCACCTCTCACACAGGCTATTTATAAGGCTTTCAGTTGTGCAGTTTAATTCGTACAAGAGCTCTGTCATAACGGCCAATGTATTTCATATGGGAAAATGGAAAATAAATGCTAAATGCTAAATCGAAGCTCCCAAAATCTTTAGCAAAACCGATGAATTATTGCCTCTCTTTGAATTACTTGACTTACACCAGTTTTCTAAGCGTTCCTCACACACATCTTTATGAGGCTCAGTACTTTTCATTCACTCCTTACATGCTGCTTAGTTCAATAAGTGAAACCACAATAACAATGCTGCTGACCAGTGCCTATCTCTATGAAAAATCTCCAACTGATTAGCCTATTACCGATCCATATTTAGGGATATTATAAATGGTGCCATTTAGCATCCATTTAAAAAATGGAGGTTAATTCCAGGCATATTCACTATAGGGGAAACTGAGCTATTATTGAGGCAATAAGCGAAAAATGCAGTAAACGTACTTCATTTAAATTCTAACCGGAATAGTCTATCGATAAAGTATAAAAGAAAAACAAATGAAATTTTCTAACATAAGTTGCACCAGATAGACCAAGATTCATTACTAAACTACTAGTTAAAATGAATCAGTATCCATTTGCTGATGCTGGAAGGAAGAAAGCATGAAAGAGAGAATGGCGCAGTGGCCCCGAAAATAATGTCAAATCTGAGAAAATGGGCCTCATAAAAAAGACACTAGGAAATGCAGCATGTTTGAACCCTCAACTGTCAATTTGGATCCCAGGGTCCATTATTAAGTAATGTTATCCAATAGAAATGAGAGATCCATCCAGCTTAAAAACTAAGAAAAATTGGTACTGTTGGATTAAGCAATGTTGAACTCCATCAGAAATATGTCATATATAAAAGATGAACCATACCACAGAGTGTTGAACTTCTGCTAATTTTATCATGATTAATCTGCTACTACCTATCACAGTAATTGCGAAACTAAACTGAAGAGAAGCCCTTATAATTTGACAACATAGACCACATTAGATTAATTAGATTACCTCTTCAAGTGCCAAGTAAATCAACAAAATACAAAAAAAAAGAGAGTCACTGGAATCACTACTAAGTCTACCAAAAGAATCAAAGAAACAAGAAAAAAAACTTAAAATTGTCATAAGTAGTAGAGTTCATATGAAGTTCCTAAGGGTCTAAAGCGAAAAAAACGAAAGGAAAAACACGTGAGAGGCATTTGCAAGTTCTTCAATATTTATCAACAAGCACAAACCACATTTATGACTACTAAGACCAAGCACTCCTGGCTTTACTGGAAGTTGCTATCTAAATTCTAATTGTTGAAACCGAAAGAGAAAGATGGACTAAAGAATGAGAGACACTGGAAGATTTTGCTAAACCTATTCACACAAAATAGTCACATTTAACCTATGAGGTTAAAAGAAGACGCCGGTCTATCAAAAGAACAGTGTTGTTTAAAACGCATTTATAAAATATTCTGTTCTCTATTGAGTTATTTACGAAGTCAATGCAGTGTATAATCATCACAATTATTATCAATATCCCAATGGCTTCTCTAACAGAATTTCTTACAACTCCATCAGCTGTTTTACAATATTAGTTTCTGTGGCGACCAAGAATTTTGTAGCGTCAAGTATAGAGACTGAGAGAAAAAGAAAGCGAAAAAAAAACTTTAACGTAATTTGTGTCCTCCCCAGAAGCTGATTTACAAACTTAGCTTTTAGGGCTGCAAAGAATTCTGTCCCATAACCACTGGTAAATCTACAAGAAAACAGAAATACGTAAAACACACTTCAAAAAAAAAAAAATAACCAACACCAGTCACTGCATCACCACCGGTCACCACTTACCGCCCTGGCACCACACAGCTGCTCTACAACTCACCTCTATGGCGTTAGCGGACTGTAAAGCGGCAGCGGTCGCCTGCGCCTGAGGTTTTATAGCAGCGGTCGCCTGCACGGCACCGACGCCTGGGCTGGTGGCCGCTGGCAGGCCGCCGCTGCCACTCCTGCGTCATACAGAGACACATCGTTTGCGTCAGTTTTGGATGAATAGGACACTTAGTTTATGGCGAATGTTTATTTACCTATTTTAGACTGATATTGTATCTATCTATTTGAGGGTAAGTTTATAAATAACGCTTAGGTATTGATCGATTCTTTGCCAATTTTTAATGGATATTGCACCGAGTTTGTGGAGATTGTTCAGTAATGTACATATTTTGCATCGATTATAATTATGTATGGACTTCGCATGGAGCTTGCGAAGAACATTTAGGTGTCTAGCTTAGGTCGAATTTGCATGAACTTGACAAGGGGTTTGTAAAAAATATAAATTTGCCTATTTTACATCGATATTGTAGTTACTGTATGTGATGGTGAGTTTTTAAATAACGCTTATTTATCTATTCTGTGATGAATTTATACTGACATGACAATGAGTTTGTAACGAATATTTATATACCTAATTAAGGTCGATTTTATATAGACGTGACATTGACTTTGTAAAGAACATTGTTCATTTATTTATGTTGTGCCGATGCTATATGGTCAGGAAAGTGAATACTTAATGTCGGTTATTATTATTTTAAAATTTTATCAAAGCATTCATTTTGTGTCAACTATATATGGACGGAACAGTAAGTATGAAGAAAAATTAAAGAAAGCTGCTGCTTAACGCCGATTTGGTATGAACAGAATACTGGTTTTAGGATGATTTTTTTTAATAGCTGAATGTACCGGTTTAGCATAGACAAGGCAGTAAATTTGAAACGAAAAAGAAAGTGCATGCTGAAATATATAGATATTAATGAAATACTAATAAAAGAGGCAATGAAAGATATTTGACTTCAAAGATTCGTACATACTGTAAACGTTGCTTAAACTGAAACGCGGTGGGCTCGTTTATCTGCCTACTGGATTTGGTTTACAGAAACACAGATATTTTCTGTTAAAAAGACATTGATGTTACTGAGTTACCTAACTCAAATTTTAATATGATTACATAGATAACCACTGTAATGTGTGCATACACAGAAAAGAGGATTCATTTATTTGTCTCTATTTTCTCATTTATGTATAAGCTACCATTGGCACAATTTACGTGTATTTTGAACAAAATAGCAGTAGGATGTCACCTGCTGCAATTCACACTGTGCGATATGTAGCTATACTAAGAGACCCAATGTTTACCTCGGCCAAGGAGGTTGTGTTCTTGTCGAGCTTGTCTGTCGTTTGTCTATGTCTGTCTTTTTGTCTATTACCAAGCTAATTCAAAAAGCTATGGACGGATCTTGAGGAAATTCACAAAGATTGTTAGGCATGTTAAGAGTAACTGATGATTAACGTTTGGTGAAGATCCGTTTAACCGTTAGTTTGTTTCTTTACCACACCTCAAAAAGTTATGGACAAATTTTTATGAAATTTACATGAGTTCTTAGGTATATCGCGAAGACTAAATGATCAATTTTTGTGATAATCTGTTTGTTCGTTTATCTCTGTGTTTGATTTTTGCATGTTAGAACAATAACTGAAAAAATGATGAACGGATCTTCTTGAAATTTACAGGAAATGTTAAGAGACATAAATGATTCAAATTTTGCTGAAGATCGGTTCATTTACTTGTGTTTGATTAATATTTGTCAGTAAGATAACTCTAAAAGTTAGGAACAGATCTCCAAGAGAGTTACAAAAGTTATTGTCACTGTCAAAAGGTGCTGATAAAAAGAAAATAATAATTTCAGAACGAATGTGAGTTAATTGATAATGTTGCCTTGCTTTGCGAAGGTATGCGCTCTCAGAGTGCTGAAACTTTATGTGAGTTTTGTGTTCCAAGAGTGATGGCATTTAACGTTAGAATAACGACGAACAACATTACACAATTACTGCAAGCTTTTGATGTACTTTAATAGCAATTTAAAGGAACGAAATGAGATACTAGGCTGTACAGGTATTAATTTCCCTCATAAAATTAGTGAGTTAGGGACAATACATTACAGAATACTTCTTTCACTCCGAGAATATGTGTTTTATAACTATTTTTCATTTAAGAAACGATAACTCAGGAATAAAATCATTTATTTCACTCTAAGCTGATAATCTAAATAGCTATTCCTTCATATAAAGATTGGTGACTCATGAACGACACATTTCAAAAGATTTCTTTCTTTACAAGATAAGCCAAATCACTATTCAGCCACATAAAAAGTTTTGACTATGAGTGACGCAATACAATTTTTTTTCTCCCCGATATGATAAACTAAATTATTCTTTCACATAAAAATCGGTGCGTCATAGATCATGCTCAACAAATATTTTTTTTCTCTACGTGATGATGAGCTAAAGTATTCTTTCAAATAAGAAATGGTGACTCAGGGACGATC
Organism: Parhyale hawaiensis; assembly: GCA_001587735.2. NCBI lineage: Eukaryota > Metazoa > Arthropoda > Malacostraca > Amphipoda > Hyalidae > Parhyale > Parhyale hawaiensis. The sequence goes on from LQNS02277100.1 coordinate 8,608,950, forward strand.
AGTCTTAGGGACTGACCACACCACACTCTGACACAACAGAATGTGATGCCACCACATTCCCCTGTCACGCGCCCTCTCAGCTTTCAGCTGCGTCTACCCTTTTGTTTAGAGCTCTGGGAACAACAGTCTTTGACGACAGTCATCGTGATTGAAAGTTTGGGGAAACAATGGTAAGGGGGAATAAGAGCTCGGGAAACAACGAAGTTGATAATCGACATGCAAACGAGAATACAAAATCTGAAGTTGTCGCTACTGATTCAGCATGAAGTTCAATCTACGTGCGGTATGATGGACGGGTCAATGAGTTTTTTTTTTAATGACATGGTTTACTGAAGCGATATTGGACCAGCCTTCTACTTTAAAGAAATAAATCCAAATTCAGGCTACTGCCGTGGTGATAGGATTAAAATGGATCTTGAACAGCACAATCATGACCACGAGAGAAAAAAAAAATAAATTTTGAAATATTTCCATTTTACAGTCATTTTTGGTATTTTTACTAAAGGGCATCGCCTCGTGCAATGCTACCACTCTCTCTTGAAGACGACTAGAGAGGTAGTCAAACGTTGAGGTTAGCACTAGAGAGTGACTGTACAACATCAGCAGTGATGATTGTTTAATATGTTTTAGAAACTTCGAAAAAATTGACAAATTTTTATTTGCTCATGATACTCAAACAACCATGCTTATTTACTTACTTGCATGCCACCTCTATAAGATATGAAGAAATTCGAGTGTTGAAGATTTAATGCCTTTGTATCCATTATACGGGGAGGGGGATGAACCTAAGCTCGGCTGCATAAACAGAAAGGTGATACTGAAAACACAGCTGGGCTACGTCCTATATACTGTGTATATATATTTATCCCTTCTTACAGGCAGAACATTGAATATTTTATTTCTTTTAAAAGCAAAGAACATGGTGATGGTGACCCACGGGTTATTGGGAGTCTAGTGAATTATCATCAGCAAAACATGCGAAGCAAAAACGCCATTTCGATATTACTCGCACAGATATCTACACATAATGAACAATATGAATATATTGACGTTCATTGTATTGTTCATCATGTTGCTTCAACTAGCGTACACTACCCAGGGAAATGACGAAAAAGAATTTGGACAGGTATTGCTCTTGTATGTGATTCTAATTCTTAATGAAGCTTATAACTGTCTACTGCAGTTTCCATTTCAAATTGCAAAAGTGAGCAGAGAGCTGCCAATGCTACTTCAAAAAAAAAAAAAAAAAAAAACATTGCCGTCTTCCTTCCAGGGTTGCCTAATATTGGTCCAAAAACAAAGATGAGTTTGCGAAATGACTCAAAACTTTTCTGGATTAAACACACATGTTAACCGAAACAACTTAACGTACGTACTTTCTATTCACATTTCTTTCAATCGCAGTAGCTCTCCTATCATGACTGCGTTTCTCAAATCTTCGGTTCCTTTCAATGTTTTATGAGTTTTCTCTTCTCTCTACATAACTTATTTCATTCATTCAATTGCGAAAGCCCTTTAAATTCTTCAGTAGTCCCATGTTACCTCCGCCAAGGAGGTTGTGTTTTTTTTTTTTTTTTGTCGAAGTTTTAATATTCGTCATCAACATTACTAGAAAAGATGTGGATAATTCTTTTGAAATTTACAGGACATGTTTGGCATGCCAGTAAATATGCATGATTAACTTTTGGTCACGATTCGCCAGGCAGCACTTTTTTTTCTTGGTAACATGACTCCAACATTTATGAACAAATCTTCATGAAACTTACAGTAACTTTTGGAAAATTACGGAGAGCAGCTGGCCGAAATTTTGTGATCAGTTAGTCCGTTAGTCAATGTTTGTTCTTATGTCTACTAGAAAATAACTTTAAAAGTTATGTACTAATCTTTATTAAATTCAAGGGATTCGTTTAAAATGTTAGAGGGTACAAATGACTAAATTTTGGTGAAGATCAGTTTATTGATATCTGTGTTTGATTTTATGTTTCAGTATTTGCTAGAACTCAACTCGAAAAGTTACCGAATGTTCCTCAATAAAATTACACAAACTGTCATTTACGTGAAGAGGTACGTACGTACAAATCACCAGATTTTGGTAATGATCAAACAGAAATATGGTTTCAGCACCAACGTAAAATTTCCATTATCATTACGATGCTTGGCGGAGGTATTAGAGCTCAGAATCTGCTATTTTTTCATTGTTTGTGTGTGAGTTAAATAGGCAGTAAACACTTACGCACACACTTGACCAATTTATCAGTATCTGGCTTCTGTTAAGCTTTGCAGGTTCTCTCTAACTTGATATTTTCCCGCTACTTTCCTTTGATATATCTGTCTCATCTCCCAATTTCTTTGTATGTGGGCAGCTAAACACTAACTACTGACATAGACAGGCATTACATTAGTATTTTCGCAAGAAAATTTGCAAGTTAGCTAGCCCGGTTTCGATTTAATATACGTTCGTAGACAGGATACAGGCAGCTACTGTAAGTATAGCTCGGGCCGTTCAAAACATCGATGATTTTGTACGTCAAAGTTTGAAGACCTGGAAGAGAGCTAAAAGGAGCTGGAGCGTGCAGAAATTCAACAAAATGAAAACACCAAACAAGCACGGTGATACGAAGTGTGAAACAATATCAACGTCTGATAGCAGATCTAACTAAGACCGTTGAGCAACAGCAGCTTAATAAAAGAAAGCTTGGCTACGGTTCTTCCTTATTGAGATAGCATCTAAAATACCGTAAATTTTTCCTATCTAATTGTGAAAGCGCAACGGTCGTGCTAACGAACTAAGAAAGGAAGGAAGGAACAAGCAGAATTATAATACAGATAGATAGTAAGAAACTAAACACTACAAGTATAGTTAATCACAAAAGAAATAATTGCATGAATAAGTTAAGAAAGAAATAGTAGAAGACAGATAACATAGGCTACGCGGTATTAACCCTTTAGCGGGCAACTTCCTTCCCGCCGCAAGTGCAGCAAGGGTGAGAATAGTTTGCGCCGCAAGTGAGGGTTATTCGTGCTCCGAAACGTCGTGCAACGCTCCGGGAATTGCATTGTACCATTGTAAAGGCATACTCTGTCGGCGCTCGATGAGATCTTCTCGCCAATGACCTTTCAAAATTTTCTTAGCGATGTTAGTCGCCGCGTTGA
>LQNS02277100.1:8615157-8625298 GCA_001587735.2 Parhyale hawaiensis
TGTAATAATATGCAGATCGACGATTGGTTTTTGATGGATGACATGATAGAAAGTATCAATAGAACTTTAATTTTAGAGGTAGTAAAGGGAAATAAGCCTTGTTGACTGAATCCCGTCCGGGACTTTGCCCGCTAAAGGGTTAAGCTAATGAAAGAGGGTTACTTCTTATTGTATTTTTGCTCATGATTTTTTCCTTATTCTTATTTGCTTTACACCGAAAGCTGCTCAGACAAAAAAAAAAGTTGAATTTTATAGTATTTTTGTCATTGCCTCTTCTCGTTTTCAAATTTCCCCTTACATCGAAAGCTGTGAAGGCACAAGATACAGTGTTGTTATTCATAATATATTTGTTGTTATCTTTTCTCGTTTTGAAAGTTTAGAAGTTTCCTTTACACTGACTACTTCACCTCAGTGTACTGTCAGTCACAAGCCTGCCCTTCAAATTTACCGAGTGATTCTCGTCACAATAACTTGTCGCTGTCATACCTAGAGACCTCGTGACCTTCACATTCCTTCACCTCTGAGCGTCCCACACTATATAGCCGTTACCCACTAGAGTACTAAATGCAAAACGTTCCTTACTGCGCTTCCGATTACGTTACAGATGGAAAGATTGTAGCTGGGACATAGTTGCAGTGTTACCGGTATAAAAAAAAATTTGTTTTCAATCGCCACTAGAATTTTTGCCCTATTATTTTAGTAAAATTTCCATCGCCTCTCATTATTTTAAACGAGTTTACATTTATAGGCACGTTCGGTTTAACAAGATGTTGAAACGCACTAAATTTTAATCATAGTATTGGAAACCTTTATTGTAGGTATCTGAAACGTTTCGTAGTTTATGCTTGCATGGACAATGAGCGTAATATAACCTTCTGTGTTATGGCCAGCTGAAATTTTCATCGGCCAGCTCGGTAATATTTCCTCTTGAAAGATCTAATCACTAACAGAACAATATTACTATTTATTCAGTTAGCTACATGTCACTGCATGCTTGTCTACGAGTAAGTATAATTAACCCTTTACCGGGCAAGTGACCATATATGATCACTTCCATAATGCTATTCTTACGAGAGCGTTTCTGTGCCACCCGGTAAAGAGTTAAACTTCAAAGTCTATTTGCTATTTTAGGTCAGTCAGAACTACTTTCTGAAGGTAATTGTCAATGTCAGCATAAAATTGTCGTTCATTAATTATTCATTCACGCATAAGTCACTGGAGGGTGAGCTGAGGGTAGCGATACACTCGAAAGTATTTTTAAAAATATATTACATTAAACTATGTATGTTTATTGCTCTGTTAAAGAGGGACCATCGGAACTCACACATTGTTCAAAATCACTGACGTATAAATTAAAATTGCTACATCATGGAAACAATTGTGTATGATGCTTTTGGCACACGCTGGAGAGTGCATAGTCGTCAATAGTCAATTCTGTACGGTGGTCTTGTACAGGATATGTAATTTGTCATTTTAGCTCTGTGCAAAAAGGCGCTCAGCAAGAAGCTAGTTTTAGCAAGGTAAGAAATTCTTTCGATAATGAAACCGCGAAAATGGAATGCTTGTCGCATGGCCAGTCGAGTCTGAGAATAGGTTTGAATTTGGTAGCTGTGTTGCACATGACCAAGGAAAAGTTGGATTATAATACAATTGAATTTATATTTTAAGCAACTGTTTAACAAACTTTTCTTATACCACACAGGATAAATTAGCCGCATTTAATAAAGCTTAGTGTAAATTTTTAACAGCTGCACAATGAACATTTTCCCGGTAAGGTAGGTACATGATGAAAACCGTCGAATTTAATAACGTCCATTCAATTTAAATTTCTAACAGCTGCTTGATGAACGTTTTCTAAAACGTCCACCATGAAATCATTCAGTATTTAATAGCCAACTAACGAACATTTTTTATGCAGGATGTGATAAAACAAATAACACAAGTTTTCTTACAGTAGAAAACAAACTCTCTCCTTGTGCCATCTAAACAGCAACCCCTGTTTGCTGTGGGGCAGAGGAACAAAATAAATGAAATTCTCCAGATGCCACAGGCTTATGTTTTGCCGCACAGTCATTGTCCACACCAGCAGGTATAAGAGATGCAAGTCTGGCATTCTTCACAGGTGCATTTCTCTTACAGACTCGTGCCCTTGTGCGCAGTACAGAGCTATAAGTTATGATGGTATTTGTGCAGAAATCATCTGCTCTCTGTTGGGCTTGTGTAAACGGTGGCAGAAAATGTAGGGAAATATGTTGCATCGACTTCCGGACATTGTTTACTCGTAAGGTTTTCATTTTGGTATGCAGTTAACTGCTTTCCTGCTTTTAAATTTAAAATCTCGAAAAGTTAAGTGATACCAATTCTACATGACAAGCCACCTGATCGTCGGTTAAGCTTAGACAAACAGTCAACATTTTGAAGTATTCCCTCATAGATATCAGATTTTCCTTAACATTTAAACGCCCATGTTTGTTGTTATTCAATATCAATAAGTTTATACGAAGATTAACCCTATTCACAGCAGGTTGTAGTGTTTTACTATAAGGATTGCCTGTTCTATTCGCAGGATGGGGGGGGGGAGGGTACTGGTCTTTGGGTCGGGGTGCACGGTTGTCGATTGGGTATTCAGTCAATATTATGCCATAACCCGGATAATCTGTGGTTGACTGCAGCCGTACAGTCTACTAGGCTTAACCGGGCATTTACCTGCCGCCCAAGCGAGCGCATGTGGGCTTCCTATTCGGGGTGTACCGACAAGGCAGCTTTACCTCTATTGTATTCCTTCGGAAAAAAAAACTTTTGTTGCGAGGTAAATACCGCAGTTTGGTACAGGTACAGTTAAATTATAGCTGGAACTCAGCATTTCGTGTCTTCTCATACAGATAATAAATATTATTCACACTAATACATATGTTATCCTTAGAATACATTGATTGCTATTCACGTTTTTCTGTTAACAATGGTGGTATTAATGAAAATAGAAAATCTTTGCGTCTAGAAATTTAGGAGTTATTTTCTTTAAACCGAAAACTGAAAAGTCCTATGTATACATTTTCCAGTTGACCTCACTTCGTAATGATGAACCCGCCTTTAATTGTGTAGAGTCACTGTAAACCATGTCATGCATATTTTTTTCTCAAGTCTGATACTATATATTCTATACAAGGTGCTGTGGAATTCGATGCACTTATTTTAACCATATATAGAAAACACAAAATAAAAAGATTTTCAGGAGTGTCGAAATCCTCAAAACTCCTTCGTTTTCGAGAATTGACGACCTGAAATACTTAAAGGGGGGGAGGGTTCGGGCGAAAATGGAAACTTTTTGTATATGTGGACCGATTTGTATGAAACTTGGTATAGACATGCAAAATAAAAAATAAAATTGTTTTTACTCCTGTACATTTTTTCATTTCCCCTAATAGAAAACGAGCTTTGTAAAGAAAACGGCAAAAGGGAGGCTAGGGAAGATCCTGCTCCTACAGTTTTTTAGCTACAGAGATGTTTTTTTTTATATAGCGGAATTTGATTTTCTATAAAACAAAATTTTTCGATTTGATTTTCGAATTAGGAGACGAGTGACAGCGCAGTTTTTTTTGGAAAAAAGCTCATCTTTTCAGCTTTCTGAACTTTCTCTAAAACTATTTCGAAAACCAAGCCCAAAAATTTTACCTTGATAGAGGACCAAATGGCTTTTCTTTTGAGAGTTTCCTCAGCTTTTGGCTAGCGTGTGTCACAGCCTTTACAGCGTGCAGGCAAGTACAATTGTGTACCTAGCAAAAAATTTGATAAAATGTTTGCCTTCACATCAGCTGGCATAGCAAGTGACGCTAGCGAAGTTTCAAGTTTGCAGTAAGTTGAAAAGCAGGAACGTTGTGCACTGTTCTCTTGTCTAAGGAAACAACAACGACGCACTTGGAAGATTTGTACTGCAGACAGGGGACAAAAGACTATCGTGTGTAGGAAGCAAAGAGCGTAACGGAAGGAATCACGTGAAACCAGCATCGAGAAGTGACTTTATTAATGACGTCACATCGATGAACGGTACAGCTGAACAAGCTATGAACAATTTGTATAATATTGCCAAGATGTTGTCAATTGCAAACTGCGAGCCATTAAATACATAAATAACACAATAAGGCACATACTAATTAAACAAAAAAAATTTAAGCTGGGATGACACCCTGATTTAACTTCTTCTTTGAAGTGAAGCCTCATTTACACTTTTATATTCGATTCATTATGCTCTACGCAGAAGATTTATTTGATATATTACCGTATTTTTTGACCTAATCCATGCAACATCCTGCTTCTGACAGACCGACAGTTTGAGCTGCACCCATAAACACAAAGCACGGCTAAGTGGTTGTCGTCAGTTACAGAACGTTGTGCAATAAATACAGTATACTTATGGTTTCCTTCGCGTCAAGAATTTAACAAAACATACATATTTTTGGTTAGGATTAAGAACCCAGACAACGAAAACCTGTTGTCCCGCCTTCAAATATTCCCATTCGTCGATGTGACGTCATACACTGACATGTGGTCACGTCTCAGTTTCATTTTAGTCCGGTTGAGTCCTCCCGTTTCACTCTCTGCCTCCTGATAGTGTGAATTCGGTTGAACATTGCAATCAATGGCAGCGGTGATATTATTAATGCGTCTTTACAATTCAAAGTCATTTGCCCAAATGATACAATATGCATGCAGTAAATTTAATGGCCAAGGTAGCCTAGCAAATAATAAAGATACCAATACCTAAAGCAAAAATCATGCGTTGAAATTTAAGATTTATTCTTTTAAGACTTCTATTTAAGAGGCTTTTAAGCCGCTGCAAACGAGAGTCGAAACACTGGAACGTTCTTCACTAGCCAAAGCATTCGCCTACATAGCAGCAGGCTCAGCTTTGACTTATTTGAAAATTACTTACAATCTCAGCCGTCACTGCAGCTACTTCTTTGCAACTAGTGGCACTAGCACAGTTTCGAATATCTTTCTTAACTTCGAGTGAGTGTCAATTCACAACGACACTTGTTTTAAAGCGCTATGTGTAAACACGTTAAGCTGTGGTCACGATTACCGGAGTTATTATTCCAGGAACGTGAAATGCTCGGTGCCCCAACTCTCGTGTGCAGCGGGCTTAAGGTAAACATTTTACAGCTGATCTGACCTCTTAATGGTGACGGTGATCTGGTTGCCTGCGGTGTTGAAGAGGTCCACGGCCTGCTGATGGCTCAGGCCGCTGGTGCTTGTCGAGCTGATCTTGCTAATAACATCGCCTTTCTTCAGCACAGGTTCAGCAGGCGTACCAACTAACACCTGGGGAAGTTAAAATTACAAGCCACATTAAAGAGGGGCTCAAGATTTTAGAAAGTCAGTGAAACTAAAATATACGGAGGTTAGATGTAGGAAGATGACTGTATGGTAATTAGCTTAAATTAAGAATTCCTCACAGTAGAAATATAGATAAGCATGTGGCTAAATTTAAAGATTACACGTATGTGAATGAACATGCGCATGCGAGCGTCGACAAATCTCAACCAGTCACCGAGTAAGGAGGAAAGAAGCATGGACGAACAAAACTAGTGAATGAAACGCGACTCTGAAGTTATTATCAAATTGTTATTTACGATACCGAAAATTTTTTGCACTGAGATGAAATGCTGTACATTTAATTAGCTATCGTGTGTTTTTGTCTCAGGTCTGACAAAATAAGTCAGAATCATTTGATTAGGTGCTAAAAGTTTAAATTCTATGTAATTTCTACTAGCATTTTGTACTACATTTAATGAAAACAATTGATGCAGTATTAATGGCCGTTAAATAGAAGCAATTTTCTTTCAAATAAAACAGAAAAGAGCCACGATGCGGATCCCTTTCACTTTCGAGTCGTAATGCTTTTAGCTCATTACTGCATACTCTCTATTTTTTTATGGTATTACTTGTGCTATTTTTGAAAAAACAAAAAGTTTCGATTCATGTTTTGTGGGTAAGCAATTCCACTCGCAGCCGCCCACAAACAATATCTGTAATTTTACTAGCCACTCCTCGAGAATCGCTGACGAAATTAATCCGTGAAAGTTATAAGGTACTCTAGAATCTAGAGTTGCAACAAGGACCAAACCTCTTAGCAAGAGGTGGGTATGTGCGTCTCTGCAGCCAGACTACAAGCGTGAAAAAGAACACGATGCCGCAAGAAATCCAAACATGAGGATTTTTTACTGTTGTCTAGCTGTACTACAGAGGTGCGACCGCTCGTTATTTGGTCGGCAGGTTGGTCTGTAAAATGTAATTTTTGGGCCGCAAAATCCGTCATCTTTGGGTAGAAGTGCCGTTAAAAGTCAACCATAGGCTGCAGGGCCGAAAAAAAAAATTCAACCTTGAGCATCAGAGCTGTTAAAACGTCATCTTTGGGCTACAGGGCCCGAAAACGTGACTTTGCGTTGTAGGGCTGGAGAATATTATCTGTAGGCTGCACTGCCGTAAAAACATCATATATATGGGATGAAGTGCCGCAAAAACGTCAACTTTGGGCCGAAGGGCGGCAGAAGTGGCATCTTTGGGCTACATGTGTTCAACCTTCGGGGCTGCAAGGGCGCACATCTGCTGTCAACGATGTCTCCATAGTAGATTTTGTATTAAACAAAGCTATAAATGTTTCAGTGATAATCGTAAGCATGCAGCTGGCATAGCAAAATTCTTTCAAGTGAATTTTAATTAACCTAAAATGTATTTATTAGTATATTTCTAAGTTCATTTTGACTTGATCGTTCCGAATTTGGAGAACGTTTATGTCAATTATATCTCATTGTTCATAATGACGTGCAGTTTCATGCAATGTGTTAGTGTTAGTTTTGCAGAACGCTCACTGAGATCTTTTAGAAACGTTTTGAATACGTAACGATATTTCTATGGCAATGTCAATGAAGAGCATCTGAAGAAAATGACCTGTTAACAAAGTTTCGGTTGTAAATCTAAAATTTTATAGTGAATTAACAACAGTTCTTAAATTCGCAGCATCAGAGGATACTGCTTTTATGTGCAACCGGATACCCACTTCAGTTTATGGGTCACATGAATTGGCGTTGCCCAGCGACTGCTAATAAAAACATTGCTTCTATTTATATACGACGCAGACGGCGGAGAGCGAGCGAAGATCAATCGATTTCTCAGAACTTGTAACGTTTCTGATTATAAAAAAATACAATCCACGTCAGCAGCATCTTCTACGGATATAATTACCGTATGTATATAAGTATACGGCCAGCATATATAACGCTTCTCATTATAAAAATACAATCCACGTCAGCAGCGCCTTCTACGAATATAATTACCGTACGTACAGTATATGTATGCGGCCAGCAAACGGTTCCATTTTCAGTAAATATGCATTTTTCTTCGTGACAAAAATTTCATCACTATACTATTATGAAACACAGTTTGTGGTTTCTTTGCCCTAAAAAAAAGGCTTTCACATAATTTGCGAATTACTCGATATGCTCTACATCCTTCTCTGTATCCTATCTACGCCTGAGCAGCTTTTCTAAGATTTAATTAACAAACAAGAATATGCCTATTTTACGTTACTGCTCTGAAAAAGTAGTGACATATTTAGCATGGCACGCTCCCTTTCTTATTTTAGAGGAGATCAGACTGCAGATTTAATAGGTGCAATGCACTTTTTTTATAAGAATCACCTCCGCAAGAACGTACACCTAACGGTAACGATGCAAAGTTTTTGACGACATTTTTAGCTGCGGAATTCTACTCTTAAAAATGTTCACAAACAGATGACTGTACAACAGTTTTCATAATCCTTATACGGGCCGACTAAATGTTCGGTATCGGGTTGGGTTAGATGAAGTGCGTTGGGTTAGATGAGGTACGCTGGCCTAGATGTGGAGCGTTTGGCTCCTCGCTAGAATAATGTTGCATGGTGCGTCCATAAGGCCGAACGCTAGACGTGTGTTGGCGTTTTGTGTACATTCATGGCTGAACTAACATAAGTTAATCTCGTCACATGACAGTAATAAAGAAATGGCTTGATACTGCCAATGAACGTAGTCAACGCCCTTGAGACGAGGAACATAGATACTGGATTGGACTCAATGAACTGTGACGTCATCCAAATCACCTAATATGTATAAAGTTCTGCCTAGACGTGTACCAGAGTAAGCTACCCCTCTGCAGAGGCTTTTTTAAACGTTTTTTTGTCCAGTATGAAAAAGAGAAAATACGGTCCCTGTATATTGTATGGCCTACCTAAACTTCAGGCATTAATATGTGCTCCTATTAGTTAGGTGAGCCACCTATTCTAGCTGAACTGAATCTATCGTAACCTGATCTATTCTGATGTAACCTCCAAAACATTGGTAACGAAACAACGTAGCCGAATAATAATAAAGTAATAAAGTGACAAGGCACAAGTCCTTACTGATAGTAACGGGACTTGTCTTCAGTGCGTGCGTCGAAGTAAACAAAAACTAAGAGCGGAGAAGAGCTCTAACAGAGTCACCGCATTAAAACTCTACAGAAAACGGGTATCTGTATAATATCTCAAAGAAAACAATTCATTTTCTCTGAAATATTTCGCTACGGGAACCTTACCATTACGAGAAAATTTTATAACATGTGTTCAACTTGCAACAACAGTAAAATCATGGACGTCGTCTGGTCCATTGAGGGGGGAGGGGAGCTAAGCCCAGAAATTATTCAAATCCTCCTATAATTTCTGGAATATATATTATTAATGCTACTGAATATAGTGCACAGCAACGAAATTTTGTCAACACTGGGCACACCCTTGAATCTTGGGCTAACCCCCCTCCCAGCCTGTCAGTCCTACTCACATACTTAACAATCCCTGGGAATTAAATCAAAATTCCCCATAACTTTTTGAGTTATCTTGATCACAAACAGAATAACAGACAGACAAATCTGACGAAAACATTACTTACTAGGCGGAGGTAATTATAGTCTCGGCACCGATTTAAATATTTCGTTACTTTTGCCTTTGCTGGTGGAGGCTTACGCTCTCAGAGTGCTCTAGTTGTGCATAAAATCTAAACCATATGTACGAATGGCATACTTCGAAGTAAAGACGATGGTTACAGGGAATAACTAGAGCACTCTGAGAGCACATACCTCCGCTAAGCAAGGCATGGTAACGAAGAATTAAAACTGGTCCTGAAACTGCGATTTTCCTCATATCAACACCAAAATCTAATCATTTGTGCCTTTTAATAGCATAAAGAGTTTGTGTAATTTTTTGCAGATCCGTTCACGAGATGTGCTATTACCAGACATTTAACAAGCATTAATCAAACACACAAACGAGCCAACCTATCATGACCAAAATACAATCAATTATGTCATTCAACATTACCAACAATTCCTGTAAAATTTATAAAGATCCATTCTCAACTTTTCGAGTTATTGTGCTAACAGGCATGAAATCAAATACAGCGGCAAGCAAACGAACAAACAGATCAACACAATTGTTTAGTCATTTGCTCTGCGTAATATACCTAACAACTCATAAAAGTTTCATAGAAGTCCGTCCATAACTATTTGAGTTATAGCAACAAGAAAAATGGGGCAGACAAACAAATAAACACACAAACAAACAAGCGGATGTACGGATCTTCATCAAAAATGAATCATCTGTTCCTCCTAACCTACCTAACAATTCCTGCAAATTTCGTTGAAATCCGTCTTTAAGTTTTTGAGTCAATTTGGTGAAAGACAGATAAACAGGCGGGCAGACAGGCAAACACGACGAAAACCTAACCTCCGTAGCAGAGGTAATAAAGATACGCATATAGTGACCTAATGGGTCACGGGCAGTCTGGCAATGATTTCAAATTCTTGGGTTATTATTATCATTATTATTATTAAAACTTCACGCTTGAGCTCCCACGGACAGGTAATACAACCCAAATGAAGCATCTGCAACACCGGGAAGCCCAAAACGCTGCTAAAAGAAATCCAGCAAAAAACCATTAACAGCCGACTTAAAGCCTGCAGGCCAACACGACCAAAAGCCGATGCAGGCAATAAATTCCAAACTTTAGCCGACCAGGGCACGAAGCACCGACAGAACTGATTAGTTCGACATATGACAGCCTCCAAAGTGAAAGAG
>LQNS02277100.1:8626582-8646904 GCA_001587735.2 Parhyale hawaiensis
ACCGTATCAGGCGCCGGAAGATCACAGCAAGCTTGGGAGCAAGAACGTCAGCCAACTGCTTATAAAACAGAGGAAACATGTCCACTGGATCCACACCTCCATACGGATCTAAGCCCTCAAGCAGGACCTTGACTGTAGCAGATCTAAACGCCAAAGAGGTCAATCGAGGTTCAGGGTGGCATCCATGAGGCATACCGGTTTGAGTGGATGAGGGAGGGGTCAAATAAAAAAACTTATCTTTTTTGTTTTTGCTATTAATTGTCTATCTCAAGGGTATGACGCACGATAGTCAAATGAACAAATCTCAGCGTCCGAATGCGCAGCTGTGTTTACCTGTCCATCTTATTAGCACAAACATGTGAATAATTTTGAATTATAATTCCTTCCAAATTTGAAGAAATGTCCGAATATTTTACTATCGATGATTTTACTTCACGATTAACATTTCCCCACTTTTTTAGTACTTTTAAAGTTGTATTTACGAAGGTTAAAAAAAGCGTTCCTCTAATTAACTGAGGATACTCGTTCATTTTCCCCTTATGAGCACCTGTTTCCACAGAAATCCGTGTGCGGACCCTCAGGTTTTATTCACCCCTAGTAGTGCTAGGTGGAGACTTGGTTTATAGCCCTAGTGTAGGTAGAACAACACGGCGAATCTAGACTTCTTGTGGTCGTCCTGACTTTCGGTATGATTACACTGTTCATTTGTAGGGTAATTTTGGATTAATAAAAAAGACGTAGGTAAGACCTCGTCCTAAAGGTTTAAGAAGTTCTCCTCTTACATTGGTACCGATTGATGTTTTCAGTCGTTTTTTTTTGCGTTTTTTGTCCAATGGAACAATTATATCGGAACAACGTGAAAATAACAATTGGGCACAACTATTTCGGAACTGAGGGAGTAGGTAGTTGGAGTGCAGAGGGCCGCCTTTCATATAATGGGTTCTATGTATTATGGAGTCTCATATTTTTTTTTAAGAGATGCTTGAAATCATGTTCGTTTGTCATCATGTAACTGTTTCTTAATTCCTTCTGGGAATAACCCTTGTATATAGCAATCAGACATTCGTAAAAAATTTAGAGATTTCTGATAATTGTCTCAAGGAGTTAACATTTCTACGTGGCTAATATCCTTTCCTTGGGGTAGCATCTCCAAGGTCGGAATTGAAAATGAGAGGATCAAAGTCTTTTTAACGATCCGTCGGCGTGTAAACTCTGCGCTCTAAGTTAAAATTTGGCAGGCCAGTAAACTTTGTGTCTAACTTTCAAAAATGAACTTAAAGTGCAGGTCTCATTCTGCTTTGCTCTCCCAAAAACGTTTAGTGTTCATTAGATGTGAATTATTAACTATCACAGTTTAAGTTAGTTTTCTGTGAATATTCCATGCATCGGCGAGAGAAAAGAAATTTTATGTAATGAAACGCTGGGGGCAATGTCCGTAGAGTTTTGTAAAAGAAAATGTTACAGGGATAACTATAGCAAACGCATTGCCTTGGAAATACATTCCAAATTGGTGGCCAAGGCTTACTCTGTTGATTCAAGAACTTGCTAAGCTTTTATACCTCTGTTTCAGCTTTGGCTTACAGTTATAAGTTATGTATATCATAGGAGTCATGAAACTAAAATCTACTGCAATCAGTGATAGAAATACAGTAAAGGATGTAATAAAATCTAATAAAAATAAATAAATAAAGAGAGTATTATACAGGAACCACATTAATCGCTCGCAAATGCTGCTGTATCTATGGTACCGACTTGCGCACAGAAAATCCTGATGACGTACTTTATAAACATCCGTTCATATGCCGATCGCATGATTGTACAATGTACATCCTGTCCTCAGCATTATACAGTACACACGCAGCGATGTAGTTAAATAAATGTGTTGGTTTGATTTTATCATATGAAAGCTGGGCATGTAGTGCCACTTGCGGCCCTACCACAATAGTAAAAACAGATCGGTGGTCTTAAATTACTGCGTCCCTCCGGCCTTTTTAACGACCGAGGTTGCTCACTTACAACCATTTGCGGCCTTACTACAAAAGCAAAAAAAGGCCGGTGGTCCTGATTTATTGCGTCTCTTCGGCCCTTTTATTACGACTGCGGTTGGGTGGTAAGTAAAAAAAAATGCTCATTAATTTGTTTTGTAATTTTTATTTCTCTGCAACTTTCGCTTCCCATTTCAATATTTTTACTAAACGGATAAATAGTAATATGCGTGTATCCTGGATACGTGTGGCACTGCAAAGGTATAAAAATGCTCAGAATGCTAGAACAGTTCATCATTATCACTGTTCGTAATGCTCTTCAATTTTTCAACTCACGCTTTATACTGTATTTCTCAAATTTGCATCCATTTTCTCCATAGTTTTCACTACGGTCTTTATCACTTTTTGTCACACATTTAACTACGGAAGCTTTTGAGTTTTCTTATTGGTTTCTTTTTTACTTACAGTGAATGTGTCTGAACTGACCGATTTATGAAAAGCGTTTTTGTAGTAGTAGTAGTAGTAGTAGTGTAGTAGTAGTAGTATAAGTTAGCTTAAGCCTCCCTAAATAAGTACTGAGCTCTTATAAGAGAGAAAAAGCAAGGAACATATAATATGTCCATAATCACGGGAAACCCATGCACGAAAGTGTTCCCACACAGGATAAACACGCATGGGAACAGTAAGTTGAGAAAGAAGAGGGAAAACAGACGAAAAGAAATATCAGAAGGAATATGAAATCGGAAGGAAGCAAAGTGCACACAGAAGACAGGAGTCCCGAAGGCCTAGCTAACGGCTGAGGTAAAACATATTGCAGATTGCTGTTTGATATCTCTTTTTCCGTTTGCCTATCTTTGACAGAGCTGTCTCAATTGCTGAATTCCTTTCAAGTGGTGCAACTGATAAATGAATGAAAATGAGCAGAAATTCACAAGAATTTTTGCAGTGAAATTTGCGGCTATATCTGCACTATTCCTTACTTAATGTCAAGTTCACGTATACCTAGAATATATGATGACACAAAGTTATATTCATATTGAGAGATTTTTGAAAGTCTTCTAGATTTTTGATACAAGAAAAGAACAATCAACCTTTAACTACCGACACTTCAAGGCTGAACAATGGAAGATGAGCTTACCATCAAACAGCAAATAGCAGGAGATCTGATGCATTCTCCACATCTGATATACAGTAGCCTATTAAGCAGCTGATGAAGAATGAAGTACATTGAGCCGCGAAAATCTGATGAATATTTAAAGTTTTTTTTTCTGGTCGGTAGCCAGGATACGACTCTAGTGTACTTTCTGAGCTCTGCTGCTAAATATGTATTTCGAAATTTTGTTCCCCTGAAGACGGACAACGTTTAATGCAGGGGCCACACTAGGCATTCATCCTCGCAGCTTGCTGTCAGGACGCGCAGCTCGTACGTCTTCTAGCAGCAAAATTGCTGCTAGCAACAGACAAGTTGCGCAGTTGCGCCTACGTGGTCGCTTGAGGTTTTCTATGGGCAACCAGTTGGTCGTACAGTCTCGTAAATCGAATTAGTATTTAGAGTATGATTCTGACTGCTTTTTAAAAAGCCTTTTTTGTTATTTGTAAAGTGTTTTTTAGTTACTTATCCTACGAACTGAGATGAAATAAAAAATTTGTTCACATTGTAGCGTTTTCGCTGCAAATTTCTGCCGTCAAATCGCAGTTGTGTGAGTTTTCGCGGGCGTCCATTTTGTTAGATATTTCCACGCGATTTAGGCTGTAAACAAAGCAGGTTCATCCGCAAAACGAATAAAAAAATATGCGTTCCATGAGGCTTTGTTGTTTCTTTATAGACATTTTAAAAGCTTTTAGGCCTCTCTCATTTCTATTTCACTGCAAATTTGACGAGAAATATGAATTTCACCTCAATAGTGACACTTGTGGAGAATACTGAGTTGAAGGTAAACATTTTCTTGCCGTTTTGTCTTGTGGACACAGTTGTGTTTATGTTCGTAGATAAAATAAATGTTCGAACCCTTTGCACTACCTCAGGGGAACAGAAAATTATCGAGTTACCTTTGCTTGTCAATCATCTTTGGAGTTGCTCTCCATGCCGCGCCCTCGAAAGCACGACCGCGTGGTCAAGAAAAGTATGAAAATGCTAACCTAAGCTCACTTGGCCGTACGTGCATTGCTGTAGCACTTCATAAGTAGTATCTGCATTTACAGTAATTGTTTATTCCTAGTTGTATTGATACTAGAAGTAAAATAAGTTATTACTAGTGACAAAAACTGCAGCTTCTTTGGATCAAGGAGAGAGAGCAACGAAGTTCTGCGGAACATGCGCGTGGTAGTCTGGACGGGACTTTGTATGGCCGATGAGCAGCTTCCCGTCGCTAGTGTGTCACCTACAGTCGTTCCGATACACAACAAGGATTTCTAAGCGAGTTGCGCGTTGCTCGTATCGTACGAACGCCTAGTGTGGCCCCCGCATAATGGTGCGAAAGCTTCGGGTCAAATATAAATACCCCAGAAGACTTTCATAACTATCTCCTACATTAAGAAGTTCGTAGACTGGAAACCTGCGTTCTGAAAATACCTGCAGCCCAGTGAAATTTAAAGGAACTGGTGCATCGACTGGGAAGCTGGAATGAGAAGAGCTACTAGACGCAAAAGATAGCAAAATTTCAGAGAGCCAAGCTCTGTTTTCGACATCTGAGACCCGTAGCATCCGAGTACATACGACGCGCAAAATTTATGACGCGCGAAAATATGAAGAGCTCATCACTGTTGGTTGCAAGGCTAAAGTTGTACACCTCTGCAGTTGATTCACGAAACCAAAGCTAAGAAGCGCTAAGGAAAACAACTAAGGTTGAACTTCGTTCCAGCGCAAATTAGAGCTTCTTACAAGTTAAAGTTTCCCCTAGCTGTACGTGAAAACTTCTCGTACAGAACAGGGATGGACGTACGGACGGATGGATGGAGCCTCAAGCAGAATTATAATATAGACTAGAGGGCCCAGTCGTCAAAAATTACGGCAAAAATTCTGTGCTGGAGCTTCTTATTTTTCCGGTTCCCAGAATAGGTTTTGCTGTATTACAGGTCTCATCCCTGCAGGCCTGATCTTCCATTAGTGAAACACAAGCTGTTCAGCCATGAGCTTTGTGATAGCAAAATACCCTCCCTGCAAGATAAGGAGTGAATATCAGCTTGGAATTGATTCAAGCGTTAAGCTGCACTTAAAAAAATATAGGTCAGTCGAAAGAATTCACTGGAAATGCCCAGTGCTCACCTATTGTGGATACCAACTGATTGTTGAACCTTCAGCGCCGAATTTTGGCTGCGATGTAAATTCAATATAAAAAGGCGTCTGCTCAGCGTGAAGATTTAACTACTACGATATCATTCAGCAATGAAAACGGGATCCAGAGTTATATTCGTTACCCATAAGCGCTGAAATTGAATGTTATTTCTACTTGTTTTTCAGTACATGAATTTTTTCCTGTTAAACTCTTAACTGCGTGACGGGGAGACGGACCAACATTGGAGCAAGAGAGCAAGCGACCAACAACTGTGTTTTATAATATAGTGGATGATTTTTCACGCTAGTTCAATGCAGCTCGGAACTGACAGACCGACAGACCATGGGAAAACCCTGATACCGGGAAACTAGTAACACACGCAGAGTAAGAGAGAAGCTTCGCAAAATATCAAAAACAAGGAAGGAAGCTGCACAGAGAACTTGGCACGCTCACTACCACCTGCTGAGCGGGGCAGCAACAGCAGCAACGGCGATAACAACAGCTATACAGCTGCCACCTATATGCAGGCAGTATCTCTCGGGCAACAGCTGGTGAAAAAAGTGACTCCTAGTTCATTTTTTATATTACTTTCGGTGGTAAATTGGCTAGGTGTTTGTGGTATGCTGAAACGAATATTCAGGGTAACTTTGTGTACTATGCTGAAGTGTGAAACATCGCAATCTGTGGCATTGTACTGCATTAAAATTATTCAAAGTTTAGTCCAGTGCTTATCTTAAATACATTGAAGAAAGCAATGCATTCAATGGCACATTCTTGCATTTAATTTTCAGAAAAATAGTTTATATTCTTTTAAATTTTTAGAAAGTTACATTTCATTTTAGAAATTAAATTTTTTATATTTTTAGAAATTGATATGACAGAAAAACCATTGCTTGTCTGCATGCCACGCTAAGGATGTGCGCTGAATATATATATACATATATATTTTTCTTAACTTAGAAAAATTTCTCATTCAGATGGCTGACTGCACCGTGAATAATGCCATTAGCAGTGTTAATACATCGTAATGAACACTAGTGTACATGAGTAATTACTGGCCAATATTAAAAAATGAGACAAAATTAAATTTTGATTCTCCTCATTAAGACGTCTAAAGACATCCTACCTCGTGGAAAGACAATTTAGTAACACTACGAGATCGTTATAATCTACATAATTATGCTCATTTGGTTCCATACCTTTTATGTAACACTTTCGGCATTAAGAAGGGAATATTAGCACATCCATGCTACGGACTCGGAAACAACAACAACAATCGGATTTAAACCACGTCTCACTCTCCATGAATATGTTGTCCAATTTAGAATATATTTTCAATCTTCGTAAGCATAATACAACCCGGAAATGAAAAAAAAAAAAACAAGTTTCAAAGTCCGCCATAACAGTTTGTGGTTTTGTTCAGAAGTTAGGGCGGAACGAATATTTACGGAGAGTCGTAGCCTGGATACCGATTACNGGATTTAAACCACGTCTCACTCTCCATGAATATGTTGTCCAATTTAGAATATATTTTCAATCTTCGTAAGCATAATACAACCCGGAAATGAAAAAAAAAAAACAAGTTTCAAAGTCCGCCATAACAGTTTGTGGTTTTGTTCAGAAGTTAGGGCGGAACGAATATTTACGGAGAGTCGTAGCCTGGATACCGATTACTTCATACGTCGAGTGCACTAAAGAATTTAAATTCTGAAACTTAATTCGCTGGCCAGTATCAGTAGCTAAGACGATGGAAGAAAAACATCATTATACTTCTTTTAAAGCTAACAGGATTATTAGCATTCGCTATATGATGGAAAGACATTTGAGCGTTGAAGATTTAATGTCAATACATCAACGGGGAATCAATGGCAAGGGGGAGACCGCCTGAGCTCGGCTGCATCAACGTGTACGATAAACGTAAAATCAATGCGGGAAATATAACTGAACTAGCTACGTTGTAAATATGCATACATTTATCATTGTTTACGAGCACAGTGTTGACTATTTCTTTGAGAAGTAATAAAGATGTTGATGCATGGGTTATGGGTTATTTATCATTGTTTACGAGCACAGTGTTGACTATTTCTTTGAGAAGTAATAAAGATGTTGATGCATGGGTTATGGGTTATGGGCCGGCTAGTCGATTATAGTCTTCATTTTGTATATTTATATATGATACGGCTCGTCGCTATATATGTTGGAATGCGCAGCTATCTTATTGGTTAGTAAAGCTGGAAGTCGTCGAATGAAAGCTTTGATTGCAATAAATGTTGAAGTTATCTGCTAACTCCTGAAACATCCGATTTCAGTAGAGTTGGGCATTTTCTCTTTGCAAGAATTGGCCGTTATTATAGCTATTACATAGAATGAGTGGAATGAAAATGCTTTGAACCTGTAGAATTTGTATTGTATGGTTCTTCAAGTGTGAAAATAAGGAGATGGAATACAATATTTAAATTTGATAAAGAACTCTTAAAATGAAGTAAATAATGTTGTGACAGAATTCTAAGCATCTTCTTGTAGCACGCTCTAACACAGTTTATTTAACTTACTGTGAAGTTATCTTCTAATCATTATTCATACAATGTTATAACTCATGTAGCAAATAAGATTTCCTCTTAAAGGAAACAAGTCGACTAAAGTACCGCAATTAACTTGAATCAAAGATATGCTTTAAAATAAATAAAAAAAAATTAGGGGACATTTCTGTTAGACACTCTATACAGTATGCTTCAGAATCTAAATTATAACACTGTACAGTCAAATAAAAAACAAACAAACAAGTGATTAGCATCTGTACGGGACAGCTATCGCACCTCATCTGTTGCTGAGCACCAGCATCTTTCCCCTCAAGTTTTAGTGGATTTGTTTTAAGGGACAACTGTTGCGCCTCGTCTGTTAGTGAACCCGAGAAGCCCTCCACAATTTTGGTCGAATTGTTTCAAGCGCATTATCTGTTACTGCTCTGAAATGAACGGTGACAGCGACGTGATGCATGAAGATGGTAGAAAGTTTTTACAAGCCAGCAGCAGTCAGGAAATATTCGCTATAGCTTCTCATTGGGTTAGAACTTTTGCTTCTTCGTGAATAATTGAATTGTACTTTTAATGCTGGCGCGTCTCTTCTGTGAACAAAATGTTTCTTGCAAGCGTATGTTGCATGCTGTTAAAAATGACAGCAAGACACCACAACTTGCTACTCATTCCCAGGTTTTGCTCATGGTAGTAATACTGTTATGGAGGGGGGGGGGGGGTTGTACAGTATACATGCCTACTTGATGCTTGATTTTTTTTCATTATTCTGCAGCCGTTTTTTAAAGGCTTTTCGATCACATTTCTTTTTGCTGTTTTCAGGCTAAAACTTTTCAGATGTAACCTGCGTTCCTGTTAATGAAAATGCACTACATCATAGACAAAGTTAGTTTGATGGTTGGCTGGTTGGTTGCTTGTTGTTTGTTTGCTTGGGTGGTCGGTCTCTCCGTCACGATGTTATGGATTTAGATAGGAGTAAATTCATGTACTGAATAACAAGATGAGATGGAAAGAAATTTGATTCCCAGATTACTCCAGGAAATGTAGCTTCAGTGTTGTGTTCGAGCTCTTGCATTTTCCGAAGTTCGCTTCGCTTTGAAAGTAGCTCGGTACTATTTTATTTTCTCTTTTGATTGTGGTAGATGAGAGGCTGAGAGGCTTATTATTTGATGGAATATTCGTTCTTGTCGTGCACACTCATTTTCTCTTATGCTTCCTCTCGCTGAATTTCTTCCTGTCAGTTGAAATTGTACGCAGAGAGCAGAGGCCAAAACATTTTAAATTCTTACTAGACTGCGAGAACCTACATATACTAAGTATTTCACTATTTCTTCTCGATTCCATGCACTTCGAGTTGGTTATGTTAGATTTTTTCAAGCACCAAAATATAGAGAGACGAATATTTTTCTGATGTAAAGTATTGAAGAGCCGTATCTAGGATGCATTGGTTACAGAGCAATATTAATGCTGAACTGAAATAGCAAATTGAAGCATTATTATTCTAAAATCCCCGAGCTCTTCTCAGTTTGTTCCCTATGTATAATAACGCAGATTATGTGAACCGTGACAACCAAGCAGGTAAGAAACCAAATAAATAAGATTATCGTAGTTTTTTACTTAGAGTAAATATATAGTGGAGCGCGACCGCCCACGAATTCCCGTTCCCACCTGTGTATTTGCCGTTGCTTCTGGATGGTGATGTTAACGGTTAGGAGGACAACAGTTCAGTTATTCTTTCTAACTGAACATATCGTCCACCCGTACTAAGTTTGGATTTTAAATTTTGAAGTGGACTCGACGAACATAGCATTCGGTATCCAATTAGCAACCATCTTAAATTTTCATCCCGTCTTGAACGTTAATTTTTTGCTATCACGTTCACGAAACAGCTTGTGCCTCGGAAGTAGCTGACGTGGTGCAGGACATTTAATTTTAATTGTACAGGAAAAACGGCCGTAAGCCAGTCTTTCAGTCAGGTTGACCAATAAAGTTATGGGTATTTGGGCGCAGGAGTAAAAGCCGGTTCTAAGGGCAGCCGCTCGCAGCGACGATGGCTGAGAGCCGCTCCAGTTACATTTTCTCCCAGGAGCTTTATAAGTATACTTGTGGACCTGCACGTGAAAAAATTCACGCGAAAATCGATATATTTGCTTAATGTAGGCCGGTGAAAAATCTTTTCTTCATTGACTTGCTTCTTCTTTATCACAAAAAATTGTGATGACTGATGAAACTTATTCATTGAATGTACTTTCCTTACTATAATACATATAGGGGAAAACGTTACCAACTCAAATTATCGAAAGAGATGCGTGCTTTCTTCTGAGCAGTACACTTCAAGTCGTCTGCAGTACACTTCTTCCCTTCCTTATTTGACATGCAAAATATTAATCGCATTCGTAAACGCTGAAACATCACCGAAAATCATTTCCACTGCGTATCCAAAATACATAGAGGGATAGTTCCAGCAGAACTAAATTTTTGTTCCTGAAAAGTTGGAATAAAGAATTACTACGTCTACAATACAGGAAAAAATCGGTTCCTCTACTCTTCGCTGATTTGCTACAAAATGTGTAGCTACATCGTAAATCAAAAGAAAATATAATTTCGATGTAGAGTAAAATAATGAATATCAGACTCAACGGGAACGGCAAGAGAAGCTGGAAGAGCAAGAACTGCTTTCAATGTTAATTGTAATAAGTACCATATTCCAAATTTAGCCTTCTTCTGCAATATGGTTTATTATTGCCTACTGAATTCCATCAGAAGGTAACAGAATCGCCAAAATTTCCAACTGGAAAAGAAATACATTCAGATGAGAAAGGAGTAAGGATTTCACTTTAACCTTCTGCAACCTCGTCATCGTTGATTACGAAATTTGCATCCTGGCCTATTTTTCGCCTTTCTATTTCGTTAACAGCGGTAAAGGTAAAAGGTAAAGTCAACTTAGACCACACCCTCACCTGGGAAACCCACATGCACTGGTTTGTGCTGCGGGTATAGGCCCACTGGCCCCAGATGAGTAAGTGTAGTTGCAATCGACCTCGGGTCAGAAAGAACTATGGCACCAATTCGACAGAAAAAACATATGACCCGAGACCTCCCACCCCCCTCATCTCTGAGGAAGGCAGTTCCACCCCGGCGCCGTGCATGCACACACAACTGCCGAGTCAGCACACCAAGATCTGCATAGAGCTCGCTGCTTGGCTGGGCATCGAACCGGCGAGCGATACAAGGTATTAGAGCTGAGAACGGAAGCATGCTGCTACCGTGGCGGAGATAAATATAGGATGAAGGAAACCTCAGAAGAGAATACGAACGACGATGCAACGGAGTGCTTAGAGAAGCTGTATGTGTCCATTGAGTGAATTTCAACGTTGGAAAAGAAAGAATTGTTCCCTATTTATGCTTAAGAGCGTGACACCGAACATTTACAATATAATAAAGACCGATGTGCATTTATCTATTTCTTTATCCATTTTCTGTCACGCTTTAAAAAAACAGATAGGCGGAAATTAGCCCAGGTTGGAGGCTCTGGTTGTCCTCTCAAGGTCCATTGAAAACTGATAGGTAGAAAATAGGCCGGGTTTCAGAACATGACAAACGTATCTTAATTATGGACAGTTGAAATTCATATGTGAAGATATCGCAGGCTTAGTCTGATTAGTGCGAGTATTACCTTCTCCATACATTGAATCTATGGCAAAGTATCAGGCGTCCTCAAGTCTAAATGCACTTCTTGCATTACCGAAGTTGAAATCTCAGCACTGAAGATATCTGAAGATTCCATTGGCGCTCTCATGCATCTTGATTCGTAGTTTCTTAACACAGATGATTTAGTTCTTTCAGCTATCCTTCCAACTTTGATGCAATTGTCGACGAAATATCTTTCAATAACCAAAAGACTATCGGACAAATATGACACACTAGGGTATCTATGATACCAAATCGAGTCAATTTTTTAGTGTTGCTAAACTGACTGCAAAAGTAATGAAATATTTTCATGTCACAAAATAAGAGTGTTGATGCTCAGTAATTAGGGTAATTATGATGCCCTGAACCCTCTTCTGGATGATCTTTACAGTTGGCAATTGTACGAAGGAAAGCATGGTTAATGAAGAAGGATCAACACAAATTATTCGCTGTCATTTTATGACAGCGGGGGGACCCTAGTATAAATAATAATAATCTGTATATTAATTTACACTATTACCTACCTACGTACGTACCTACCTATCTACCTTTTGTGTCACGCTCTTCAATAATAGATAGAACAAATCTAAAGATATCGCTACAAATATGACTCATTTCCCTCGTTATCATATCTACCTACGGGTTTTCTTTTTTTTTCTCACAACATTCTATTCGCTTTGCAGGCACCGATTGGATTTTCTAATAAGGCTAGTTGCGTAGCCATGATACGGCACGGGTAAACAGAAAGGGTAGTGTTGGAGTGTTTTTTTATGCTCTCAAGTCTTTTTTTTTTTTTTGAAGCGATTGCGCTGCCGCCAAAGCATCCACCTCTACAGTCTACAGTGTGATGCCTGAGCAAACACAATGACATCTTGAGCACAGAAGACGACCCTGTTGCGGGTGGAGAAATTCACCGAATATGTTTTTTTTTAGCAACTATTTAGCTATCACAACCAGCAAAGCAGAAAAATTATGGGCTACTGATCAGTATCCACGGGTTCCGATATGGTGAGAAAAATTTGAAGCACCGCCAAAAAAATGGAATGTGTGACCTTATGGAGAACTACATTATTTGTAAACTGTGGGAAATAGAGCTTAGAAAAGGCCTGCAAATACGTACTGTAAGAGAATATTGCAAGATGTAGGTACCGTCGTATTTCTATGTCTTGATTTAAACACAAGTGCGAATTCATTGGTGACTAAACAAGTGCGTGATTCGGAGATGAAATCGAAATACTAGGAAAAGTTAGACGAGACGTAAGGTAGACGGACTGCATGAGGATAGCCTGCGTTAAGCGGGAGACGTTAGTTGATACGGGGCGGTTTAGATATGAGCGCTACTTCTGGTTAAATATGGTAAGTGAAAATATTCACTAACCGTAGAATTTCCACGGATGCAGCTACTAAATAAATAAATATATAAACACATGAAGGTCATTCTTAGTGTTAGATTAGATAGTTTGCCACCAAATTTCAATCTTAATGGTTCTACTGCTGGTATCCATGATACAAAAGGAAATGATCATTTTCACTGACTTCTTTTAACTTAATAGATTTTCTGGGTGTTGCTTGACTTTCAAGTATTTCAAACTATGATATTCAGTATTACTTGCGGGAAGAAATTTTATTCCGCCAAGCTCATAATGGCACAAATGTTATTCAATGATAAGAGAACAAGCCTACAAGTATGCATCATATTTTGCAGCAACCCTTGAACCACAAGTAAAAACAATAAAAAGTTTCATGACTGAATCATCGCAGTTTTTTTGACGGCTGGGTGCTCTATAGTTACCTTTTAATTCCAAGTAAAGGATAAGTAGTGGTATGTTTTCCCATTGCGGGCGGCCACTTGAAAAACCCAAGCCGAAAAAACGCACTCTCCTTGTCGTAGAATGCACAGCAATGGATTAAAAGTATTGGGTGTAGAGGCTCCAAAAAAACCTGCACGGCTGGCTAGAAATAAGAACCTGCTGCCATAAAACCGCACCCAACTCCTCAATTTACTCCCAAGTTACTGCACAATCACCCTAATGCAAACGCCGTTTGTACCTCACAAAAATAATGCCCGCGAAACGCAAAACCTTGAGATTCTTCTATTTTCATCGAACTGCTACTGAACGTACACCAGTGACAATCCCGCCAACTTGTCGCGAGATATTTTTGTCCGAGTCAAACATATCTGTCCGTCCGCCAGTTGTGGAATTATGTCAACGTGCAATTGAGGCAGGAAATTACCTAACATTACTCTTGGTTTATTGGTGTTTTGCTGTACGTTTGAAAGCTAAGTGATAAAAAATTGCCGTTGAGTGATGGTGTTTTTGCCTCACATATGAGGGGTACTTGAGGAAGTTACTACTATTGATTGGTGATGTTTTTCCGTACATTTGTAGGTTAATTGATGAAATTCCTGCCACTGGTTAGCTCCAGCAAAAAGGTTATGTATTTGTCGAAGTTTGTCTTTCCGCCTTAATCTTTGTTTGTCTCAAAGATAACTCAAAAATTTATGGACGGACCTTTACGAAATTTTCAGGGATTTTTAAGCATGTTAAGAGTATGTACTTTTTGGTGAACATCCTTTCAACTGCTGGTTTGTTTGTCTGTCAGCCTCATTGTTTTAGTGCCAGAACTCGAAAAGTTATGGATGGATTTTTATAAAATTTGCATGAGTTAATCGGTATATTGCGAAAAATAAATTACCTAATTTTTATTATGGTCTGTTCGCTTGTTTGTTTGTTTGTCTGTCTCTGTGTTTGATTTTACGCTTCTTAGCAAGATAACTAAAAAAGTTATGAATGGATATTTATGAAATTTACAGGAATTGTTAGAAATATTTTAAAACAAATGATCCAATTTTGGTGATGAACGGTTAGTCTGTGTATTTAATAAATGTTTGTCAGAATTACTGCCAGCAACATAACTCAAAAAGTTGTGAAAAAATCTTCAAGAAAATTGCAGAAGCCGTTATTACTGTCATAAGGCACAAATAACCAGGTGTTGGTGCTGATAAAAAGAAATCATGATTTCAGAACCACTTTGAATTTTTTGTAAACGTTGCCTTTCTGAGCGGGGGTATGTTCTTTCGAGGTGCTCTAGTTGATAAATGTTACGCACATTTAGAAGGTATCTGAAGAAGTTTGTAACACTTATTGGAAAGTTTTTTTTTTTTGTACAAAGGAGAGGTCCTTATGGAGTTGCTTCCATTGATACATGGTATCCTTGCGTACATTTGAAAGGTTATTGATGAACCTGCTACCATTGATTGTGTTTTCCTGTATATATGAAGACTGATCGATGAAGTTTCTGCCATTAGATTAGATTAGATTTGGTAGGCGGCAGTAGATGAACCAATAAGCCCATGCCCAAAGAGACACCGGAACTTACGCCCCGGCCCTCTGTGAGCTATTGCCGTTATGTTAGTAGGATATAGAAGGCTGGAGAGAAGAGAAAAAAAAGGGGGGGAGGAAATCCATCCCAAAGAGACGATCATGAATGCACGCAAGCACGATCAAGAGCCGGTGATATGCGGAGCTTGGAGATGTCAAACTATGTAGAGAGAGAGAGAGAGAGAAGACGGATTAAGGTGGCCTCGGAAGCTTTGGCCGTTAAGAGTTTGCGACTCCTGGAGGAAACTATTAACGGCCAAAGCTTCCATTAGTTGATGTTGCTTTTCCTTACATTCCCAGGCTGATAGATACATAAATTTAAAGCGAAAGGCTGGTGATGTTTCTTCTGTACAATGTGATAGAGATTAGTAGATTTGTGTCCGGTGTAAGGAACTAGAGGTGAGATACAAAACGCTACAGATTGGGTATACATCACAACATAGAGAGCGAGTACAAGATCTTGGAGGTCGGATACAAGGCTCTAGGGTTCAGCTGCATACCACAGTATAATAAAAAGTACACTCCAACTGAGAGTTCACTGAGATGAACAGGTCGCCTGAGCAGATGTGTCAGTGGAGTCGAGGTCTTCACGCACAGCTGTCAGCCATCTGAGGTCCGTCACTGCTCTGTGACAGGCAGGATATGGGCGTCTCTTTAATAATCATTGATACTGCCAGCTTGCAGTAATATATATACAGTTTTGCAGTAATATATATATATATATATATACATATATTTACTCTTTTAGAATTACTTTTGACTGGACACAGCAACCCACTTGTGCAGCACCCAGAGTTGGGCAATTGCGGCCTATTTGCGGCCCTGCTAACCAGTTACTACAGCACGACAGCCTGCGTCCCTGTTGCGTTTTTGTCACTCGCGAACGATGCGAGAGAGCTAATGATTATGTTTTCGCTGGAGATTTAAGTTTCTATATTTGTCTGTCCACCCAAAAAGAGGAAGTAGGAGTTGAGCAATGCTAATAATTTTTTGCTGGGAGTTAGGTGAGTTGACCTAGATGTGAACGGTGCCACTAAGCTAGAGTTAGCTGGCCATCAAAAATGACGGCATTAAATTTTTGTTTTTGTCTGTTCCCCCACACCCAAAAAGAGAGCTTTGAGTCACAAAAATAATTTTTTCAGGCAGTCAGGTGGGTTGACTGACGTGTGAAAAATGCCAAGAATCTAGAGTTAGCTGGCCATAAAAAATGACGGCGTTGAAATTGTCCCTGCTGAGGGTGATAGTCTTACACCACGAGGCGTTCTAGTAATCATCGTGATCGGGTGGCAAGGCCACCAGTTCCCACCTCCAATGTTAACCTCGAACAAAAGAAAGTTGCCTCAAAATTAATACTGGCTGCTGATGACTCTGACTCAGTCATCTTATTTGTGTAAAAAAAAACACGCTCAGTTTGACAATTAGTGAATAATCAATATCTATAGAAGGAGCTTTCGCGAATCACACGTTTCAGTCTTCTTACATCCTTGTGTCAGAGCTATGAAGCGTAAAAATAGTTATGTAAAAATAAAAGGTGTCAAAGAGAAAATCGCAGCCAAGGGGTTAACTGTAGAAGCACAACTAGCTGACTTCTGATGGCTCTAAGACGTACAATTAGATTGGAGTTGAAAGATAATGGAACAAAAAAGTATAGTCAACTTGACCGTACCCCCAACTGGGAAACCCGCATGCACTGGTTTTTGCTGCAGATATAGACCAACAGTCCCCAGAGGAGTATACAGCTGCAGTCGACCAAAGATTGTCTAGAGCTATGGCGCTAGTGGCGAAAGACTCCATGCCACAATATCTGTGACCCCCAACCCTCCCCATTGCTGGGGAAGGTCAGTAAACCCACAGCAGTACGCAGATCGGATGCTGGCCGATCATATCAAGCACCGCCAAGAAGATGCCCAGGTGGGAGCGAGGCACGAACCAGCGGCCTTGAGAGTCAAAGTCAGACGCTTTAGTCTGCTACTACTGCGGCCTCTAAAGCAATTAGGCGTTAGGAGCTTATGGGTCACGGACAAAAGGTTCGAAGCTGTGGAGGGTGATGCTCCTAGTACTTGTTCAAATGATTTTTGAGCAAGTAGCTCTCTGTGTTCCAACAATTTTCGAGTGTCGTTTATGTATATTTAATTAACGTAAAATAATACTTCTTCTGGACGTTAATTAAATACATGGAACCTGGATGTCCTTTATTTTCATATATATATATATATATGTTGGTGCAAGGGAATGCTGAAACATTCCTAGTTATAGGATCTATACTAGTATAGTAGTACTACAGCATGACCCTCCGTAACAATGATGAAATGACATTTACTATGCATCTCCGTGTTTTTTAAGAGTATGGCCGTGCTTTGCTGCGGATGATTCGTTCATAGTACTGTTAGTTTGCCTATTGATTCAGATTGTCGAAGAAGAAGAAGACTGGCCAAAATCTTACAGCAACAGAGTGTTATAATGGGCCTTCCTATTTTTCCAAATACTGACCACTTATGTCAACATCAGTCTGAATTTGAGTTAGAAAGAAATTTTCGTCATGTTCGAGTGTCTCCGGCATCCACGATAACGATAAGCTGTGTGTATTTCATAATATACCCAAAATATTCAAGAATGACAGCCAATGGACTCATCCCACTATATAAC
Organism: Parhyale hawaiensis; assembly: GCA_001587735.2. Lineage (NCBI taxonomy): Eukaryota > Metazoa > Arthropoda > Malacostraca > Amphipoda > Hyalidae > Parhyale > Parhyale hawaiensis. Next base: position 8,644,093 of record LQNS02277100.1, read on the forward strand.
AAAATACAGTTTTGATTATTGCTCGGTCGCTTGGTTGATTGTTTGCTTATCTCTTCGTTCTGATGTGAAGGGTAAGATAGAAAACAATTCATCTACTGAACTGCAAGAGGATCATTGATTTGCAAGATTTTTTTAAATCGAATAAAATAAATCTACGCGGCAGCACTGAAACTAGATTGTACTGTACTTGCACGGAAAATAGTTTTATTTTGAGTTCATGACCAGTAAACTGATCAGATTAATGAAGGAAAATGGAAAAATCTTCCTGAAAACAGAACCACATAGAAACGTGAAGGACGCAGAGCGTCATTGAATTAATAATTTTCTATTTTAATCTGGTGACTGTGCGTGCTGCCATTTCAAGCGAGACAGTTTAATCATATTCGTTTTACTTGTATTCAACTTCAATCTTTAGTGTTTGTTTCATTACAATGGATAGTGTTTAATAGAAAACCGATCTTACTTGAAACGGCCGAACACTCGATCAATACTGTTCCAAAAGATTGAACTTTCGATAGTCTTAAACGCAATCGGTTTGTTATCAACGCATGCAGTTTGAGTCAAAATAGTGAATCACAAGCGCAACACTGAAGAAGTTCCAGACGAGCTAAGGCTAATCAGATAATAGTTTCTCGCTCACTCAAAGTGCCTGAATAGCAGACACCGTCAGCACCTTAAAGCAAGATTCACAGGCGAGGCCTTTTCTCTCAGTAGTGTGAGGACATTCTCACGATAATCAAAACATTGCAGAGCATAGTCATTTTGTAGTCAACTGGCTTGCCGGCTAGCATTTTACAAAATCATTTGGCAGACCCACAGCAGTTGTGTTATAAAATGTTAGCGGTCAAGCCAGTTGGCTTGGTAGTTTACTTTCTTATGATCTATTTTAGAGATATTGGGTGATTTTTTTCTATAGTTAATAAATCACTCCAGCTGCATCACAATTTGAATTGATTTGCGAGTCGTCCTTTGGTGTTATTGCACTTTAAGACCGTCAGCGATTTTTTATATTTTGACACTTTCTATAGATGAAGGGAGCCATTTTAAGACGTTTTTCATGAATGTAAATTTTTGTGCAAATGCTTCGTTTTCGAGATATAGCACAAGTAAGTTCCCGTTGTTTTCCTATGGGAAAAAATAACCAGTGACCCCAAATGACTTAAACAAACATATTTTAGGTTAGGTTACGTCCATTTAGGTCAGTTTATGTTAGTTTAGGTTCATCTGGGATCGCAAGGTATTTTCTCCCATAGGAAAACAATGGGAACTTATTTGCGATATATCACGAAAACTAAACATTTGCTCAAAAAATAGTATTCATGAAAAACTTCTTGAAATGGCTCATTTCACCTATATATAGTGTCAAAATATCAAAAACCGCTGGCAGTCCTAAAGTGCAGATTTACCCATTCTTTTTAATACAAAATTATATCCAGCTATTACTCAACACAGTAACGAAACCTATTTTTAACAACATGTCTCACAATGTGCCATAGATTAGCGTTATATACACCTTGCGTTTGAACGGCAAAAGTTTGTAAATTTTGATTGTCGTAAGAATATCCTCCCACTACCGTCAGAAAAAAGCGCACGTGTGAGCCCCGCTTTACAGTACCTGCCTGCATCGCAAGCGATAGTTCAATAGTACAGATTGGGGTTGAAGGCTACTCAGCAAGGACAAGGACAGCTCGCCTATAAGCTTGTAAGCGAATCGATAGAAACCACTTGGCACGTTCTTTGGCACAAGCTCTGCTCTCTGACTTAATGGGAATTAACTCAGCGAATGATCTCGTTTCGTTGATTTTAAGTTTGTTGCGAAGGAAAGCGAAACTGCGCAACGTTTCGTAATTAGTGTGCTTTTTAGCGAAGGAAAGTTCCTAGCAGATTACCCTGAGAGTACTACAGAGCTTCTATGCAGGAAAGTGAAACTGCTCAAGCATTTCATAGTTGGTGGTGAAAGACGCAGATTGACAGTTTTTCGGTATTTTTGTAAGAAAATGGTATCGTAATGATGACGTCGCACTCTTCAGTTTGTTATTTTCAAGTTTTCATCTCAAGTTGGTATACAGGATACGAGTTTCATCTTCATAGCTCCCGCCGCCCGAAATTTCATCGATATTTCTTGGCTGCAAAACTCTGAAGCCAGACGGCTTTTAAATCAAATTAGCGACTTGTCAGTTAATATTTTCTCGTTTTGTCCAGACCAAATAACATTTTTGCCCAGTCCAAATGATATTCTCGTTAAAAAAAATGCTCAAGGCACAAAGCTGATGGCTAACTATGAGGTAGCAAAAGAGACTGCCCGTGTGTATTTTCATTAGTCTGTGGTGGTATCCCACTATGTTATGTAAAAAAACACAGTTATGGTGATTGCTTGTTTGCCAAGTTCTTCGTCCCGATGTAAAGACTTAGATAAGTGAAATTCATCAACTGCAAGGCAAGAGGGCCTTGGCCTTGCCAAATTTTGGAAATCGAAAGAGTGAATTTGACGAAAGTAGCTCTTAGTGGTATAGATACTAGATTGTATTTCTACAGCAAGTGTTTTTCCTGAGTTCATGATGAGCAAATTCAGCAAAACTACGAATGAAAAGGAAGCAAAATATTCCTGTAAGCCAAACAACACAGGACAGTGAAGAAAAGGGGTCTCCGCCGAATCAATTATTTTCTGTCGCTTTTTGATGACAGCCCTGATCATTAGATTAGATTAGATAGGCGGCAGTAGACGAACCAAAAGGCCCATTCCCAAAAAGACACCGGGACTTACACCCCGATCCTCTATGAGCTATTGCCATTATGTTAGTAGAATGTAGAG